>JACEFZ010022126.1:80000-332500 GCA_014155875.1 Cepaea nemoralis | reverse complement strand
TGTGTGACAGATGACATCAGTCTAGACAGTTGACAGTCAGGCTATCTACAGCACATCTGAGAGATGACATCAGTCTAGACAGCTGACAGGCTATCTACAGTATGTGTGACAGATGACATCAGTCTAGACAGCTGACAGGCTATCTACAATACATCTGACAGATGACATCAGTCTAGACAGCTGACAGTCAGGCTATCTACAGTATATGTGACAGATGACATCAGTCTAGACAGCTGACACTCAGGCTATCTACAGTACACGTGATAGATGACATCAGTCTAGACAGCTGACAGGCTATCTACAGTACATCTGACAGATGACATCAGTCTAGACAGCTGACAGTCAGGCTATCTACAGTATATGTGACAGATGACATCAGTTTAGACAGCTGACAGGCTATCTACAGTACATGTGACAGATGACATCAGTCTAGACAGCTGACAGGCTATCTACAGTATGTGTGACAGATGACATCAGTCTAGACAGCTGACACTCAGGCTATCTACAGTACGTGTGACAGATGACATCAGTCTAGACAGCTGACAGGCTATCTACAGTATGTGTGACAGATGACATCAGTCTAGACAGCTGACAGTCAGGCTATCTACAGTATATGTGACAGAAGACATCAGTCTAGACAGCTGACAGGCTATCTACAGTATGTGTGACAGATGACATCAGTCTAGACAGCTGACAGTCAGGCTATCTACAGCACATCTGAGAGATGACATCAGTCTAGACAGCTGACAGGCTATCTACAGTATGTGTGACAGATGACATCAGTCTAGACAGCTGACAGGCTATCTACAATACATCTGACAGATGACATCAGTCTAGACAGCTGACAGTCAGGCTATCTACAGTATATGTGACAGATGACATCAGTCTAGACAGCTGACACTCAGGCTATCTACAGTACACGTGACAGATGACATCAGTCTAGACAGCTGACACTCAGGCTATCTACAGTACACGTGATAGATGACATCAGTCTAGACAGCTGACAGGCTATCTACAGTATGTGTGACAGATGACATCAGTCTAGACAGCTGACAGGCTATCTACAGTATATGTGACAGATGACATCAGTCTAGACAGCTGACAGGCTATCTACAGTATGTGTGACAGATGACATCAGTCTAGACAGCTGACACTCAGGCTATCTACAGTACGTGTGACAGATGACATCAGTCTAGACAGCTGACAGGCTATCTACAGTATATGTGACAGATGACATCAGTCTAGACAGCTGACAGGCTATCTACAGTATATGTGACAGATGACATCAGTCTAGACAGTTGAAAGGCTATCTACAGTATGTGTGACAGATGACATCAGTCTAGACAGCTGACAGTCAGGCTATCTACAGTATATGTGACAGATGACATCAGTCTAGACAGCTGACAGGCTATCTACAGTATGTGTGACAAATGACATCAGTCTAGACAGCTGACAGTCAGGCTATCTACAGCACATCTGAGAGATGACATCAGTCTAGACAGCTGACAGGCTATCTACAGTATGTGTGACAGATGACATCAGTCTAGACAGCTGACAGGCTATCTACAGTACATCTGACAGATGACATCAGTCTAGACAGCTGACAGTCAGGCTATCTACTGTATATGTGACAGATGACATCAGTCTAGACAGCTGACACTCAGGCTATCTACAGTACACATGACAGATGACATCAGTCTAGACAGCTGACAGGCTATCTACAGTACGTGTGACAGATGACATCAGTCTAGACAGCTGACAGGCTATCTACAGTATATGTTACAGATGACATCAGTCTAGACAGCTGACAGGCTATCTACAGTACGTGTGACAGATGACATCAGTCTAGACAGCTGACAGGCTATCTACAGTACATGTGAAAGATGACATCAGTCTAGACAGCTGACAGGCTATCTACAGTACATGTGACAGATGACATCAGTCTAGACAGCTGACAGGCTACCTACAGTATGTGTGACAGATGACATCAGTCTAGACAGCTGACAGGCTATCTACAGTATGTCTGACAGATGACATCAGTCTAGACAGCTGACAGGCTATCTACAGTACGTGTGACAGATGACATCAGTCTAGACAGCTGACAGGCTATCTACAGTATGTGTGACAGATGACATCAGTCTAGACAGCTGACACTCAGGCTATCTACAGTATGTGTGACAGATGACATCAATCTAGACAGCTGATAGTCAGGCTATCTACAGTATATGTGACAGATGACATCAGTCTAGACAGCTGACAGGCTATCTACAGTATGTGTGACAGATGACATCAGTCTAGACACTGACAGTCAGGCTATCTACAGTATATGTGACATATGACATCAGTCTAGATAGCTGACAGGTTATCTATAGTATGTGTGACAGATGACATCAGTCTAGACAGCTGACAGACTATGACAGGCTATCTACAGCACATGTGACAGATGACATCAGTCTAGACAGCTGACATGCTATCTACAGTATGTGTGACAGATGACATCAGACTAGACAGCTGACAGACTATGACAGGCTATCTACAGCACATGTGACAGATGACATCAGTCTAGACAGCTGACAGTCAGGCTATCTGTTACAGGACATGCGTGCACTCAACTCTCTCTCTCTATCTTTATTACGCAGGCACACACACACATTTGTAAGAGTGTCTCTACTTAGATAACGCAATTAAGAAATTGCAATTGATTTTTTCCAATCCACCCATTCTTCGTCTCCCAGATATTAACACTCAGTTTATATTGAAAACATATGCCAGCACTACTTCTATATCTGAAATTTTAATGCAGAAGCACGATGGAATCGAGCATCCAATTCTCTACGTCAGCCGCAAGCTCAAACCGGCAGAAAAGAGATACAGCATTGCAGAACTTGAAGGCCTGAGTGTAGTCTATTATGTCCTGAAACTTGAGAAGTATCTCAGAGGCACCAACTTTCTCATCCAAACAGACAACTCACCGCTATTTGTAATCAAACAGGGCACTAGTGCATTATCCGGATCAGGAAGTTGGTAAACATGTTCAAGGGCTGCATTTTTTAAGTCGTCTAAAAATAAACTTTGGTTCAGAGCTTTTAGATTTCTAAATTTGATGATTAAATGTTTATTTTTAGGAGTTTTGAACCCAGTTTGATGACAGTCTAGACAGCTGACAGTCAGGCTATCTACAGTACATGTGACTGATGACTAGACAGCTGACAGTCAGGCTATCTACAGTATGTGTGACAGATGACATCAGTCTAGACAGCTGACAGGCTATCTACAGTATGTGTGACAGATGGCATCAGTCTAGACAGCTGATAGACTATCTACAGTATGTGTGACAGATGACATCAGTCTAGACAGCTGACAGGCTATCTACAGTATGTGTGACAGATGACATAAGTCTAGACAGCTGACAGGCTATCTACAGTACGTGTGACAGATGACATCAGTCTAGACAGCTGACACTCAGGCTATCTACAGTATGTGTGACAGATGACATCAGTCTAGACAGCTGACAGGCTATCTACAGTGCATGTGACTGATGACTAGACAGCTGACAGTCAGGCTGTCTACAGTACTTGTGACAGATGACATCAGTCTAGACAGCTGACAGGCTATCTACATTACATGTGACAGATGACATCAGTCTAGACAGCTGACACTCAGGCTATCTACAGTATGTGTGACAGATGACATCAGTCTAGACAGCTGACAGCCTATGTATAGTATGTGTGACTGATGACAGTCTAGACAGCCAGTCGAGACAATTTACACCAGTGTGAAACAATGTACACAAGTGTGAGACAATGTGCACAAGTGTGAGACCATGTACACAGGTGTGAGACCATGTACACAGGTGTGAGACAATGTACACAAGTGTGAGACCATGTACACAAGTGTGAGACCATGTACACAAGTGTGAGACCATGTACACAGGTGTGAGACCATGTACACAGGTGTGAGACAATGTACACAGGTGTGAGACAATGTACACAAGTGTGAAACAATGTACACCAGTATGAGACAATGTACACAAGTGTGAGACAATGTACACAAGTGTGAGACCATGTACACAAGTGTGAGACAATGTACACCAGTGTGAGACCATGTACATAAGTGTGAGACAGTGTACACAAGTGTGAGACAGTGTACACAAGTGTGAGACCATGTAGACAAGTGTGAGACAATGTACACCAGTGTGAGACCATGTACACAAGTGTGAGACAGTGTACACAAGTGTGAGACCATGTACACAGGTGTGAGACAATGTACACAAGTGTGAGACAATGTACACCAGTACGAGACAATGTACACCAGTGTAAGACAATGTACACAAGTGTGAGACAATGTACACAAGTGTGAGACAGTGTACACAAGTGTGAGACTGTGTACACAAGTGTGAGACTGTGTACACACGTGTGAGACCATGTACACAAGTGTGAGACAATGTACACAAGTGTGAGAAAGTGTACACAGGTGTGAGACTGTGTACACAAGTGTGAGACAGTGTACACAAGTGTGAGACTGTGTACACAGGTGTGAGACAATGTACACAAGTGTGAAACAATGTACACAAGTGTGAGACAATGTACACCAGTGTGAGACAATGTACACCAGTGTGAGACAATGTACACCAGTGTGAGACAGTGTACACCAGTGTGAGACAATGTACACAGGTGTGAGACAATGTACAGTGAGCGGATTTATGACTTCAGTGTGCTAAAGTGATAATGCTCTGACAAGACATAAGCTTACCACATTTGGCTTTGTCATCCATTCTTTCATCTTCCCCATTGGGACAATCATAGTCTCCATCACAAAGCCAATCAGTGGCAATACAGCGGCCTGTGGGACACTGGAACTGATCTCTGGTACAGTTCTGTTGGGCTGTGAGACAATGAATACAGTCAGACACAGACAATGACAACATGCCATCTGTTGGGCTGTGAGACAATGAACATAGTCAGACACAGACAATGACAACATGCCATCTGTTGAGCTGTGAGACAATGAACATAGTCAGACACAGACAATGTAACATGCCATCTGTTAGGATGTGAGACAATGAACATAGTGGGACACAGACAATGTAACATGCCATCTGTTGGGATGTGAGACAATGAACATAGTCAGACACAGACAATGACAACATGCAGTTCTGTTGGGCTGTGAGACAATGACCACAGTCAGACACAGACAATGACAACATGCCATCTGTTGAGCTGTGAGACAATGAACATAGTCAGACACAGACAATGACAACATACAGTTCTGTTGGGCTGTGAGACAATGAACACAGTCAGACACAGCCAATGACAACATGCCATCTGTTGAGCTGTGAGACAATGAACATAGTCAGACACAGACAATGACAACATGCCATCTGTTGAGCTGTGAGACAATGAACATAGTCAGACACAGACAATGACAACATGCCATCTGTTGAGCTGTGAGACAATGAACATAGTCAGACACAGACAATGACAACATGCCATCTGTTGAGCTGTGAGACAATGAACATAGTCAGACACAGACAATGACAACATGCCATCTGTTGGGCTGTGAGACAATGAACACAGTCAGACACAGACAATGACAACATGCCATCTGTTGGGTTGTGAGACAATGAACACAGTCAGACACAGACAATGACAACATGCCATCTGTTGAGCTGTGAGACAATGAACACAGTCAGACACAGACAATGACAACATGCCATCTGTTGTGCTGTGAGACAATCAACACAGTCAGACACAGACAATGACAACATGCCATCTGTTGGGCTGTGAGACAATGAACATAGTCAGACACAGACAATGACAACATGCCATCTGTTGGGCTGTGAGACAATGAACACAGTCAGACACAGACAATGACAACATGCCATCTGTTGGGCTGTGAGACAATGAACACAGTCAGACACAGACAATGACAACATACAGTTCTGTTGAGCTGTGAGACAATGAACATAGTCAGACACAGACAATGACAACATACAGTTCTGTTGGGCTGTGAGACAATGAACACAGTCAGACACAGACAATGACAACATGCCATCTGTTGAGCTGTGAGACAATGAACACAGTCAGACACAGACAATGACAACATGCCATCTGTTGGGCTGTGAGACAATGAACATAGTCAGACACAGACAATGACAACACACAGTTCTGTTGGGCTGTGAGACAATGAACACAGTCAGACACAGACAATGACAACACACAGTTCTGTTGGGCTGTGAGACAATGAACACAGTCAGACACAGACAATGACAACATGCCATCTGTTGGGATGTGAGACAATGAACATAGTCAGACACAGACAATGACAACACACAGTTCTGTTGGGCTGTGAGACAATGAACACAGTCAGACACAGACAATGACAACATGCCATCTGTTGGGCTGTGAGACAATGAACATAGTCAAACACAGACAATGACAACATACAGTTCTGTTGGGCTGTGAGACAATGAACACAGTCAGACACAGACAATGACAACATGCCATCTGTTGGGCTGTGAGACAATGAACATAGTCAGACACAGACAATGACAACATACAGTTCTGTTGGGCTGTGAGACAATGAACACAGTCAGACACAGACAATGACAACATGCCATCTATTGGGCTGTGAGACAATGAACACAGTCAGACACAGACAATGACAACATGCCATCTGTTGGGCTGTGAGACAATGAACATAGTCAGACACAGACAATGACAACATGCCATCTGTTGGGTTGTGAGACAATGAACATAGTCAGACACAGACAATGACAACATGCCATCTGTTGAGCTGTGAGACAATGAACATAGTCAGACACAGACAATGACAACATGCCATCTGTTGGGCTGTGAGACAATGAACATAGTCAGACACAGACAATGACAACATGCCATCTGTTGGGCTGTGAGACAATGAACATAGTCAGACACAGACAATGACAACATGCCATCTGTTGAGCTGTGAGACAATGAACATAGTCAGACACAGACAATGACAACATGCCATCTGTTGGGCTGTGAGACAATGAACATAGTCAGACACAGACAATGACAACATACAGTTCTGTTGGGCTGTGAGACAATGAACACAGTCAGACACAGACAATGACAACATGTCATCTGTTGGGCTGTGAGACAATGAACATAGTCAGACACAGACAATGACAACATGCCATCTGTTGGGCTGTGAGACAATGAACACAGTCAGACACAGACAATGACAACATGCCATCTGTTGGGCTGTGAGACAATGAACATAGTCATACACAGACAATGACAACATGCCATCTGTTGAGCTGTGAGACAATGAACACAGTCAGACACAGACAATGACAACATGCCATCTGTTGGGCTGTGAGACAATGAACATAGTCAGACACAGACAATGACAACATGCCATCTGTTGAGCTGTGAGACAATGAACACAGTCAGACACAGACAATGACAACATACAGTTCTGTTGGGCTGTGAGACAATGAACATAGTCAGACACAGACAATGACAACACACAGTTCTGTTGGGCTGTGAGACAATGAACACAGTCAGACGCAGACAATGACAACACACAGTTCTGCTGGGCTGTGAGACAATGAACATAGTCAGACACAGACAATGACAACATGCCATCTGTTGGGCTGTGAGACAATGAACACAGTCAGACACAGACAATGACAACATGCCATCTGTTGAGCTGTGAGACAATGAACATAGTCAGACACAGACAATGACAACATACAGTTCTGTTGGGCTGTGAGACAATAGACACAGACAATGACAACATGCCATCTGTTGGGCTGTGAGACAATGAACATAGTCAGACACAGACAATGACAACATACAGTTCTGTTGGGCTGTGAGACAATGAACACAGTCAGACACAGACAATGACAACATACAGTTCTGTTGGGCTGTGAGACAATGAACACAGTCAGACACAGACAATGACAACATGCCATCTGTTGGGTTGTGAGACAATGAACATAGTCAGACACAGACAATGACAACATACAGTTCTGTTGGGCTGTGAGACAATGAACACAGTCAGACACAGACAATGACAACATGCCATCTGTTGAGCTGTGAGACAATGAACATAGTCAGACACAGACAATGACAACATGCCATCTGTTGGGCTGTGAGACAATGAACACAGTCAGACACAGACAATGACAACACACAGTTCTGTTGGGCTGTGAGACAATGAACACAGTCAGACACAGACAATGACAACATACAGTTCTGTTGGGCTGTGAGACAATGAACACAGTCAGACACAGACAATGACAACATGCCATCTGTTGGGCTGTGAGACAATGAACATAGTCAGACACAGACAATGACAACATACAGTTCTGTTGGGCTGTGAGACAATGAACACAGTCAGACACAGACAATGACAACATACAGTTCTGTTGGGCTGTGAGACAATGAACACAGTCAGACACAGACAATGACAACATACAGTTCTGTTGGGCTGTGAGACAATGAACACAGTCAGACACAGACAATGACAACATGCCATCTGTTGGGCTGTGAGACAATGAACACAGTCAGACACAGACAATGACAACATGCCATCTGTTGAGCTGTGAGACAATGAACACAGTCAGACACAGACAATGACAACATGCCATCTGTTGGGCTGTGAGACAATGAACACAGTCAGACACAGACAATGACAACATGCCATCTGTTGAGCTGTGAGACAATGAACACAGTCAGACACAGACAATGACAACACACAGTTCTGTTGGGCTGTGAGACAATGAACACAGTCAGACACAGACAATGACAACATGCCATCTGTTGGGCTGTGAGACAATGAACACAGTCAGACACAGACAATGACAACATGCCATCTGTTGAGCTGTGAGACAATGAACACAGTCAGACACAGACAATGACAACACACAGTTCTGTTGGGCTGTGAGAAAATGAACACAGTCAGACACAGACAATGACAACATGCCATCTGTTGAGCTGTGAGACAATGAACATAGTCAGACACAGACAATGTCAACATGCCATCTGTTGAGCTGTGAGACAATGAACATAGTCAGACACAGACAATGACAACATACAGTTCTGTTGGGCTGTGAGACAATGAACACAGTCAGACACAGACAATGACAACATGCCATCTGTTGAGCTGTGAGACAATGAACACAGTCAGACACAGACAATGACAACATACAGTTCTGTTGGGCTGTGAGACAATGAACACAGTCAGACACAGACAATGACAACATACAGTTCTGTTGGGCTGTGAGACAATGAACATAGTCAGACACAGACAATGACAACATGCCATCTGTTGGGCTGTGAGACAATGAACACAGTCAGACACAGACAATGACAACATGCCATCTGTTGGGCTGTGAGACAATGAACACAGTCAGACACAGACAATGACAACATGCCATCTGTTGGGCTGTGAGAAAATGAACACAGTCAGACACAGACAATGACAACATGCCATCTGTTGGGCTGTGAGAAAATGAACACAGTCAGACACAGACAATGACAACATACAGTTCTGTTGGGCTGTGAGACAATGAACACAGTCAGACACAGACAATGACAACTATTTGATGAATGTCATCCAACCATGGACACACATATGACATCAGCAAGCACAGATCACATGTTCGTAGCTGGGTGACTTACTGCAGTTTTCAGGCTCATCCGAGCGGTCTGGGCAGTCGGGGTGGCCATCACACACCCAGCTTAGGGGGAAACAGGTGCCGTCATGGCAGGTGTGTTGATCAGCATCGCAGGAGTAGACTGAAACATACGTACATGTTGAGAGCGCTGGTTCTCAAGTGTGAGAAAGATCAGAGAACAGGTCAAACATGAGAAAGGAATAGAGACGGTGTCAAGTTGTCATGTTCTCAAGTGTCAGAAAGATCAGAGAATAGGTCAAACATGAGAAAGGAATAGACATGGTGTCAAGTTGTCATGTTCTCAATTGTCAGAAAGATCAGAGAATAGGTCAAACATGAGAAAGGAATAGACATGGTGTCAATTTGTCATGTTCTCAAGCATGGTTAACAAGAATAAGGGGAACTGCAGTAAAACTTGAAAAGCAATGAATGAATCACTGAAAAACGAGAAGTAGATTGAGAGCTTTACCAAAGCACGACTACAAAAAACAATGGACGTTGCGGCCAAAGCCTTCGTCAGCACAGAATAAACAAACAAAAATAGATTAACAAATACACAATCGACACTACATGAAAGTATAAATTTCAACTTATCTGTGTCCTAGCATGAACGGCTATCCATGGATGGAAATGGTTGGTCATTTCCATGTGGTGTTACTGTCACATGACAACAGGAACCACTTATATTCTACATGTATCCATCGGTACAAGTGGTGTTACTGTCACATGACAACAGGAACCAGTTACATTCTACATGTATCCATCGGTACAAGTGGTGTTACTGTCACATGACAACAGGAACCAGTTACATTCTACATGTATCCATCGGTACAAGTGGTGTTACTGTCACATGACAACAGGAACCAGTTACATTCTACATGTACAGTCTAACAGTTGGTACAAGTGGTGTTACTGTCACATGACAACAGGAACCACTTATATTCTACATGTACCCGTCTAACAGTTGGTACAAGTGGTGTTACTGTCACATGACAACAGGAACCACTTATATTCTACATGTACCTGTCTAACAGCCAGTACAAGTGGTGTTACTGTCACATGACAAAAGGAAACACTTACATTCTACATGTACCCGTCGAGTAAGACCATAGTCTACTCTTGCAAAAGATAGGTGCTGAAGACAGAGGCAGCCAGCCAGGAGGCGCACCACAGAAATCAGGCTGCCACGCAATAACGCCGTAACGACATTGCAGTTGTAGACATGTGTCAGGCGAACGAAAGAAGAAGAAGAAGAAGAAGAAGACTTACATTCTACATGTACCCATCAGTACAAGTGGTGTTACTGTCACATGACAATAGGAACCACTTACATTCTACATGTACCCGCCGGTACAGTCGGTAAAAGTGGTGTTACTGCCACATGACATCAGGAACCACTTATATTCTACATGTATCTGTCTAACAGTTGGTACAAGTGGTGTTACTGTCACATAACAAGATCCACTTACATTGTACATGTACCCATCTAACAGTCAGTACAAGTAGTGTTACTGTCACATGACAACAGGAACCAGTTACATTCTACATGTACCCGTCGGTACAAGTGGTGTTACTGTCACATGACAACAGGAACCACTTACATTCTACATGTACCCATCAGTACAAGTAGTGTTACTACTGTCACATGAGAACAGGAACCAGTTACATTCTACATGTACCTGTTGGTATAAGTGGTGTTACTGTCACATAACTACAGGAACCAGTTACATTCTACATGTACCCGTCTAACAGTCGGTACAAGTGGTGTTATTGTCACATGACAACAGGAACCACTTACATTCTACATGTACCTGTCTAACAGTCGGTACAAGTGGTGTTACTGTCATGCGACAACAGGGAGTTCTGTGGTGAAGTGGTCAAACGCCATTTGACTCAGGCTCCGAAGGTTGTGGGTTCGATTCTGGGCCGCATCCTTCGGTTCATGAGTGAAATTTTTCGGAGACTCCTCGTCTCTAGAGCTACGGAGTTCGTGCTTTCTGCGCCGCTTTCCACACTGTGGAAAGAGACCAAACCATATGGGATAAAACCCGGTGCAATGAAGTTGAATTTGTTGACTGTTAAGCGACTTTCACTTGACAACAGGAACCAGTTACATTCTACATGTACCCGTCAGTACAAGTGGTGTTACTGTAAGAAGTCAGTAAACACCATGGCAGTAGCATGGCTTAATCTAGAACAAACTACAATATAGTCCAGTTACAATGAATACAACCACAGAGATAACAGTAGCACAGTACATTTACAGAAGAAAGTTTGAAAGACTACAGTAAAGTAACACAAGACTGACTCAAATACAACAGACAGAAGTAAGACAGCAATATACCAAATTAAGACATTTCTGCCAATGTATCACAGATTACAGTGGCACTAATTAAAGTAGCATAGACTGAATACAGTAGCACAGACTGATTAAATCAACACAGAATAGACTAAACTAACACAAGACTTTACTGGGGAAACAGATTACAGGTGGACAGAAACAGTGACTAAGGCAACACTGACCAACTCCTCCTGTAGAAGTTCATGAAGACACTCACCGCAGCCCTGTTCATCAGAAGCATCAGCACAGTCATACTCCTTGTCACATCTCCACTGTGGTGAGATGCAGATTCCGTTTGTACACCTGAAGGCATTCTCTGCACAGTTTCCAGGATCTGGCACAGACAATCAAACCAACATGTATACACACTGCATCATCTTAAAAAAGAGTCACTTAAAAGTCGACAGGGTTGACTTTGCTGCATCGGGTTTTTATCCAATTTGGCTCAGTCTCTTCTTTCCGCAGTGCGGAAAGCATCGCACAAGGCACAAACTCCATAGCCCTAGCGATGACCCTCAGGAATCTCTGAAAAAATGCAGACGGCTTGACCACTTCACCACAGAGACTCCCTGACACACTGCATAATCTGACTGCCTTCACGGTGGTAACACTGGACCTGGCAGCCGCACAACTTGTCCCAGAGTCTGGTCATTATGTCACAACTGTGGGACAACATCTGGGACATAACAACAAGACTTTGGGACAAGTACTGTGACAACTGGGGGAGAACATCTGGGACATGATAAAAAGACTTTGGGACAAGTACTGTGACAACTGAGAGACAACATCTGGGACATGATGACCAGACTATGAGACAAGTACTGTGACAACTGAGAGACAACCTTAGGGACATGATGACCAGACTGTGAGACAAGTACTGTGACAACTGAGAGACAACATCTGTGACATGATGACCAGACTGTGAGACAAGTACTGTGACAACTGAGAGACAACATGTGGGAGATGATGACCAGACTGTGTGACAAGTACTGTGACAACTGAGAGACAACATCTGGGACATGATGACCAGACTGTGAGACAAGTACTGTGACAACTGAGAGACAACATCTGGGACATGATGACCAGACTGTGAGACAAGTACTGTGACAACTGAGAGACAACATCTGGGACATGATGACCAGACTGTGAGACAAGTACTGTGACAACTGAGAGACAACATCTGGGACATGATGACTAGACTATGAGACAAGTACTGTGACAACTGAGAGACAACATCTGTGACATGATGACCAGACTGTGAGACAAGTACTGTGACAACTGAGAGATAACATCTGGGACATGATGACCAGACTGTGAGACAAGTACTGTGACAACTGAAAGACAACATCTGGGACATGATGACCAGACTTCAGGACAAGTACTGTGACAACTGAGAGATAACATCTGGGACATGATGACCAGACTGTGAGACAAGTACTGTGACAACTGAGAGATAACATCTGGGACATGATGACCAGACTGTGAGACAAGTACTGTGACAACTGAGAGACAACATCTGGGACATGATGACCAGACTGTGAGACAAGTACTGTGACAACTGAGAGACAACATCTGGGACATGATGACCAGACTGTGAGACAAGTACTGTGACAACTGAGAGACAACATCTGGGACATGATGACCAGACTGTGAGACAAGTACTGTGACAACTGAGAGACAACATCTGGGACATGATGACCAGACTGTGAGACAAGTACTGTGACAACTGAGAGACAACATCTGAGACATGATGACCAGACTTCGGGACAAGTTCTGTGACAACTGAGAGACAACATCTGGGACATGATGACCAGACTATGAGACAAGTACTGTGACAACTTAGAGATAACATCTGGGACATGATGACCAGACTGTGAGACAAGTACTGTGACAACTGAGAGACAACATCTGGGACATGATGACCAGACTGTGAGACAAGTACTGTGACAACTGAGAGACAACATCTGGGACATGATGACCAGACTGTGAGACAAGTACTGTGACAACTGAGAGACAACATCTGGGACATGATGACCAGACTTCGGGACAAGTACTGTGACAACTGAGAGACACATCTGGGACATGATGACCAGACTTCATGACAGTACTGTGACAACTGAGAGACAACATCTGGGACATGATGACCAGACTGTGAGACAAGTACTGTGACAACTGAGAGACAACATCTGGGACATGATGACCAGACT
This sequence comes from Cepaea nemoralis, assembly GCA_014155875.1. Lineage (NCBI taxonomy): Eukaryota > Metazoa > Mollusca > Gastropoda > Stylommatophora > Helicidae > Cepaea > Cepaea nemoralis. The sequence continues at coordinate 318,285 of JACEFZ010022126.1, read as the reverse complement.
GTGAGACAAGTACTGTGACAACTGAGAGACAACATCTGGGACATGATGACCAGACTGTGAGACAAGTACTGTGACAACTGAGAGATAACATCTGGGACATGATGACCAGACTGTGAGACAAGTACTGTGACAACTGAGAGACAACATCTGGGACATGATGACCAGACTGTGAGACAAGTACTGTGACAACTGAGAGACAACATCTGGGACATGATGACCAGAGTGTGAGACAAGTACTGTGACAACTGAGAGACAACATCTGGGACATGATGACCAGACTTCATGACAAGTACTGTGACAACTGAGAGACAACATCTGGGACATGATGACCAGACTTTAGGACAAGTACTGTGACAACTGAGAGACAACATCTGGGACATGATGACCAGAGTGTGAGACAAGTACTGTGACAACTGAGAGACAACATCTGGGACATGATGACCAGACTGTGAGACAAGTACTGTGACAACTGAGAGACAACATCTGGGACATGATGACCAGACTGTGAGACAAGTACTGTGACAACTGAGAGACAACATCTGGGACATGATGACCAGACTGTGAGACAAGTACTGTGACAACTGAGAGACAACATCTGAGACATGATGACCAGACTTCGGGACAAGTTCTGTGACAACTGAGAGACAACATCTGGGACATGATGACCAGACTATGAGACAAGTACTGTGACAACTGAGAGATAACATCTGGGACATGATGACCAGACTGTGAGACAAGTACTGTGACAACTGAGAGACAACATCTGGGACATGATGACCAGACTGTGAGACAAGTACTGTGACAACTGAGAGACAACATCTGGGACATGATGACCAGACTGTGAGACAAGTACTGTGACAACTGAGAGACAACATCTGGGACATGATGACCAGACTTCGGGACAAGTACTGTGACAACTGAGAGACAACATCTGGGACATGATGACCAGACTTCATGACAAGTACTGTGACAACTGAGAGACAACATCTGGGACATGATGACCAGACTGTGAGACAAGTACTGTGACAACTGAGAGACAACATCTGGGACATGATGACCAGACTGTGAGACAAGTACTGTGACAACTGAGAGACAACATCTGGGACATGATGACCAGACTGTGAGACAAGTACTGTGACAACTGAGAGATAACATCTGGGACATGATGACCAGACTGTGAGACAAGTACTGTGACAACTGAGAGATAACATCTGGGACATGATGACCAGACTGTGAGACAAGTACTGTGACAACTGAGAGACAACATCTGGGACATGATGACCAGACTGTGAGACAAGTACTGTGACAACTGAGAGACAACATCTGGGACATGATGACCAGAGTGTGAGACAAGTACTGTGACAACTGAGAGACAACATGTGGGACATGATGACCAGACTTCATGACAAGTACTGTGACAACTGAGAGACAACATCTGGGACATGATGACCAGACTTTAGGACAAGTACTGTGACAACTGAGAGACAACATCTGGGACATGATGACCAGAGTGTGAGACAAGTACTGTGACAACTGAGAGACAACATCTGGGACATGATGACCAGACTGTGAGACAAGTACTGTGACAACTGAGAGACAACATCTGGGACATGATGACCAGAGTGTGAGACAAGTACTGTGACAACTGAGAGACAACATCTGGGACATGATGACCAGACTTCATGACAAGTACTGTGACAACTGAGAGACAACATCTGGGACATGATGACCAGACTTTAGGACAAGTACTGTGACAACTGAGAGACAACATCTGGGACATGATGACCAGAGTGTGAGACAAGTACTGTGACAACTGAGAGACAACATCTGGGACATGATGACCAGACTTCAGGACAAGTACTGTGACAACTGAGAGACAACATCTGGGACATGATGACCAGACTGTGAGACAAGTACTGTGACAACTGAGAGACAACATCTGGGACATGATGACCAGACTGTGAGACAAGTACTGTGACAACTGAGAGATAACATCTGGGACATGATGACCAGACTTCAGGACAAGTACTGTGACAACAAAGTTGGCTTTACTGTATGAATAGAAACGGCCTCCAAACAATTTAATTTTTGTTCAATTTTAATAATATCAATAATAAATTCATGAGGTTAGATGGCAGAATGGATAAGAACGTTCAATTCTTAAACTTCTGATTTGCTGATGCCGAAGTAGTGAGTTCAATCCCTAGACTGATCACTGGACTAAAATGTTGACTTCTCATCCTTGATTTGGGGACATAAACTACAAGTACCTCAGATGATGAAGTGGGTTCGCCTGATGGCAACAATGTGAGACAATGTACACCAGTGTGAGACAATGTACACAAGTACATGATGGCGAGGGACACTGGTAATAGTGAAAGCTAATCCACACACAAAAATATGTTCAGTGCACTAGAAGTTGTCAGCACATGTGTGGACTGTGCTGGAGTTCAAGGCCAGCAAGCAAAGAAAAAGAAAAAAGAAAAACCATACACGCAACACACACACACTCACACAGACACACACAAAATAATAATAATAAATCCACTAAATAGACAAGTTACATAAACTGTCATTTAAAAAAAAAAAAAACTGTCATTTACTGCCAATATAGTACCTTGCGGTGTATGGCAGAGGGGTCTTTGAGCCTGAGGAATAAAGGCCGCCTGGCTAGTGCAGTCGCCGCGAACTGTGCAGGTTAGGATTTTCTTTTTGCCCCCGACAGAAAAAAATCCCACACCTTACCGGGGATCGAACCCGGGTCTCCCGAATGAGAGTCCGGCGTTCTAACCACTCGGCCAGCCGCTCCTCAAGTTACATTACTGTGTGAATATGTGAGTTGTATATCTGAGATATATTCAGACAAACAATGTGACAACTGAAGGACAATACTTGAAGAATAAGATGGCAGACAGATTCACCAACATTGTGAGAAATGATGGGCAACATCTTGAAGAATAAGATGACAGACGGACTCACCAACATTGTGACAATCTGCTTCGTCATTATTGTCCCAGCAGTCATTGCTGCCGTCACAGATCCAGCTGGGGTAGATGCACATGGAGGTGGTGTTGCAGGGAACCAGGCCGTGGTGTTTGACACCAGAAATCTCCAGATCATCGCAGGTTTTATCTGTGCACATCAACACAAGCCCACACAATATGTAAACGTGTATATTGCATGCATAGTGCCACATCACCAACTACTTACTACAGTGACTATGATCAATAACTACTTACTGCAGTCACCATAATCAATAACTACTTACTTCAGCTAATATGATCAAAAACTACTTACTGCAGTCACTATGATCAATAACTACTTACTACAGCTAATATGATCAATAACTACTTACTGTCGTCACTATGATCAATAACTACTTACTGTCACCACTATGATCAATAACTACTTACTACAGCTAATATGATCAATAACTACTTACTACAGCTAATATGATCAATAACTACTTACTGTCATCACTATGATCAATAACTACTTACTGTCGTCACTATGATCAATAACTACTTACTACAGCTAATATGATCAATAACTACTTACTGTCGTCACTATGATCAATAACTACTTACTTCAGCTAATATGATCAATAACTACTTACTGCAGTCACCATGATCAATAACTACTTACTGCAGTCACCATGATCAATAACTACTTACTGCAGTCACCATGATCAATAACTAATTACTACAGCTAATATGATCAATAACTACTTACTGCAGTCACCATGATCAATAACTACTTACTGCAGTCACCATGATCAATAACTAATTACTACAGCTAATATGATCAATAACTACTTACTACAGTCACTATGATCAATAACTACTTACTGTCGTCACTATGATCAATAACTAGTTACTGTCACCACTATGATCAATAACTACTTACTGTCGTCACTATGATCAATAACTACTTACTGTCATCACTATGATCAATAACTACTTACTGCAGTCACTATGATCAATAACTACTTACTGTCGTCACTATGATCAATAACTACTTACTGTCATCACTATGATCAATAACTACTTACTGTCGTCACTATGATCAATAACTACTTACTACAGCTAATATGATCAATAACTACTTACTACAGCTAATATGATCAATAACTACTTACTGTCGTCACTATGATCAATAACTACTTACTGTCATCACTATGATCAATAACTACTTACTTCAGCTAATATGATCAATAACTACTTACTACAGCTAATATGATCAATAACTACTTACTACAGCTAATATGATCAACAACTACTTACTACAGTCACCATGATCAATAACTACTTACTGCAGTCACTATGATCAATAACTACTTACTGCAGTCACTATGATCAATAACTACTTACTGCAGTCACCATGATCAATAACTACTTACTGCAGTCACTATGATCAATAACTACTTACTGCAGTCACTATGATCAATAACTACTTACTTCAGCTAATATGATCAACAACTACTTACTTCAGCTAATATTATCAATAACTACTTACTACAGCTAATATGATCAATAACTACTTACTACAGCTAATATGATCAATAACTACTTACTGCAGTCACCATGATCAATAACTACTTAATGCAGTCACTATGATCAATAACTACTTAATGCAGTCACTATGATCAATAACTACTTACTGGTCACACTATGATCAATAACTACTTACTTCAGCTAATATGATCAATAACTACTTACTACAGCTAATATGATCAACAACTACTTACTACAGCTAATATGATCAACAACTACTTACTGCAGTCACTATGATCAATAACTACTTACTGCAGTCACTATGATCAATAACTACTTACTGCAGTCACTATGATCAATAACTACTTACTGCAGTCACTATGATCAATAACTACTTACTGCAGTCACTATGATCAATAACTACTTACTGCAGTCACTATGATCAATAACTACTTACTGTCGTCACTATGATCAATAACTACTTACTTCAGCTAATATGATCAATAACTACTTACTACAGTCACTATGATCAATAACTACTTACTGTCGTCACTATGATCAATAACTACTTACTTCAGCTAATATGATCAACAACTACTTACTACAGCTAATATGATCAATAACTACTTACTGCAGTCACTATGATCAATAACTACTTACTTCAGCTAATATGATCAATAACTACTTACTACAGCTAATATTATCAATAACTACTTACTACAGCTAATATGATCAATAACTACTTACTGCAGTCACTATGATCAATAACTACTTACTGCAGTCACTATGATCAATAACTACTTACTACAGCTAATATGATCAATAACTACTTACTGCAGTCACCATGATCAATAACTACTTACTGCAGTCACTATGATCAATAACTACTTACTGTCATCACTATGATCAATAACTACTTACTGCAGTCACTATGATCAATAACTACTTACTGTCGTCACTATGATCAATAACTACTTACTACAGCTAATATGATCAATAACTACTTACTACAGCTAATATGATCAACAACTACTTACTACAGCTAATATGATCAATACCTACTTACTACAGCTAATATGATCAACAACTACTTACTTCAGCTAATATGATCAATAACTACTTACTACAGCTAATATGATCAATAACTACTTACTGTCGTCACTATGATCAATAACTACTTACTGCAGTCACTATGATCAATAACTACTTACTGTCGTCACTATGATCAATAACTACTTAATGTCGTCACTATGATCAATAACTCCTTACTGCAGTCACCATGATCAATAACTACTTACTGTCGTCACTATGATCAATAACTACTTACTTCAGCTAATATGATCAACAACTACTTACTACAGCTAATATGATCAATAACTACTTACTGCAGTCACTATGATCAATAACTACTTACTTCAGCTAATATGATCAATAACTACTTACTACAGCTAATATTATCAATAACTACTTACTACAGCTAATATGATCAATAACTACTTACTGCAGTCACTATGATCAATAACTACTTACTGCAGTCACTATGATCAATAACTACTTACTACAGCTAATATGATCAATAACTACTTACTGCAGTCACCATGATCAATAACTACTTACTGCAGTCACTATGATCAATAACTACTTACTGTCATCACTATGATCAATAACTACTTACTGCAGTCACTATGATCAATAACTACTTACTGTCATCACTATGATCAATAACTACTTACTACAGCTAATATGATCAATAACTACTTACTACAGCTAATATGATCAATAACTACTTACTACAGCTAATATGATCAATAACTACTTACTGCAGTCACTATGATCAATAACTACTTACTGTCATCACTATGATCAATAACTACTTACTACAGCTAATATGATCAATAACTACTTACTGTCATCACTATGATCAATAACTACTTACTACAGCTAATATGATCAATAACTACTTACTGTCATCACTATGATCAATAACTACTTACTACAGCTAATATGATCAATAACTACTTACTGTCATCACTATGATCAATAACTACTTACTGTCATCACTATGATCAATAACTACTTACTACAGCTAATATGATCAATAACTACTTACTACAGCTAATATGATCAATAACTACTTACTACAGCTAATATGATCAACAACTACTTACTACAGCTAATATGATCAATAACTACTTACTACAGCTAATATGATCAATAACTACTTACTGCAGTCACTATGATCAATAACTACTTACTGTCGTCACTATGATCAATAACTACTTACTGCAGTCACTATGATCAATAACTACTTACTGTCGTCACTATGATCAATAACTACTTAATGTCGTCACTATGATCAATAACTACTTACTGCAGTCACCATGATCAATAACTACTTACTGTCGTCACTATGATCAATAACTACTTACTACAGCTAATATGATCAATAACTACTTACTGTCATCACTATGATCAATAACTACTTACTGCAGTCACCATGATCAATAACTACTTACTGTCATCACTATGATCAATAACTACTTACTACAGCTAATATGATCAATAACTACTTACTGTCATCACTATGATCAATAACTACTTACTGCAGTCACCATGATCAATAACTACTTACTGTCGTCACTATGATCAATAACTACTTACTTCAGCTAATATGATCAATAACTACTTACTGTCATCACTATGATCAATAACTACTTACTGCAGTCACCATGATCAATAACTACTTACTGTCATCACTATGATCAATAACTACTTACTACAGCTAATATGATAAATAACTACTTACTGCAGTCACCATGATCAATAACTACTTACTACAGCTAATATGATCAATAACTACTTACTGTCGTCACTATGATCAATAACTACTTACTACAGCTAATATGATCAATAACTACTTACTGCAGTCACCATGATCAATAACTACTTACTGTCGTCACTATGATCAATAACTACTTACTATAGCTAATATGATCAATAACTACTTACTGTCGTCACTATGATCAATAACTACTTACTGTCGTCACTATGATCAATAACTACTTACTACAGCTAATATGATCAATAACTACTTACTGCAGTCACCATGATCAATAACTACTTACTACAGCTAATATGATCAATAACTACTTACTGTCGTCACTATGATCAATAACTACTTACTACAGCTAATATGATCAATAACTACTTACTGCAGTCACCATGATCAATAACTACTTACTGTCATCACTATGATCAATAACTACTTACTACAGCTAATATGATCAATAACTACTTACTGTCATCACTATGATCAATAACTACTTACTGTCATCACTATGATCAATAACTACTTACTGTCGTCACTATGATCAATAACTACTTACTGTCATCACTATGATCAATAACTACTTACTGTCGTCACTATGATCAATAACTACTTACTTCAGCTAATATGATCAATAACTACTTACTGTCATCACTATGATCAATAACTACTTACTGCAGTCACCATGATCAATAACTACTTACTGTCGTCACTATGATCAAGAACTACTTACTGTCGTCACTATGATCAATAACTACTTACTACAGCTAATATGATCAATAACTACTTACTGTCGTCACTATGATCAATAACTACTTACTGTCGTCACTATGATCAATAACTACTTACTGTCGTCACTATGATCAATAACTACTTACTACAGCTAATATGATCAATAACTACTTACTGTCGTCACTATGATCAATAACTACTTACTACAGCTAATATGATCAATAACTACTTACTGTCGTCACTATGATCAATAACTACTTACTGCAGTCACCATGATCAATAACTACTTAATGTCGTCACTATGATCAATAACTACTTACTGTCATCATTATGATCAATAACTACTTACTACAGCTAATATGATCAATAACTACTTACTGCAGTCACTATGATCAATAACTACTTACTTCAGCTAATATGATCAATAACTACTTACTGTTGTCACTATGATGAATAACTACTTACTACAGCTAATATGATCAATATGTCAAGGTCTCACATCCCAGGTTGCGACGCGTTGTCTGTACCAACGCCAGACAACATAACAACACGCAACCCTGAGTGATGTTAAACACTGCAGAGAGAACGCGGCGTCTTCGACGACGCCCGGATAAGCAGCTCGGACCAACCCCCACGTTCGCACTTGTCAGAGTCTTGCGTAGAGCACGATAAGTTGCTCGTTTTCTGGCAAGTGTGAAGCAATATCAAACTATCAAATCACACGAAGTGAATATCCGAAAGTATTATTCACAAGCTTTATTTACGCGCTGCATTTATTATCGCACAAACATCGCGCACTGACAATCCATAGCAATCATTACGGCATGAACAATATCACTACAATACATAATAATACATGCAAGCAATAAACATCTCACTTACAAGTCAAACTATTCAAGCGTTCGAACCAGTCTCCCACTGTCGTACAGGCTAGCTCTCAATGCAGATTCAAACACTCCTCGCATACCCATGCGACCTGTCCATTCAAACACCTAAACCCGTCTGCCAGTTCTGGCGTTCTACACGCTACACGCCAGTCGGCGCTCACGTCAGCTAGTGTGACCCCTGCAAGGTTCACGGGGTGTACTGCTGACCAGCGGTCGTTTAAGCTTCGCTCAATTGCTGTGCTTGGCTGCTTATCCGAGCGTCGTCGAAGACGCCACGTTCTCTCTGCAGTGTTTAACATCACTCAGGGTTGCGTGTTGTTATGTTGTCTGGCGTTGGTACAGACAACGCGTCGCAACCTCGGATGTGAGACCTTGACACAATAACTACTTACTGCAGTCACCATGATCAATAACTACTTACTGTTGTCACTATGATTAATAACTACTTACTTCAGCTAATATGATCAATAACTACTTACTGTCGGAACTATTATCAATAACTACTTACTGCAGTCACTGTAATCATCAACTACTTACTGCAGTCACTAACATCAACAACCACTTACTGCAGTCACTGTAATCAACAACTACTTACTGCAGTCACTAACATCAACAACTACTTACTGCAGTCACTGTAATCATCAACTACTTACTGCAGTCACTAACATCAACAACTACTTACTGCAGTCACTAACATCAACAACTACTTACTGCAGTCACTGTAATCATCATCTACTTACTGCAGTCACTATAATCAACAACTACTTACTGCAGCCACTATAATCAACAACTACTTACAGCAGTCGCTGTAATCAACAACTACTTACTGCAGTCACTAACATCAACAACCACTTACTGCAGTCACTGTAATCAACAACTACTTACTGCAATCATTAAGATCAACAACCACTTACTGCAGTCACTATAATCATGAACTACTTACTGCAGTCATTAAGATCAGCAACTACTTACTGCAGTCACTATAATCATGAACTACTTACTGCAGTCACTATAATCATGAACTACTTACTGCAGTCACTATAATCATGAACTACTTACTGCAGTCACTATAATCATGAACTACTTACTGCAGTCACTATAATCAACAACTACTTACTGCAATCACTATAATCAACAACTACTTACTGCAGTCACTATAATCAACAACTACTTACTGCAGTCACTATAATCATGAACTACTTACTGCAGTCATTAAGATCAACAACTACTTACTGCAGTCACTATAATCATGAACTACTTACTGCAGCCAATCTCGTCTGAGTGGTCCGGGCAGTCACTGTCGTAATCACACTTGTATTTGTCCAGTATACACATGCCGTTGCTGCAGCGGAACTCATTGCTGGCACAAGGACAGTTGACCTCGTCCGAACCTCCCACACAGTCATTCCACCCATCACAGACGTTCTTCTGGGGGATGCACTTCCTGTGACCCTGGCACTGGTAAAAGTCGACAGGACAGTTTCTGGTGCCTGCAAACAGAAGGCATACACATCGGGCTCAAGTAATTGAGCATATATCTAAACACATCACACTGCAGTAACAGTAAACATTGGGCTAAATTAATTGAGCATGTACCTAAACACATCACACTGCAGTTACAGTAAACACTGGGCTCAAGTACTGAACTTATAACTAAACACGTCACACTACAGTAACAGTAAACATTGGGCTCAAGTACTAAACTTATAACTAAACATACCACACGGCAGTAACAGTAAACATTGGGCTCAAGTACTGAACTTATAACTAAACACATCACACGGCAGTAACAGTAAACACTTGGGCTCAAATACTGAACTTATAACTAAACACATCACACGGCAGTAACAGTAAACACTTGGGCTCAAATACTGAACTTATAACTAAACACATCACACGGCAGTAACAGTAAACACTTGGGCTCAAGTACTGAACTTATAACTAAACATATCACACGGCAGTAACAGTAAACACTTGGGCTCAAGTACTGAACTTATAACTAAACACATCACACGGCAGTAACAGTAAACACTTGGGCTCAAATACTGAACTTATAACTAAACATATCACACGGCAGTAACAGTAAACACTTGGGCTCAAGTACTGAACTTATAACTAAACACATCACACGGCAGTAACAGTAAACACTTGGGCTCAAATACTGAACTTATAACTAAACACATCACACGGCAGTAACAGTAAACACTTGGGCTCAAATACTGAACTTATAACTAAACACATCACACGGCAGTAACAGTAAACACTTGGGCTCAAATACTGAACTTATAACTAAACACATCACACGGCAGTAACAGTAAACACTTGGGCTCAAATACTGAACTTATAACTAAACACATCATATGGATGTATGTAGTTTACCTCAAGACTGGACACACATCAAATTCTTCTTCTTTCATTCGCTTGAAATATGTTTATAACTGCAATGTTGTCTCTTGTATGAATCTAACAGTCTTTTTTAGTTCACTCAGCGGTCCATAGAGTTTATCTTCCACTGTTGTCTCTCTAGGCCAGAAGGTTCGCCTGGATATGTTGTAGTTTGGGCAGTCTTGGAGTATGTGCTCTGCTGTCTGCGACGCCAATGCACATGTGCACATGGCTGAGTCACCAATCTTGAATTTTGTATACATGTGGTTGCATAATCTATTGTGTCCTGTTCTGAGGCGCAGAATAATGACTTGTTCTGGTCTGTCCATAACGTGGTAGTCATCTTGAGCAGGTTTTGGTGGCTTTCTGACTGATTTGATCATTCTTTTCTTTTGGTGGTATGTAATGGGCACTCAGGTTATTCTTCTTTTGCTCCTTCCTTAGCCAATCGATCAGCTCTGTCGTTTCCGGGGACTCCACAGTGGGATGGTATCCACTGTATGGTGACCTTATGCTGACTGCTAAGTTCAGAAAGTAGTGTCCTTAGAATTGGCAATTTCCCAGACAGGAGCGCCTCTATTACGGATTTTGCATCTTTCAATAGAACCACATATAGTGTACCATGGCTGGTATTTTGTAGTGTCTCTGTTGCTATCTTGATTGCCTCAATTTCAGCATCGTAGTTATGGCAGTACTTTCCTATTGGAATTCTGGCCGTGACCCTAGTATTATTTGGGTATTCTATGTACACTCCTGCTCCTCCATTTCGAACAGCATTTTGTGCTGACCCATCTGTGTAGACTCAGATCCAGAGACTACCTCAAGACTGGACATATATCAAATTGATGCCCACAGCCAACCTCAAGACTGGACACACATCAAATTGATGCCCACAATCTACCTCAAGACTGGACACACATCAAATTGATGCCCACAATCTACCTCAAGACTGGACACACATAAAATTGATGCCCACAATCTACCTCAAGACTGGACACACATAAAATTGATGCCCACAATCTACATCAAGACAGGACATATATCAAATTGATGCCCACAATCTACCTCAAGACTGGACACACATCAAATTGATGCCCACAATCTACCTCAAGACTGGACACACATCAAATTGATGCCCACAATCTACCTCAAGACTGGACATATATCAAATTGATGCCCACAATCTACCTCAAGACTGGACATACATCAAATTGATGCCCACAATCTACCTCAAGACTGGACACACATCAAATTGATGCCCACAATCTACCTCAAGACTGGACACACATAAAATTGATGACCACAGTCTACCTCAAGACTGGACATATATCAAATTGATGCCCACAATCTACCTCAAGACTGGACACACATCAAATTGATGCCCACAATCTACCTCAAGACTGGACATACATCAAATTGATGCCCACAATCTACCTCAAGACTGGACATACATCAAATTGATGGCCACAATCTACCTCAAGACTGGACACACATAAAATTGATGGCCACAATCTACCTCAAGACTGGACATACATCAAATTGATGGCCACAATCTACCTCAAGACTGGAAACACATCAAATTGATGCACACAATCTACCTCAAGACTGGACATACATCAAATTGATGGCCACAATCTACCTCAAGACTGGACACACATCAAATTGATGGCCACAATCTACCTCAAGACTGGACATACATCAAATTGATGCCCACAATCTACCTCAAGACTGGACACACATCAAATTGATGCCAACAATCTACCTCAAGACTGGACATATATCAAATTGATGGCCACAATCTACCTCAAGACTGGACACACATCAAATTGATGCCCACAATCTACCTCAAGACTGGACATACATCAAATTGATGCCCACAATCTACCTCAAGACTGGACACACATCAAATTGATGCCCACAATCTACCTCAAGACTGGACACACATAAAATTGATGACCACAGTCTACCTCAAGACTGGACATATATCAAATTGATGCCCACAATCTACCTCAAGACTGGACACACATCAAATTGATGCCCACAATCTACCTCAAGACTGGACATACATCAAATTGATGCCCACAATCTACCTCAAGACTGGACATACATCAAATTGATGGCCACAATCTACCTCAAGACTGGACACACATAAAATTGATGGCCACAATCTACCTCAAGACGACATACATCAAATTGATGGCCACAATCTACCTCAAGACTGGAAACACATCAAATTGATGGCCACAATCTACCTCAAGACTGGATACATATCATATAGATGTACACAGTATTACCTTCAGAATGGACACATATTACATAGACAACACAACCAGATTAACACGTATCACAAAGATGTATCACACTCATTACAAGACTGAACAAGTCTCACATAGATGTACACAACTCAGTTCATGGGTGTAAGACGTATTACATCAGTGTACACAACTTACTGCAGTACTCGCTGGACTCATCGCTGGCATCTGGACAGTCAGAGATGTTGTTACACGTTTTTTCAAAAGGAATACACAACTTCTGGTCCTCACAGATGAAGTCCTCTTCCTCACATTTCTCCACGGCCGCAGCTGGGACACAAACATAATTACCATCACATTCACAGACCAGCAAGATAACAATAATCAGCCTGACTAGGTTGAACTTGGCCACAGACTCTGGCAATTAACATTACAAACATTAGGACTGGAGTTGGGACTGGAAATCTGGACTGCAACAGCAATGATAATGATGGGAGAGAATTCAGTCACACCTGCAGCTTTCACAACTGGACAGAGAGCCTAACAGCTGATGGATTTGAACAAGCTAATGACAGTCTGGCCTGTGGACAAGCACTAGGAAGTGATGGAACTCCTCCAGCAAAAGTGAGAGACTGGCTGAATGTCTACTTGAAGTGTCACAGTGTGGGGAAGGGGACTGGCTGAATGTCTACCTCCAGAATCACAGTGGGGGAGGGAGAGACTGGCTGAATGTCTACCTGAAGTGTCACAGTGTGGGGGAGAGACTTGCTGGCTGAATGTCTAACTGAAGTGTCACTGTGTGGGGGAGAGACTGGCTGAATGTCTAACTGAAGTGTCACAATGTGGGGGAGAGACTTGCTAGTTGAATGTCTACCTCCAGAGTCAGTTTGGGGGAGAGACTGGCTGAATGTCTACCTGAAGTGTCACTGTGTGGGGGAGAAACTTGCTGGCTGAATGTCTAACTGAAGTGTCACTGTGTGGGGGAGAGACTGGTTGAATGTCTACCTGATATGTCACAGTGTGGGGGAGAGACTGGCTGAATGTCTTCATCCAGAATCATAGTGCGGGGGAGAGACTGGCTGAATGTTTACCTCCAGAATCACAGTGTTGGTGAGAGACTGGCTGAATGTCTACCTGAAGTGTCACAGCATGGAGGAGAGACTGGCTGAATGTCTACCTGAAGTGTCACAGTTTGGGGGAGAGACTGGCTGAATGTCTACTGACATGTCACAGTGTGGGGGAGAGACTGTCTGAATGTCTACCTGAAGTGTCACAGTGTGGGGGAGAGACTGGCTGAATGTCTACCTGATATGTCACAGTGTGGGGGAGAGACTGGCTGAATGTCTACCTCCAGTGTCACAGTGTGGGGGAGAGACTGGCTGAATGTCCTCATCCAGAATCATAGTGTGGGGGAGAGACTGGCTGAATGTTTACCTCCAGAATCACAGTGTTGGTGAGAGACTGGCTGAATGTCTACCTGAAGTGTCACAGTGTGAGGGAGAGACTGGCTGAATGTCTTCCTGAAGTGTCACAGTGTGGAGGAGAGACTGGCTGAATGTCTACCTGATATGTCACAGTGTGGGGGAGAGACTGGCTGAATGTCTTCCTGAAGTGTCACAGTGTGGGGGAGAGACTGACTGAATGATTACCTCCAGTGTTACAGTGTGAACTGACTGATATGTGACTACTTCAGCCAGCACAGGAGAACAGAGCACATAGTAAGAAATCTCCTTGAACTGAGTGACACGAGACTACTTCAGCCTGCCCAGGAGAACAGAGCACACACTAAGTAATCTCCTTGAACTGAGTGACATGCGACTACTTCAGCCTGCCCAGGAGAACAGAACCCATTACAAGCTATGCCAGACTGTGTGCCTGGAGGCATCCACCCATAGTCAAGCAGGACCATAGCAGGCTATGGGTATCATTATCTGCAGTTTTCCACCACATTCTCAGTCATTCAAGCATGTTCACAACCACACAGACAAACTGCTGTCTGTACAGACAAACTGCTGTCTGACCGTACAGACAAACATGTGTACAACCATACAGACAAACATGTGTGCAACCATACAGACAAAACTGTGCAACCATACAGACAAAACTGTACAACCATACAGACAAACATGTGTACAACCTTACAGACAGAAACATTCGAGCATTGTGAAAGATGTGTGTGCAACCACACAAACACAACAGTTATACTACTGAGGCACTCACAAACACATCTCTTCCCTGCAATCAGCTTCTTGCCCTCAGTACATCTACAAAAGGCATCCCCTCTCTCATCCACCATGCAGATCTCAGCACAGCCATAGGCATTGTTGTAGCATGGATTGAGGGTACCTGTACACGAGCAGACACATTCATGGTTTCATTATGTCACACAATATCTACATCAATGATAAAAATTCAGTGACAATATGTCACACAACATCTACATCAATGATTATATACAGTGACAATATGTCACACTTATCTACATCAATGATTATATTCAGTGACAATATGTCATACTTATCTACATCAATGATTATACTCAGTAACAATATGTCACACTTATCAACATCAATGATTATACTCAGTAACCATATGTCACACTTATCAACATCAATGATTATATTCAGTAACAATATGTCACACTTATCTACATCAATGATTATATTCAATGACAATATGTCATACTTATCTACATCAATGATTATATTCAGTAACAATATGTCACACTTATCAACATCAATGATTATACTCAGTAACAATATGTCACACTTATCAACATCAATGATTATACTCAGTAACTATATGTCACACTTATCAACATCAATGATTATATTCAGTGACAATATGTTACACAATATCTACATCAATGATTATATTCAGTAACCGTATGTCACACTTATCAACATCAATGATTATATTCAGTAACCATATGTCACACTTATCAACATCAATGATTATACTCAGTAACAATATGTCACACTTATCTACATCAATGATTATATTCAGTAACAATATGTCACACTTATCTACATCAATGATTATATTCAGTAACAATATGTCACACAATATCTACATCAATGATTATATTCAGAGACAATATGTCACACAATATCTACATCAATGACTATATTAAGTGACAATATGTCACACAATATCAACATCAATGATTATATTCAGTGACAATATGTCACACTTATCTTCATCAATGATTATATTCAGTGACAATATGTCACACTTATCAACATCAATAATTATACTCAGTAACAATATGTCACACTTATCAACATCAATGATTATACTCAGTAACTATATGTCACACTTATCAACATCAATGATTATATTCAGTGACAATATGTTACACAATATCTACATCAATGATTATATTCAGTAACCGTATGTCACACTTATCAACATCAATGATTATATTCAGTAACCATATGTCACACTTATCAACATCAATGATTATACTCAGTAACAATATGTCACACTTATCTACATCAATGATTATATTCAGTAACAATATGTCACACTTATCTACATCAATGAATATATTCAGTGACAATATGTCACACAATATCTACATCAATGACTATATTCAGTGACAATATGTCACACTTATCAACATCAATGAATATATTCAGTGACAATATGTCACACAATATCTAAATCAATGACTATATTCAGTGACAATATGTCACACTTATAAACATCAATGATTATATTCAGTGACAATATGTCACACTTATCTACAACAATGGTTGTATTCAGTGACAATATGTCATACTTATCTACATCAATGATTATATTCAGTGACAATATGTCACACTTATCTACATCAATGATTATATTCAGTAACCATACATCACTTATCTACATCAATGAATATATTCAGTGACAATATGTCACACAATATCTACATCAATGATTATATTCAGTAACAACATGTCACACTTATCTACATCAATGAATATATTCAGTAACAATACGTCATACTTATCTACATCAATGACTATATTCAGTGACAATATGTCACACTATTCTACATCAATGATTATATTCAGTAACAATATGTCATACAATATCTACATCAATGATTATATTCAGTGACAATATGTCACACTTATCAACTCAATGACTATATTATGTGACACAATGTCACACTCATCAACATAAATGACTATATTCAGTGACAATATGTCACACTTATCAACATCAATGAATATTGATGTCCATATTGACAAGGATAGGCCTTAGGTTCATACCAGAATACGATCATCGTTGCCAGTAGTGGGTTGTGCTCAATATTTAAATCTCAATTCCCAAAACAAAAAAATAAATAAATCAATGAATATAATCAGTGACAATATGTCACATAATATCTATATCAATGACTATATTCAGTGACAATATGTCACACTTATCAACATCAATGACTATATTCAATAGTTAATATAAAAAAACCAATTGTGTACATGAATGTGTATACCCAATGTTTTACCAACAACAAAGTGTGTACATGAATGAGTAGATTCAATTTTTTTTTAATAACAAAGTGTGTACATGAATGAGTAGATTCAATGTTTTTAACAGCACTGTGTGTACATGAATGCATTGATTCATAATTTTATAACAAGAAAGAGTGTACATGAATGAGTAAATTCAATGTACGAGAGTGAATCAATAAGTAAGTCACACAGTTCTGTGGGATGGCAGGTAAATCTAGTTGGTGTTTTCTACAGGTGTCATTGGGTGACAGCAACATCAAACTTTATATTCCTGTTCATCAGATGGTGCAAGGTGTCTCATGCGCAGCGCATAAACAAAATGACGACTGTACTTACGGAGTGTACAATCAAAGAGCAACATGCTGTTGTACGTTTTTTGTGGGCAAAAGGACTGCCTGCAAAAGACATTCATAAGGAAATGCTTCCTGTTTATGCTGACAAATGTTTGTCCCGTATGCTATAAGGATGCTCTAAAATTGATGATGAAATCTGATCTGGTCATCCTGTTGAGACTGTAACAGAAGCATCCTTGCAGCGGGTGGAGGAGATGATTAGAGGTGACAGGCGAGTAATGATAGACTCTATAGCATCTGCAATAGGGTACTCACGTGGTTTAGCATACAGAATAATGCATGATCGATTGAAATTTAAGAAAGTGTGCTCAAGGTGGGTACCCAAACAATTGAAGGAGGAACACAAAATGAACCTATTTGGCCTGTCCTTGATCATCTCTGTCAATATGAAGATCAAGGAGAAGACATGCTGAATAGGATTGTTACTGGGGACGAATGGGTGCATCATTACCAGCCCGAATCAAAGCGTGCTTCAGTGCAATGGAAACATCACTTCTTCACCTTGTGTCCAAAAATCCAAGGTTACGCCATCAGCAGGGAAGGTTATATGCTGACAGTGTTCTGTGATTGTCAAGGAGTGCTTTTAACTAATTTCAAGAAGAAAGGTGAAAATGTGAATTCTGAATCGTACTCTGAAGTTCTATTGATGCTTCATGATGCAATTCGAAGAAAACGTCCAGGACTGCTGACTAGAGGAGTGTTGCTTCTTCACGACAATGCCAGACCACATATGGCTCGATTAACTCAGGAGAAAATTAACCAACTAAGATGGGAAGTTCTGGAACATCCACCTTACAGCCCCGACTTAGCCCCAAGCAATTTCCATCTTTTTGGTCCACTTAAAAGCCATTTTGGCGGGAGACATTTTGCAAATGACGCCGAAGTTGAATGTGAAGTGAAAACGTGGTTTAGAAAACAGAACACACAGTTCTATGCAGCTGGTATGGGAGGACTAATAAAACGATGGGATAAGTGCATCATTGTTGGTGGAAATTATGTTGAGAAATAAAGGGACAATGTATGTATAAAAATAAACCGGTTTTAAGTTGTTATCATATTTAGTTATTTTTCTACAGCCATTTGTGATTTACTTATTGACTTCCCCTCATATTTATAACAAGTGTGTACAAGAATGAGTGAATTCGATGATTTTTTTATAACACCAAATTGTATACATGAATGAGCTGGTTCATAGTTTTTATAACAATGTGTGTACACTTGAGTATATTCAATGTTTTTATAACCAAATTGTGTGTACATGAATGAGTTGATTCAATGTTTTTACAAAGTGTGTACATGAATGAGTAGATTCAATGTTTTTATAACAAAGTGTATATGAATGAGTAGATTCAATGTTTTTATAACAAAGTGTGTCATGAATGAGTAGATTCAACGTTTTTATAACAAAGTGTGTACATGAATGGGTAGATTCAATGTGTTTATAACTACATTGTGTACATGAATGAATTGAGTGAATGTTTTTACAAACTGTGTACATGAATGAGTAGATTCAATGTTTTTATAACCACATTGTGTGTACATGAATGAGTTGATTCAATTCAATCTTTTATTACCACATTGTGTGTACATGAATGATTTGATTAAATGTTTTTATAACACCAAAATTGTGTACATGAATGAGTTGATTCATAGTTTTTATAACAAACTGTGTACATGAATGAGTTGATTCATAGTTTTATAACAACAAACTGTGTAAATGAATGAGTTGATTCATAGTTTTATAACAAACTGTGTACACGAATGAGCTGATTCATAGTTTTATAACAACAAACTGTGTATATGAATGAGTTGATTCATAGTTTTATAACAACAAACTGTGTACATGAATGAGTTGATTCACAGTTTTATAACCACAAACTGTGTACATGAATGAGTTGATTCATAGTTTTATAACAACAAACTGTGTACATGAATGAGTTGATTCATAGTTTTATAACAACAAATTGTGTACATAAATGAGTAGATTCAATGTTGTTATAACAACAAAGTGTTGAGCAACTATTGACTATAGCCAGCCCTAAAGCTCAAGAAGCACAGAGAGGGTCCTGTACTTGTGTTGTGCAACTATTGACTAAAGCCAGTCAGACATGAATGTGATGTGACTTACAGTTATCTGTGTCTGCTGCCACCGCAATGATTCCCATGGGCTGTCTGTTGATATTCTTCCTCAGCCAGGTGACCCCAGACCCGTCATATTTGTTGGCACGGATGACAGCGCGCAGCATCCAGTCTGTCCAGTAGAGGAAGTCCCCATACACAGCCAGGCCAAACGAATGTTGGGGGATTGTGGTTACGATCACCTGTGGGTCACAGCAGAGCATTCAGGACAGGACATATAGTAAAGGCTTATACTATTATCTCTGTCGGGTTGTAGCAATCTGTGAAATACTTAAATAGTTATCTCTGTCGGTTGTAGCAATCTGTGAAATACTTAAATAGTTATCTCTGTCGGGTTGTAGCAATCTGTGAATACTTAAATAGTTATCTCTGTCGGGTTGTAGCAATCTGTGAAATACTTAAATAGTTATCTCTGTCGGGTTGTAGCAATCTGTGAAATACTTAAATAGTTATCTCTGTCGGGTTGTAGCAATCTGTGAAATACTTAAATAGTTATCTCTGTCGGGTTGTAGCAATCTGTGAAATACTTAAATAGTTATCTCTGTCGGGTTGTAGCAATCTGTGAAATACTTAAATAGTTGTCTCTGTCGGCTGTAGCAATCTGTGAAATACTTAAATAGTTACCTCTGTTGGGTTGTAGCAATCTGTGAAATACTTAAATAGTTATCTCTGTCGGGTTGTAGCAATCTGTGAAATACTTAAATAGTTATCTCTGTCGGGTTGTAGCAATCTGTGAAATACTTAAATAGTTATCTCTGTCGGGTTGTAGCAATCTGTGAAATACTTAAATAGTTATCTCTGTCGGGTTGTAGCAATCTGTGAAATACTTAAATAGTTATCTCTGTCGGGTTGTAGCAATCTGTGAAATACTTAAATAGTTATCTCTGTCGGGTTGTAGCAATCTGTGAAATACTTAAATAGTTATCTCTGTCGGGTTGTAGCAATCTGTGAAATACTTAAATAGTTATCTCTGTCGGGTTGTAGCAATCTGTGAAATACTTAAATAGTTATCTCTGTCGGGTTGTAGCAATCTGTGAAATACTTAAATAGTTATCTCTGTCGGGTTGAAGCAATCTGTGAAATACATAAATAGTTATCTCTGTCGGGTTGAAGCAAACTGTGAAATACTTAAATAGTTATCTCTGTCGGGTTGAAGCAATCTGTGAAATACTTAAATAGTTATCTCTGTCGGGTTGTAGCAATCTGTGAAATACTTAAATAGTTATCTCTGTCGGGTTGTAGCAATCTGTGAAATACTTAAATAGTTATCTCTGTCGGGTTGAAGCAATCTGTGAAATACATAAATAGTTATCTCTGTCGGGTTGAAGCAATCTGTGAAATACATAAATAGTTATCTCTGTCGGGTTGAAGCAATCTGTGAAATACATAAATAGTTATCTCTGTCGGGTTGAAGCAAACTGTAATCAGCATTTATCCCTAACTTTCTAGATCTACATGTATTAGCTACTATGATACAGATTGCCAAATTTTAACGGAAATATATTTGCGGTTTTGTTTCGCAACTATTCTTTTTGTCTCCGATTTAAGGAGGTTTAGAGTACTCATGATGTTAAATTACCCGATTATTTCAAGATCGCATTAAAAAGGGGCCGATTACTTTATATAGTTTCTCCCTCCTTGGTTTACGTGTGTACATCTCGTGTTTCTGAAATTCGTTTCCTACACAGAGATACAGAGTGACTTTTTTCAGACGTAAGTAGACCCGCAAATCACATTTTACGAGGGGAAGTCAATAAGAAAGCCACAAATGGCTGTAGAAAAATAACTAAATATGATAACAATTTGAAACCCATTTATTTTTATACATTCATTGTCCCTTTATTTCTCAACATAATTTCCACCAACGTTGATGCACTTATCCCATCGTTTTATCAGTCCTTCCAAACCGGCTGCATAGAACTGCGTGCTCTGTTTTCTAAACCACATTTTCACTTCACATTCAACTTCGGCGTCATTCGTGAAATGTCTCCCACCAAGGTGGTTTTTCAGTGTTTACGCTGACAAATGTTTGTCCCGTAAAGTGGTGCATAGCTGGGTAGAAAAAGTTATGAGGACAAGTCAATAAGTAAGCCACACTGTTCTGTGGGATGGCAGGTAAATGAAAACAAAGCATGCAGTGTGTTACTCTGGATCAGTTGTTGCACTTCAAATACAGTGCGGCCCGCTGCCCATTCCCTGCACTCACGACCCAGCGTTATTATTACCTAGTGCCAGTCTGTCATGTCTTCCAGAACTTCAACCCACTCTCTTTCACAATTGATGGTCTCTAGATCACACACCTGACATATAGAAAGTTCCACCTGTGCCATCCAGGACCTGCCTCATTTTAGTCTATGACCCTTGATTATATCCATGGCTGCATGCAGCGGGTGATCTCTCTGCGGCAACTCTCAGGTACCATTTGGCCTGAAGGACATGGCAGCATTCTGTATGTGCTCCAGCCTTTCAAGTTGGCTTTTTGATACTGTCAGCAGCCCCAAACCATACACAGTGACAGAAATTATTAACTGCTGAAAGAGCCTGTACAGCATCCTCCGATCTACCATCTAATTATCTAACACTACAAATGCAGACATAGAGCTCCACTGTTGAACACAGATTCTAGAGACAGAACACAACTATCTAACTACGAATGTAGACATAGAGTTCCACTGTTGAACACAGACAGCAGAGACAGAACACTACTATCTAACACTACAAATGTAGACATTGAGTTCCACTGATGAACACAGCAGAGACAGAACACAACTATCTAACACTACAAATGTAGACATAGAGTTCCACTGTTGAACACAGACAGCAGAGACAGAACACTACTATCTAACACTACAAATGTAGACATTGAGTTCCACTGATGAACACAGCAGAGACAGAACACAACTATCTAACACTACAAATGTAGACATATAGTTCCACTGATGAACACAGATAGAAGAGACAGAACACAACTATCTAACACTACAAATGTAGACATAGAGTTCCACTGATGAACACAGATAGAAGAGACAGAACACAACTATCTAACACTACAAATGTAGACATAGAGTTCAACTGTTGAACACAGACAGCAGAGACAGAACACAACTATCTAACACTACGAATGTAGACATAGAGTTCCACTGATGAACACAGATAGAAGAGACAGAACACAACTATCTAACACTACAAATGTAGACATAGAGTTCGACTGTTGAACACAGACAGCAGAGACAGAACACAACTATCTAACACTACGAATGTAGACATAGAGTTCCACTGATGAACACAGATAGAAGAGACAGAACACAACTATCTAACACTACAAATGTAGACATAGAGTTCCACTGATGAACACAGATAGAAGAGACAGAACATAACTATCTAACACTACAAATGTAGACATAGAGCTCAACTGTTGAACACAGACAGCAGAGACAGAACATAACTATCTAACACTACAAATGTAGACATAGAGTTCCACTGTTGAACACAGACAGCAGAGACAGAACACTACAAATATAGACATTGAGTTCCACTGATGAACACAGACAGCAGAGACAGAACACAACTATCTAACACTACAAATGTAGACATAGAGTTCCACTGATGAACACAGACAGCAGAGACAGAACACTACTATCTAACACTACAAATGTAGACATTGAGTTCCACTGTTGAACACAAGACAGCAGAGACAAAACACAACTATCTAACACTACAAATGTAGACATAGAGTTCCACTGTTGAACACAGACAGCAGAGACAGAACACTACTATCTAACACTACAAATGTAGACATAGAGTTCCACTGTTGAACACAGACAGCAGAGACAAAACACAACTATCTAACACTACAAATGTAGACATAGAGTTCCACTGTTGAACACAGACAGCAGAGACAAAACACAACTATCTAACACTACGAATGTAGACATAGAGTTCCACTGTTGAACACAGACAGCAGAGACAAAACACAACTATCTAACACTACAAATGTAGACATAGAGTTCAACTGTTGAACACAGACAGCAGAGACAGAACACTACTATCTAACACTACAAATGTAGACATAGAGTTCGACTGTTGAACACAGACAGCAGAGACAGAACACTACTATCTAACACTACAAATGTAGACATAGAGTTCCACTGTTGAACACAGACAGCAGAGACAGAACACTACTATCTAACACTACAAATGTAGACATAGAGTTCGACTGTTGAACACAGACAGCAGAGACAGAACACTACTATCTAACACTACAAATGTAGACATAGAGTTCGACTGTTGAACACAGACAGCAGAGACAGAACACAACTATCTAACACTACAAATGTAGACATAGAGTTCCACTGTTGAACACAGACAGCAGAGACAGAACACAACTATCTAACACTACAAATGTAGACATAGAGTTCCACTGTTGAACACAGACAGCAGAGACAGAACACTACTATCTAACACTACAAATGTAGACATAGAGTTCCACTGATGAACACAGATTATAGAGACAGAACACAACTATCTAACACTACAAATGTAGACATTGAGTTCCACTGATGAACACAGACAGCAGAGACAGAACACTACAAATGCATACATAGAGACTTACAATTCTGTTGCTGCCATCAAAGTCACACCGCTCAATCTTGTCAAGTCGAGCATCAGACCAGTAGAGTTTGTGTGCCTTGTAATCCATGGTCAGACCATTTGGTGTGCGGATCTTGTCTGTGATGATGGATTCAGTACCATTGACCCTGCCTCGACCATCAAAGGCTGCAGTCTGAATGGATGGCCGCCTGTCACTCCAGTTGGTCCAGAAGACACGCCTACAAGATAGAGAAAAGCACATGACCGTCCCTGTCCAGCCCTTGCTGTCCAGCACTGTCACACCCTGCACCCATCCCTGTCCAGCACTTGTCACACCCTGCATCCAGCCCTTGCTGGCTAGCACTGTCAAACCCTGCACCCAGCCCTTGCTGGCCAGCATATCATACCCTGCACCCAGCCCTTGCTGGCCAGCATATCATACCCTGCACCCAGCCCTTGCTGGCCAGCATATCATACCCTGCACCCAGCTCTTGCTGGCCGGCACTGTCATACCCTGCACCCAGCTCTTGCTGGCCAGCATATCATACCCTGCACCCAGCTCTTGCTGGCCAGCATATCATACCCTGCACCCAGCTCTTGCTGGCCAGCATATCATACCCTGCACCCAGCTCTTGCTGGCCAGCATATCATACCCTGCACCCAGCCCTTGCTGGCCAGCATATCATACCCTGCACCCAGCTCTTGCTGGCCAGCATATCATACCCTGCACCCAGCTCTTGCTGGCCAGCATATCATACCCTGCACCCAGCTCTTGCTGGCCAGCATATAACCCTGCACCCAGCTCTTGCTGGCCAGCATATCATACCCTGCACCCAGCCCTTGCTGGCCAGCATATCATACCCTGCACCCAGCCCTTGCTGGCCAGCATATCATACCCTGCACCCAGCCCTTGCTGGCCAGCATATCATACCCTGCACCCAGCCCTTGCTGGCCAGCATATCATACCCTGCACCCAGCCCTTGCTGGCCAGCATATCATACCCTGCACCCATCCCTTGCTGGCCAGCATATCATACCCTGCACCCAGCCCTTGCTGGCCAGCATATCATACCCTGCACCCATCCCTTGCTGGCCAGCATATCATACCCTGCACCCAGCCCTTGCTGGCCAGCATATCATACCCTGCACCCAGCTCTTGCTGGCCGGCACTGTCACACCCTGCACCCAGCCCTTACTGGCTAGCACTGTCACACCCTGCACCCAGCCCTTGCTGGCCAGCATATAATACCCTGCACCCAGCCCTTGCTGGCCAGCATATCACACCCTGCACCCAGCCCTTGCTGGCCGGCACTGTCACACCCTGCACCCAGCCCTTGCTGGCTAGCACTGTCACACCCTGCACCCAGCCCTTGCTGGCTAGCACTGTCACACCCTGCACCCAGCCCTTGCTGGCCAGCATATCATACCCTGCACCCAGCCCTTGCTGGCTAGCACTGTCACACCCTGCACCCATCCATGTCCAGCACTGTCACACCCTGCACCCATCCCTGGCCAGCACTGTCACACCCTGCACCCATCCATGTCCAGCACTGTCACACCCTGCACCCATCCATGTCCAGCACTGTCACACCCTGCACCCATCCATGTCCAGCACTGTCACACCCTGCACCCATCCATGTCCAGCACTGTCACACCCTGCACACATCCCTGGCCAGCACTGTCATACCCTGCACCCAGCCCTTGCTGGCCGGCACTGTCATACCCTGCACCCAGCCCTTGTTGGCCAGCATATCATACCCTGCACCCATCCATGTCCAGCACTGTCACACCCTGCACCCATCCATGTCCAGCACTGTCACACCCTGCACCCATCCATGTCCAGCACTGTCACACCCTGCACCCATCCATGTCCAGCACTGTCACACCCTGCACCCATCCATGTCCAGCACTGTCATACCCTGCACCCAGCCCTTGCTGGCCGGCACTGTCATACCCTGCACCCATCCATGTCCGGCACTGTCATACCCTGCACCCATCCATGTCCAGCACTGTCATACCCTGCACCCAGCCTTTGTTGGCCAGCATATCATACCCTGCACCCATCCATGTCCAGCACTGTCACACCCTGCACCCATCCCTGTCCAGCACTGTCACACCCTGCACCCATCCCTGGCCAGCACTGTCACACCCTGCACCCATCCATGTCCAGCACTGTCATACCCTGCACCCATCCATGTCCAGCACTGTCACACCCTGCACCCATCCATGTCCTGCACCCATCCATGTCCAGCACTGTCACACCCTGCACCCATCCATGTCCAGCACTGTCACACCCTGCACCCATCCATGTCCAGCACTGTCACACCCTGCACCCATCCATGTCCAGCACTGTCACACCCTGCACCCATCCATGTCCAGCACTGTCATACCCTGCACCCAGCCCTTGTTGGCCAGCATATCATAACCTGCACCCATCCATGTCCAGCACTGTCACACCCTGCACCCATCCCTGTCCAGCACTGTCACACCCTGCACCCATCCCTGGCCAGCACTGTCACACCCTGCACCCAGCCCTTGCTGGCTAGCACTGTCACACCCTGCACCCATCCATGTCCAGCACTGTCATACCCTGCACCCATCCATGTCCAGCACTGTCATACCCTGCACCCATCCATGTCCGGCACTGTCATACCCTGCACCCATCCATGTCCAGCACTGTCATACCCTGCACCCAGCCCTTGTTGGCCAGCATATCATACCCTGCACCCATCCATGTCCAGCACTGTCATACCCTGCACCCAGCCTTTGTTGGCCAGCATATCATACCCTGCACCCATCCATGTCCAGCACTGTCATACCCTGCACCCATCCATGTCCAGCACTGTCACACCCTGCACCCATCCATGTCCAGCACTGTCATACCCTGCACCCATCCATGTCCAGCACTGTCATACCCTGCACCCATCCATGTCCAGCACTGTCATACCCTGCACCCATCCATGTCCAGCACTGTCATACCCTGCACCCATCCATGTCCAGCACTGTCATACCCTGCACCCATCCATGTCCAGCACTGTCACACCCTGCACCCATCCATGTCCAGCACTGTCACACCCTGCACCCATCCATGTCCAGCACTGTCACACCCTGCACCCATCCATGTCCAGCACTGTCACACCCTGCACCCATCCATGTCCAGCACTGTCATACCCTGCACCCAGCCCTTGCTGGCCAGCATATCATACCCTGCACCCATCCATGTCCAGCACTGTCACACCCTGCACCCATCCCTGTCCAGCACTGTCACACCCTGCACCCAGCCCTTGCTGGCCGGCACTGTCATACCCTGCACCCATCCCTGGCCAGCACTGTCACACCCTGCACCCAGCCCTTGCTGGCCGGCACTGTCATACCCTGCACCCAGCCCTTGTCGGCCAGCATATCATACCCTGCACCCAGCCCTGGCCAGCACTGTCATACCCTGCACCCATCCATGTCCAGCACTGTCATACCCTGCACCCATCCATGTCCAGCACTGTCATACCCTGCACCCAGCCTTTGTTGGCCAGCATATCATACCCTGCACCCATCCATGTCCAGCACTGTCATACCCTGCACCCATCCATGTCCAGCACTGTCATACCCTGCACCCATCCATGTCCAGCACTGTCATACCCTGCACCCATCCATGTCCAGCACTGTCACACCCTGCACCCATCCATGTCCAGCACTGTCATACCCTGCACCCATCCATGTCCAGCACTGTCATACCCTGCACCCAGCCCTTGCTGGCTAGCACTGTCATACCCTGCACCCATCCCTGGCCAGCACTGTCATACCCTGCACCCATCCATGTCCAGCACTGTCATACCCTGCACCCATCCATGTCCAGCACTGTCACACCCTGCACCCATCCCTGTCCAGCACTGTCACACCCTGCACCCATCCATGTCCAGCACTGTCACACCCTGCACCCATCCATGTCCAGCACTGTCACACCCTGCACCCACCCATCCCTGGCTAGCACTGTCACACCCTGCACCCACCCATCCATGTCCAGCACTGTCATACCCTGCACCCATCCATGTCCAGCACTGTCATACCCTGCACCCATCCATGTCCAGCACTGTCATACCCTGCACCCAGCCCTTGTTGGCCAGCATATCATACCCTGCACCCATCCCTGGCCAGCACTGTCACACCCTGCACCCATCCATGTCCAGCACTGTCACACCCTGCACCCATCCCTGGCCAGCACTGTCATACCCTGCACCCAGCTCTTGCTGGCCAGCACTGTCACACCCTGCACCCATCCATGTCCAGCACTGTCACACCCTGCACCCATCCCTGGCCAGCACTGTCACACCCTGCACCCATCCCTGGCCAGCACTGTCACACCCTGCATCCAGCCCTTGCTGGCCAGCATATCATACCCTGCACCTATCCCTGTCCAGCACTGTCATACCCTGCACCTATCCCTGTCCAGCACTGTCATACCCTGCACCTATCCCTGTCCAGCACTGTCATACCCTGCACCTATCCCTGTCCAGCACTGTCATACCCTGCACCTATCCCTGTCCAGCACTGTCATACCCTGCACCTATCCCTGTCCAGCACTGTCATACCCTGCACCTATCCCTGTCCAGCACTGTCATACCCTGCACCCATCCCTGGCCAGCACTGTCACACCCTGTATTTGTGTTGTCCTGTCCTTGACAAAGATTCTTAGAATCCAAACATTGGCTGTCCTTTGTGTCCTATTGTACTTATTTTTTATTTTATTATTTCATTTTATATATTTAATGATTGCTTCTGATTTTGGATGTCACACTTTGTTTTCACCGGTGTACAATGGATTTCCTTGTAATGTATGTGCATTGCGTCTGTGTTTAGTATGTCTCTTCTTTTCGCAGGAGCTAAATAAACCGAACTGTTTCCAATTCATATTCTTCTAACAGTTTACCTGTCCTCTTACACCCTGAGATGTAGACATACTGGACAATCTAGCTTAGCCGTCCCTCTTCTATCCTGGAGTATGCAGGTAGCTCATAGTCCTATTTTGTCTCTCTTTTGTCCTCTTCTACTTTGGAATTAAAATGTACTTTCCAGTCTTGTATTTATCTGAGCTTACAGTCTCCATTTGCCAGGGTAATTCAGTGAGGTGGTTAATTCAGTGAGATTGCTAATTCAGTGAGGTGGTTAATTCAGTGGGGTGATTAATTCAGTGAGGTGGTAAATTCAGTGAGGTATGTCATGTGTAATCACACTCCAGATGTCTGCAGCAGTAGATGAATATTGTACACAGAAAGACAAGTCTGACCTGATGCAAGAGTTGACCACAATGTCCCTGGGGTGGTCATAAGTTTCCAGCTGGACAAACACGTCATTGTTATCCTTCTCCTGCGCCATGGTCTGACCACTGAAGATGACACGGTTGACACTAGAGCCTGAGTAGCTGGTCCAGTAGAGGTGTCGATGGAGGGAGTCAAAGGCCAGTCCCTCTGCAGATCCCACACCTGAATGAGAGAGGACACCATCTCTTCAACAATTGATCTGACATCTGAGCTAGCCATACTGTCAGTGTTTGCAACGTACAATACATGCTGTGTATTTGATGAGGACATGTCTAGAGCATTTGGGATATGTACATAAAGAGCTACATCTGTGCATCTTTGACTACACACATAAAAAAGCCTTATAACTGTCTATCCACTGTTTTTTTGTGTGCTTTATTTTTTACATGTCCTATTTACAGGACATTGCAGTCAGCACCAGCAATTTTACTGCTGTTGTTGATGTCTTGGCAAGTTTACGTTCAGTAGTTTTCCATTGCTCTCTGAACGACAGGCTCCCATATCAACATGCTAAAACCCAGCGCAATGTAGTCTGCTGCCAAATCTCTCACAGATTTGTTTCGAACTCAGGTAAGCGGGCTCACGAATCGCCTCCATAAGCCCTTAGCCACGGAGACCGGCCTATCCACTGTAAGAAAGCTAAATAAACAAGTCATATAACTGTCTATCCACTGTCAGAGAGCTAATTAAACAAGTCATATAATTGTCTATCCACTGTCAGAGAGCTAATTAAACAAGTCATATAATTGTCTATCCACTGTGAGAGAGATAAATAAACAAGTCATACAACCATCTATCCACTGTTAGAGAGCTAAACAAATCATACAACCATCTATCCACTGTAAGAGAGCTGAACAAGTCACACAACTGTCCATCCACTGTAAGAGAGCTAAATAAACAAGTCACACAACTGTCTATCCACTGTAAGAGAGCTAAATAAGTCATTCAACTGTGTCTATCCACTGTAGGAGAGATACATCAACAAGTCATACAACTGTCTATCCACTGTCTCTTGGCGAAGAGGTTAACGACTTTCTCCGTAATCCTGTATATCCATGTTAGGAACACAGCTGCGCAAGATCAGCAGCGAATCACGTCACATTGGTTACTTATGGGATATGTGAGCCGGTCACTCAAAAAGCAATGGCACACTACTGAGCGTAATCTTGCCAAGAGATCAACATCAGCTGAAAGATGCTGGTGTTGACTGCAACGTCCTGAAAGGGATGTGCAACTTAAAAGATAAAAAAAACTATCCACTGTAAGAGAGATAAACAAACAAGTCATATAACTGACTATCCACTGTCAGAGAGCTAAATAAACAAGTCATATAACTGACTATCCACTGTCAGAGAGCTAATTAAACAAGTCATATAACTGATGTCATATAACTGACTATCCACTGTCAGATAGCTAAATAAACAAGTCATATAACTGTCTATCCACTGTCAGAGAGCTAATTAAACAAGTCATATAACTGATGTCATATAACTGACTATCCACTGCCAGATAGCTAAATAAACAAGTCATATAACTGTCTATCCACTGTCAGAGAGCTAATTAAACAAGTCATATAACTGATGTCATATAACTGTCTATCCACTGTCAGAGAGCTAATTAAACAAGTCATATAACTGATGTCATATAACTGTCTATCCACTGTCAGAGAGCTAATTAAACAAGTCATATAACTGTCTATCCACTGTCAGAG
The DNA here is from genome assembly GCA_014155875.1 of Cepaea nemoralis. Taxonomy (NCBI): domain Eukaryota; kingdom Metazoa; phylum Mollusca; class Gastropoda; order Stylommatophora; family Helicidae; genus Cepaea; species Cepaea nemoralis. The sequence continues at coordinate 286,097 of JACEFZ010022126.1, read as the reverse complement.
AGCTAATTAAACAAGTCATATAACTGTCTATCCACTGTCAGAGAGCTGATTAAACAAGTCATATAACTGTCTATCCACTGTCAGAGAGCTAATTAAACAAGTTATATAACTGTCTATCCACTGTCAGAGAGCTAATTAAACAAGTCATATAACTGTCTATCCACTGTCAGAGAGCTAATTAAACAAGTTATATAACTGTCTATCCACTGTCAGAGAGCTAATTAAACAAGTCATATAACTGTCTATCCACTGTCAGAGAGCTAATTAAACAAGTCATATAACTGATGTCATATAACTGTCTATCCACTGTCAGAGAGCTAATTAAACAAATCATATAACTGATGTCATATAACTGTCTATCCACTGTCAGAGAGCTAATTAAACAAGTCATATAACTGATGTCATATAACTGTCTATCCACTGTCAGAGAGCTAATTAAACAAGTTATATAACTGTCTATCCACTGTCAGAGAGCTAATTAAACAAGTCATATAACTGTCTATCCACTGTCAGAGAGCTAATTAAACAAGTCATATAACTGATGTCATATAACTGTCTATCCACTGTCAGAGAGCTAATTAAACAAATCATATAACTGATGTCATATAACTGTCTATCCACTGTCAGAGAGCTAATTAAACAAGTCATATAACTGTCTATCCACTGTCAGAGAGCTAATTAAACAAGTTATATAACTGTCTATCCACTGTCAGAGAGCTAATTAAACAAGTCATATAACTGATGTCATATAACTGTCTATCCACTGTCAGAGAGCTAATTAAACAAGTTATATAACTGTCTATCCACTGTCAGAGAGCTAATTAAACAAATCATATAACTGATGTCATATAACTGTCTATCCACTGTCAGAGAGCTAATTAAACAAGTCATATAACTGATGTCATATAACTGTCTATCCACTGTCAGAGAGCTAATTAAACAAGTCATATAACTGTCTATCCACTGTCAGAGAGCTAATTAAACAAGTCATATAACTGTCTATCCACTGTCAGAGAGCTAATTAAACAAATCATATAACTGATGTCATATAACTGTCTATCCACTGTCAGAGAGCTAATTAAACAAGTCATATAACTGATGTCATATAACTGTCTATCCACTGTCAGAGAGCTAATTAAACAAGTTATATAACTGTCTATCCACTGTCAGAGAGCTAATTAAACAAGTCACATAACTGATGTCATATAACTGTCTATCCACTGTCAGAGAGCTAATTAAACAAGTCACATAACTGATGTCATATAACTGTCTATCCACTGTCAGAGAGCTAATTAAACAAGTCATATAACTGTCTATCCACTGTCAGAGAGCTAATTAAACAAGTCATATAACTGTCTATGACCGTGTCGCATTGTATTATAACGTGTTGGTATAGGAGCCGGTCGTTCAGAAAGCAATGGCAAACTACTGAACGTAAAATTTGCCTAGTACATCAATAGCAGCTGAAAAATGCTGGGTGTTGACTGCAGCGTCCTGCAAGGGATATGCAACAATAAAAAATTAAAAAAATATAACTATCTATCCACTGTGAGGGAGATAAATAAACATGTCATACAACTGTCTATCTGCTGTTAATGACCTAAATAAACATGTCATACAACCGTCTATCTACTTTAAGAGAGATAAACAAGTCATACAACCATCTATCCAATGTAAGAGAGCTAAATAAACATGTCATACAACCGTCTATCTACTGTAAGAGAGATAAACAAGTCATACAACTGTCTATCTACTGTAAGAGAGATAAACAAGTCATACAACCGTCTATCTACTGTAAGAGAGATAAACAAGTCATACAACTGTCTATCTGCTGTTAATGACCTAAATAAACATGTCATACAACCGTCTATCTACTGTAAGAGAGATAAACAAGTCATACAACCATCTATCCAATGTAAGAGAGCTAAATAAACATGTCATACAACCGTCTATCTACTGTAAGAGAGATAAACAAGTCATACAACCATCTATCCAATGTAAGAGAGCTAAATAAACATGTCATGCAACCATCTATCTACTGCTAAGAGAGATAAACAAGTCATACAACCATCTATCCACTGTAAGAGAGCTAAATAAACATGTCATACAACCGTCTATCTACTGTAAGAGAGATAAACAAGTCATACAACCATCTATCCACTGTAAGAGAGCTAAATAAACATGTCATACAACCGTCTATCCACTATAAAAGAGCTAAACAAGTCATATAACTGTCTATCCACTGTAAATGAGCTAAATAAAAAAGTCATATATCTGCTCATCCACTGTAAGAGAGCTAAATAAGACACACAACTGTTTATCCACTGTAAGAGAGCTAAATAAGACACACAACTGTTTATCCACTGTAAGAGAGCTAAATAAACAAGTCACAAAACTGTCTATCCACTGTAAGAGAGCTAACTAAACAAGTCATATAACTGCCCATCCACTGTAAGAGAGCTAAATAAGTCATATAACTGTTTATCCACTGTAAGAGAGCCAAATAAACAAGTCATAAAACTGTCTATCCACTGTAAGAGAGCTAAACATATCAGTAAGCGAGCTAAATAAACAAGTCATACAACTGTCTATCCACTGTAAGAGAGCTAAATAAACATGTCATACAACTGTCTATCCACTGTAAGAGAGCTAAATAAACAAGTCATACAACTGTCTATCCACTGTAAGAGAGCTAAATAAACAAGTCATACAACTGTCTATCCACTGTAAGAGAGCTAAATAAACAAGTCATACAACTGTCTATCTACTGTAAGAGAGCTAAATAAACAAGTCATACAACTGTCTATCCACAGTAAGAGAGCTAAATAAACATGTCATACAACTGTCTATCCACTGTAAGAGAGCTAAATAAACAAGTCATACAATTGTCTATCCACTGTGAGACAGATAACAGTTCTGCACCTGACAAGACTGTTCTAAATCCGGTGCCGTTGAAGTGTACCGACTGGATGCTTCCTTGCTGAATGTCACTGAAGAAGATCCGTTGTGTGACATAGTCAAATGTCAGGCCAATGACATTCTTCATGAACGTGTCATTGTAGATGGGCTTGCGGGGAGCGTTCTGGTCAGTTGTATTGTCCAGTGACAAACTCTTCAGAGCAATCACCTCCGAGTAGAGAAGAAAGGCATCATATTCTGAAACAGATTGAGTAAGAAGGTAATCTTTCTAGTATCTGTGTGTTCTGAAACGGATTGAGTAAGAAGGTGATCTTTCTAGTATCTGTGTATTCTGAAACAGATTGAGTAAGAAGGTAATCTTTCTATTATCTGTGTGTTCTGAAACAGATTGAGTAAGAAGGTAATCTTTCTATTATCTGTGTGTTCTGAAACAGATTGAGTAAGAAGGTAATCTTTCTAATATCTGTGTGTTCTGAAACAGATTGAGTAAGAAGGTAATCTTTCTAGTATCTGTGTGTTCTGAAACAGATTGAGTAAGAAGGTAATCTTTCTAGTATCTGTATGTTCTGAAACAGATTGAGTAAGACGGTAACCTCCCTAGTATTTGTATGTTCTGAAACAGATTGATTAAGAAGGAATCTCTCTAGTATCTGTGTATATGCATCCATGAAGTGATACTCTATGTGAATCTGTCATTGCTGACTTTTGTTCACAACTAGACGTTATAGCATCTTATTAGTGAAGATATATATATATATATATATATATATATATATATATATATATATAAGACAATGAGTGTGTGTGGTGTGTGTGTGCGTGGTGTGTGTGTGTGCGTGGTATGTGCGTGGTGTACAGATGTTCTTCTCACTCCCGTGGATCCAACAGACATAGTTAGTTAGTTTAAAAACAGTTTTGTACGTAATAAAACAACATTAAATGAAAAGACATATAATTAAGGGGACTTAACAGCAAAAGTTATATCAAGGGACATTACTTTTAGTAGCATTGCTATATTATGTAATTTAAATAATTTTGTATTTTTCTTAAAGTTTTATAAAATGTTTAAAGAAGTTATCTACAGACATATGCGATATAAACAAACTGATAAAAACTTTAAGGCATCTTTAAAGTTTTCATAAAAATAATGGATCTATTTTAGAAACTTGAAAATGTTACAGCTCATTATTTTATTTAAAATCTTTTATTCTTCTTTTACTACACTGAACAATTTAATTTTTTTGGAGAGAAAGTTAGTTGCATATCCTTTGAAGTACGCCTTCAGTTTTACTGTTCTGTGTTTGTCGCATGGGGCTCAGAAATACCGGAACCGATGTTGCATATGTGTGCAGTTAGTTTGACTTGTTTTATAAACTGCATTTGACGGTTCACTAGAGTGGACATTCAGAAATGAAATATTGAAAAAAAAAGGGAAAAAAAATGCTGCAGTCAACACAGCATTTATTGGGTGTTCATGATATCTTGGTAAGTTTACGTTCAGTAGTTTCAGGTTGCCCTTTTTAGTTATTGGAATGAAGATAGTTCTCTTCCAACAGAAGAGAATGTTTGTTTGTGTTGTCTTCGGTGGCGCACTTATTTTATTGTCTGGTGATTTTTGACAAACTCTACAAGTAATACGACGTTCAACATCTGCTGATGAACTTAACGCATGTCTGAAATCATAAGTTTTATGGCGACACATTCAGAAATTGACTTTGAAGACCAATATGCGTGTACAACTACAACTTGATGCATCCGGAGCACTTTTTCCTGGGAAATCAAGTCTACCCTGAATCACAATGTGGCTTTCGACAGAACTGGTCTACCATTGATATGATATTCTCATTGCATCAAATGGCAAATTTAAAAAAAATGTCGCTTAAAAGTTGACAGGGTCGACTTATTGCACCGGGTTTTTAATCCCATATGGCTCGGTCTCTTTCCACAGCGCGGAAAGCGTCACACAAAGCACGAACTCCGTAGCTCTAGCAATGACCCACAGGAGTCTTCGAAAAATTTCACTTGTGAACCAAGGCCCGGAATTGAACCTACAACATTCGAAGCCCGAGTCAAACGGTTTGACCACTTCGCCATGAAGAATCCCTTTAAATGCAAAAAAAATGCCGTGAACAGAATCAACCACTGTTTATTGCCTTCATCGGCCTCACAAAGGCATTTGATTTGGTCACTAAAGAAGATTGGCTGCCCACCAACTCTTCTGTCCATTGTGGAATCATTCCACACAGGCATGAAGGGTATAATCAAGTTTGATGGTGCAACTTCAGAAGAGTTTGAAATCAAGAGTGGAGTTAACCCTTTACAGGCAGACGCTTTTCCGTTTTTTAGCCCTGAAAGGGCAAGATTTTTTCAGGTTTGGTAAAATTTTGGGTCGCGTTAGTAAAAACATCACAAATAAGGTGTTAGTCAACCGATTTTAGTTAAATAAACAACACAATGAAGGGAAAAGCATGCAGAATATGTTACTCACGTGATTGTTGTTGTTAATCCATATATGAACACAAATATTTACGAAATACAGCATGTTGTTTGTGATTTTCCGTCATCTATACGGCAATTTACAAACACATTTTCAGAATGATAATCACTTTCTTTAAAGTCCGACTCAGACTGCTAATGCAAAGTAACGCTTTGCACTGATATCTAGCTCCGATTAATAGTCAACTTTGTGCCCTTTAATGTCATTTAAATTGAACCTAGCGAAATCTCGGCTATCACTTGAAGAACCGCCGAAATCCGTTTTGAAAAACAGCGTAAAAGTCCCGAAAACTATCCAAAAAAGTCCGTAAAAGTCTGTTCAAATTCATAATAGCGAGTTTATAAATGGCGGCCACGTTGTCAAGCTATCGGCGAAAGCGAAAGTATCCGTCGGAAGTGTCGGAAAGCCGAGAGATCGCGTTTTTACAATGCATAATAGTATCGGACGTAATCGGCCGCTCCGCTCGTTTAAGCAATCGGCCGCTAACGGCCGCTCTGCCCTGTAAAGGGTTAAGCAAAGTTGTGTACTAGCTCCCACCCTCTTCGGAATATACTTTTCACTTCTACTGAAATATGCCTTTCGTGATCAGGATGGTGGTATATACATTCACTCACGCTCAGATGGTGCCCTCTACAATGCTCAGAGATTGAAAGCCAAGACCAAAATTAGGCGGGTACTGATCAGAGAGTTGCTTTTTGCAGATAATGCTGCAGTTACGACCCACTCTGAGGAAGAATTGCAATGTCTACTATCTGCATTCTCCAATGCTTGTTCTGAATTTGGTTTAACAATTAGCAAAAAGAAGAAACAGATTATGTCACAAGATGCACATGGGGTACCATCAATCTTTATTGACGACACCGAACTAGAGATGGTAGACCATTTTACATATCTAGGATCAGTGGTAAATAGCAAATTATCCCTAGATCAGGAAATCAACATCCGGATTGGTAAGGCAGCAACAACAATGAACAGGTTAAGAAAAAGAGTCTGGGAGAACAGGAAGCTTACTGCCAAAACAAAAGTCCTTGTCTATCAAGCCTGTGTCCTTAGTACTCTTCTTTATGGCAGTGAAACCTGGACAACTTACTCACACCAAGAGAAATGTTTAAACAGCTTTCATATGCGGTGTCTGCGAAGAATTCTTGGTATTAAGTGGCAAGACAAAATCACAAATACTGAAGTATTGGAAAGATTAGGTTGTGTGACAGTTTATTCCATGCTCAGTCTTCGTAGACTTAGATGGATAGGACATCTTAGGAGGATGGATGATGGTAGAATACCAAAGGACATCTTTTTTGGTGAATTACAGATGGGTAAGAGATCTCAGGGTCGGCCTCTACTACGATACAAAGATGTATGTTAGCGGGACATGATTGATACAGGCATTGATAATGCACATTGGGAGCAAGTCGCCGCTGAGCGTGTTGCATGGAGGGCAAAGATCAGAAATGGAATAAAGACAAAAAAGAAAATTATTGCAGATAAGTCACACACCGAGCGTGTGAGACGTAAGATGGTACATGATGGTGGAAATGACCATGTGTTCACATGCACCCACTGTGGACGAACATTTACAGCGCAAATTGGCCTTATCAGTCACATTCGCTACCGCCATGGGTAATAGTTATTATGCCTTTTTGAAGCACAAACTATCGTCTGTCAAGATGGCAAGGTGCCAGTGTGTATAAGACTTGACATATTATAAGACCAACTAAGACCTGACACCAATATTATATATGTTGTAACAATGAATAGTCATAACATTTCAATAAACATTTTAACACAGTGACCAGCCATCATCTAGTCAGACAGTTCTAAGACAGTGACCAGCCATCATCTAGTCAGTGACTAGCTATCATGCAAATCAGAAATGTCTACATCAGTATAACAATATCAACGTAATCACAATCTCTGAATGTAGAAGAAATGTAAGATGACAAAAGCCGACGCATACAATCTCTGAATGTAGAAGAAATGTAAGAAGACAAAAGCCGACGCATACAATCTCTGAATGTAGAAGAAATGTAAGAAGACAAAAGCTGACGCATACAATCTCTGAATGTAGAAGAAATGTAAGAAGACAAAAGCCGACGCATACAATCTCTGAATGTAGAAGAAATGTAAGAAGACAAAAGCTGACGCATACAATCTCTGAATGTAGAAGAAATGTAAGAAGACAAAAGCCGACGCATACAATCTCTGAATGTAGAAGAAATGTAAGAAGACAAAAGCCGACGCATACAATCTCTGAATGTAGAAGAAATGTAAGAAGACAAAAGCTGACGCATACAATCTCTGAATGTAGAAGAAATGTAAGAAGACAAAAGCTGATGCATACAATCTCTGAATGTAGATGAAATGTAAGAAGACAAAAGCCGACGCATACAATCTCTGAATGTAGAAGAAATGTAAGAAGACAAAAGCCGATGCATACAATCTCTGAATGTAGAAGAAATGTAAGAAGACAAAAGCCGACGCATACAATCTCTGAATGTAGAAGAAATGTAAAAAGACAAAAGCCGATGCATACAATCTCTGAATGTAGAAGAAATATAAGAAGACAAAAGCTGATGCATACAATCTCTGAATGTAGAAGAAATGTAAGAAGACAAAAGCCGACGCATACAATCTCTGAATGTAGAAGAAATGTAAGAAGACAAAAGCCGACGCATACAATCTCTGAATGTAGAAGAAATGTAAGAAGACAAAAGCCGATGCATACAATCTCTGAATGTAGAAGAAATGTAAGAAGACAAAAGCCGATGCATACAATATCTGAATGTAGAAGAAATGTAAGAAGACAAAAGCTGACGCATACAATCTCTGAATGTAGAAGAAATGTAAGAAGACAAAAGCCAACGCATACAATCTCTGAATGTTGAAGAAATGTAAGAAGACTAAAGCCGATGCATACAATCAACAGTTGGCAGCAAACCAGGATGGACTAGACACTTTACCTTCACACGTCCTCCCATCAGTGGCCAACCTGCCATAAGAGCAAGCACATGTGACCCGGTTCTCTCCCCTGTACAGACACAGACCCTGGCAGCCTCCATTGTTAACCTGACAAGGGTTTGAACCTGCAGGGATACAAGTGGTCACCGTCACCATGTCTTCCACACATACAAGTGGTCACCGTCACCATGTCTTCCACACATACAAGTGGTCACCATGTCTTCCACACATACAAGTGGTCACCATCACCATGTCTTCCACACATACAAGTGGTCACCATCACCATGTCTTCCACACATACAAGTGGTCACCATCACCATGTCTTCCACACATACAAGTGGTCACCATCACCATGTCTTCCACACATACAAGTGGTCACCGTTACCATGTCTTCCACACATACAAGTGGTCACCATCACCATGTCTTCCACACATACAAGTGGTCACCATGTCTTCCATACATACAAGTGGTCACCATCACCATGTCTTCCATACATACAAGTGGTCACCATGTCTTCCACACATACAAGTGGTCACCATGTCTTCCACACATACAAGTGGTCACCATCACCATGTCTTCCACACATACAAGTGGTCACCATGTCTTCCACACATACAAGTGGTCACCATCACCATGTCTTCCACACATACAAGTGGTCACCATCACCATGTCTTCCATACATACAAGTGGTCACCATCACCATGTCTTCCACACATACAAGTGGTCACCATCACCATGTCTTCCACACATACAAGTGGTCACCATGTGTTCCACACATACAAGTGGTCACCATCATCATGTCTTCCAACACACATATCAGTGGTCACTGTCACCATCTCTTCCACACATACAAGTGGTCACCATGTCTTCCACACATACAAGTGGTCACCATCACCATGTCTTCCACACATACAAGTGGTCACCATCACCATGTCTTCCACACATACAAGTGGTCACATCACCATGTCTTCCATACATACAAGTGGTCACCATCACCATGTCTTCCACACATACAAGTGGTCACCATGTCTTCCACACATACAAGTGGTCACCATCACCATGTCTTCCACACATACAAGTGGTCACCATGTCTTCCACATATACAAGTGGTCACCATCACCATGTTTTCCACACATACAAATGTTCACCATCACCATGTCTTCCACACATACAAGTGGTCACCATGTCTTCCACATATACAAGTGGTCACCATCACCATGTCTTCCACACATACAAGTGGTCACCATGTCTTCCACACATACAAGTGGTCACCATCACCATGTCTTCCACACATACAAGTGGTCACCATGTCTTCCACACATATCAGTGGTCACCATTACCATGTCTTCCACACATATCAGTGGTCACCATCACCATGTCTTCCACACATACAAGTGGTCACCATCACCATGTCTTTCACACATATCAGTGGTCAACATCACCATGTCTTCCACACATATCAGTGGTCACATTCACCATGTCTTCCACACATATCAGTGGTCACCATGTCTTCCACACATATCAGTGGTCACGATCACCATGTCTTCCACACATATCAGTGGTCACCATGTCTTCCACACATATCAGTGGTCACCATCACCATGTCTTCCACACATACAAGTGGTCACCATGTCTTCCACACATACAAGTGGTCACCAAGTCTTCCACACATACAAGTGGTCACCATGTCTTCCACACATATCAGTGGTCACCATCACCATGTCTTCCACACATACAAGTGGTCACCATGTCTTCCACACATATCAGTGGTCACCATCACCATGTCTTCCACACATATCAGTGGTCACTGTCACCATGTCTTCCCCACATACAAGTGGTCATCATGTCTTCCACACATACAAGTGGTCACCATGTCTTCCACATGTATCAGTGGTCACCATCACCATTTATTCCACACATACAAGTGGTCATCATGTCTTCCACACATACAAGCGGTCACCATGTCTTCCACATGTATCAGTGGTCACCATCACCATGTCTTCCACACATACAAGTGGTCACCATGTCTTCCACACATATCAGTGGTCACCATCACCATGTCTTCCACACATATCAGTGGTCACTGTCACCATGTCTTCCCCACATACAAGTGGTCATCATGTCTTCCACACATACAAGTGGTCACCATGTCTTCCACATGTATCAGTGGTCACCATCACCATTTATTCCACACATACAAGTGGTCATCATGTCTTCCACACATACAAGCGGTCACCATGTCTTCCACATGTATCAGTGGTCACCATGTCTTCCACATGTATCAGTGGTCACCATGTCTTCCACATGTATCAGTGGTCACCATCACCATGTCTTCTGCACATACAAGTGGTCACCATCACCATGTCTTCCACACATACAAGTGGTCACCATCACCATGTTTTCCACACATACAAGTGGTCACCATGTCTTCCACACATACAAGTGGTCACCATCACCATGTCTTCCACACATACAAGTGGTCACCATCACATCTTCCACACATACAAGTGGTCACCATGTCTTCCACACATACAAGTGGTCACCATCCCCATGTCTTCCACACATACAAGTGGTCACCATCACCATGTCTTCCACACATACAAGTGGTCACATCACCATGTCTTCCATACATACAAGTGGTCACCATCACCATGTTTTCCACACACACCAGTGGTCTCCATCACCATGTCTTCCACAAATACAAGTGGTCACCATCACCATGTCTTCCACACATATCAGTGGTCACCATCACCATGTCTTCCACACATATCAGTGGTCACCATGTCTTCCACACATATCAGTGGTCACCATCACCATGTCTTCCACACATATCAGTGGTCACCATGTCTTCCACACATATCAGTGGTCAACATGTCTTCCACACATACAAGTGGTCACCATGTCTTCCACACATACAAGTGGTCACCATGTCTTCCACACATACAAGTGGTCACCATGTCTTCCACACATACAAGTGGTCACCATGTCTTCCACACATATCAGTGGTCACCATCACCATGTCTTCCACACATACAAGTGGTCACCATGTCTTCCACACATATCAGTGGTCACCATGTCTTCCACACATATCAGTGGTCACCATCACCATGTCTTCCACACATACAAGTGGTCACCATGTCTTCCACACATACAAGTGGTCACCATGTCTTCCACACATACAAGTGTTCACCATGTCTTCCACAGATACAAGTGGTCACCATGTCTTCCACACATACAAGTGGTCACCATGTCTTCCACACATACAAGTGGTCACCATGTCTTCCACACATACAAGTGTTCATCATGTCTTCCACACATATCAGTGGTCACCATCACCATGTCTTCCACACATATCAGTGGTCACCATGTCTTCCACACATATCAGTGGTCACCATCACCATGTCTTCCACACATATCAGTGGTCACTGTCACCATGTCTTCCACACATACAAGTGGTCATCATGTCTTCCACACATACAAGTGGTCACCATGTCTTCCACATGTATCAGTGGTCACATCACCATTTATTCCACACATACAAGTGGTCATCATGTCTTCCACACATACAAGCGGTCACCATGTCTTCCACATGTATCAGTGGTCACCATCACCATGTCTTCCACACATACAAGTGGTCACCATGTCTTCCACATGTATCAGTGGTCACCATGTCTTCCACATGTATCAGTGGTCACCATGTCTTCCACATGTATCAGTGGTCACCATGTCTTCCACATGTATCAGTGGTCACCATGTCTTCCACATGTATCAGTGGTCACCATCACCATGTCTTCCGCACATACAAGTGGTCACCATCACCATGTCTTCCACACACACCAGTGGTCACCATCACCATGTTTTCCACACATACAAGTGGTCACATCACCATGTCTTCCACACATACAAGTGGTCACCATCACCATGTCTTCCACACATACAAGTGGTCACCATCACATCTTCCACACATACAAGTGGTCACCATGTCTTCCACACATACAAGTGGTCACCATCACCATGTCTTCCACACATACAAGTGGTCACCATGTCTTCCACACATACAAGTGGTCACCATCACCATGTCTTCCACACATACAAGTGGTCACCATCACCATGTCTTCCACACATACAAGTGGTCACCATCACCATGTCTTCCACACATACAAGTGGTCACATCACCATGTCTTCCATACATACAAGTGGTCACCATCACCATGTCTTCCACACACACCAGTGGTCTCCATCACCATGTCTTCCACACACACCAGTGGTCATCATCACCATGTCTTCCACACATACAAGTGGTCACCATCACCATGTCTTCCACACATACAAGTGGTCACCATCACCATGTCTTCCACACATACAAGTGGTCACCATGTCTTCCACACATACAATTGGTCACCATGTCTTCCACACATACAAGTGGTTACCATCACCATGTCTTCCACACACACCAGTGGTCACCATCACCATGTTTTCCACACATACAAGTGGTCACATCACCATGTCTTCCACACATACAAGTGGTCACCATCACCATGTCTTCCACACATACAAGTGGTCACCATCACATCTTCCACACATACAAGTGGTCACCATGTCTTCCACACATACAAGTGGTCACCATCACCATGTCTTCCACACATACAAGTGGTCACCATGTCTTCCACACATACAAGTGGTCACCATCACCATGTCTTCCACACATACAAGTGGTCACCATGTCTTCCACACATACAATTGGTCACCATGTCTTCCACACATACAAGTGGTTACCATCACCATGTCTTCCACACACACCAGTGGTCACCATCACCATGTTTTCCACACATACAAGTGGTCACATCACCATGTCTTCCACACATACAAGTGGTCACCATCACCATGTCTTCCACACATACAAGTGGTCACATCACCATGTCTTCCATACATACAAGTGGTCACCATCACCATGTCTTCCACACATACAAGTGGTCACCATGTCTTCCACACATACAAGTGGTCACCATCACCATGTCTTCCACACATACAAGTGGTCACCATGTCTTCCACATATACAAGTGGTCACCATCACCATGTTTTCCACACATACAAATGTTCACCATCACCATGTCTTCCACACATACAAGTGGTCACCATGTCTTCCACATATACAAGTGGTCACCATCACCATGTCTTCCACACATACAAGTGGTCACCATGTCTTCCACACATACAAGTGGTCACCATCACCATGTCTTCCACACATACAAGTGGTCACCATGTCTTCCACACATATCAGTGGTCACCATTACCATGTCTTCCACACATATCAGTGGTCACCATCACCATGTCTTCCACACATACAAGTGGTCACCATCACCATGTCTTTCACACATATCAGTGGTCACCATCACCATGTCTTCCACACATATCAGTGGTCACATTCACCATGTCTTCCACACATATCAGTGGTCACCATGTCTTCCACACATATCAGTGGTCACGATCACCATGTCTTCCACACATATCAGTGGTCACCATGTCTTCCACACATATCAGTGGTCACCATCACCATGTCTTCCACACATACAAGTGGTAACCGTGTCTTCCACACATACAAGTGGTCACCATGTCTTCCACACATATCAGTGGTCACCATGTCTTCCACACATACAAGTGGTCACCAAGTCTTCCACACATACAAGTGGTCACCATGTCTTCCACACATATCAGTGGCCACCATCACCATGTCTTCCACACATACAAGTGGTCACCATGTCTTCCACACATATCAGTGGTCACCATCACCATGCCTTCCACACATATCAGTGGTCACTGTCACCATGTCTTCCCCACATACAAGTGGTCATCATGTCTTCCACACATACAAGTGGTCACCATGTCTTCCACATGTATCAGTGGTCACCATCACCATTTATTCCACACATACAAGTGGTCATCATGTCTTCCACACATACAAGCGGTCACCATGTCTTCCACATGTATCAGTGGTCACCATCACCATGTCTTCCACACATACAAGTGGTCACCATGTCTTCCACACATATCAGTGGTCACCATCACCATGTCTTCCACACATATCAGTGGTCACTGTCACCATGTCTTCCCCACATACAAGTGGTCATCATGTCTTCCACACATACAAGTGGTCACCATGTCTTCCACATGTATCAGTGGTCACCATCACCATTTATTCCACACATACAAGTGGTCATCATGTCTTCCACACATACAAGCGGTCACCATGTATTCCACATGTATCAGTGGTCACCATGTCTTCCACATGTATCAGTGGTCACCATGTCTTCCACATGTATCAGTGGTCACCATCACCATGTCTTCTGCACATACAAGTGGTCACCATCACCATGTCTTCCACACATACAAGTGGTCACCATCACCATGTTTTCCACACATACAAGTGGTCACCATGTCTTCCACACATACAAGTGGTCACCATCACCATGTCTTCCACACATACAAGTGGTCACCATCACATCTTCCACACATACAAGTGGTCACCATGTCTTCCACACATACAAGTGGTCACCATCCCCATGTCTTCCACACATACAAGTGGTCACCATCACCATGTCTTCCACACATACAAGTGGTCACATCACCATGTCTTCCATACATACAAGTGGTCACCATCACCATGTTTTCCACACACACCAGTGGTCTCCATCACCATGTCTTCCACAAATACAAGTGGTCACCATCACCATGTCTTCCACACATATCAGTGGTCACCATCACCATGTCTTCCACACATATCAGTGGTCACCATGTCTTCCACACATATCAGTGGTCACCATCACCATGTCTTCCACACATATCAGTGGTCACCATGTCTTCCACACATATCAGTGGTCAACATGTCTTCCACACATACAAGTGGTCACCATGTCTTCCACACATACAAGTGGTCACCATGTCTTCCACACATACAAGTGGTCACCATGTCTTCCACACATACAAGTGGTCACCATGTCTTCCACACATATCAGTGGTCACCATCACCATGTCTTCCACACATACAAGTGGTCACCATGTCTTCCACACATATCAGTGGTCACCATGTCTTCCACACATATCAGTGGTCACCATCACCATGTCTTCCACACATACAAGTGGTCACCATGTCTTCCACACATACAAGTGGTCACCATGTCTTCCACACATACAAGTGTTCACCATGTCTTCCACAGATACAAGTGGTCACCATGTCTTCCACACATACAAGTGGTCACCATGTCTTCCACACATACAAGTGGTCACCATGTCTTCCACACATACAAGTGTTCATCATGTCTTCCACACATATCAGTGGTCACCATCACCATGTCTTCCACACATATCAGTGGTCACCATGTCTTCCACACATATCAGTGGTCACCATCACCATGTCTTCCACACATATCAGTGGTCACTGTCACCATGTCTTCCACACATACAAGTGGTCATCATGTCTTCCACACATACAAGTGGTCACCATGTCTTCCACATGTATCAGTGGTCACATCACCATTTATTCCACACATACAAGTGGTCATCATGTCTTCCACACATACAAGTGGTCACCATGTCTTCCACATGTATCAGTGGTCACCATCACCATGTCTTCCACACATACAAGTGGTCACCATGTCTTCCACATGTATCAGTGGTCACCATGTCTTCCACATGTATCAGTGGTCACCATGTCTTCCACATGTATCAGTGGTCACCATGTCTTCCACATGTATCAGTGGTCACCATGTCTTCCACATGTATCAGTGGTCACCATCACCATGTCTTCCGCACATACAAGTGGTCACCATCACCATGTCTTCCACACACACCAGTGGTCACCATCACCATGTTTTCCACACATACAAGTGGTCACATCACCATGTCTTCCACACATACAAGTGGTCACCATCACCATGTCTTCCACACATACAAGTGGTCACCATCACATCTTCCACACATACAAGTGGTCACCATGTCTTCCACACATACAAGTGGTCACCATCACCATGTCTTCCACACATACAAGTGGTCACCATGTCTTCCACACATACAAGTGGTCACCATCACCATGTCTTCCACACATACAAGTGGTCACGATCACCATGTCTTCCACACATACAAGTGGTCACCATCACCATGTCTTCCACACATACAAGTGGTCACATCACCATGTCTTCCATACATACAAGTGGTCACCATCACCATGTCTTCCACACACACCAGTGGTCTCCATCACCATGTCTTCCACACACACCAGTGGTCATCATCACCATGTCTTCCACACATACAAGTGGTCACCATCACCATGTCTTCCACACATACAAGTGGTCACCATCACCATGTCTTCCACACATACAAGTGGTCACCATGTCTTCCACACATACAATTGGTCACCATGTCTTCCACACATACAAGTGGTTACCATCACCATGTCTTCCACACACACCAGTGGTCACCATCACCATGTTTTCCACACATACAAGTGGTCACATCACCATGTCTTCCACACATACAAGTGGTCACCATCACCATGTCTTCCACACATACAAGTGGTCACCATCACATCTTCCACACATACAAGTGGTCACCATGTCTTCCACACATACAAGTGGTCACCATCACCATGTCTTCCACACATACAAGTGGTCACCATGTCTTCCACACATACAAGTGGTCACCATCACCATGTCTTCCACACATACAAGTGGTCACCATGTCTTCCACACATACAAGTGGTCACCATCACCATGTCTTCCACACATATCAGTGGTCACTGTCACCATGTCTTCCCCACATACAAGTGGTCATCATGTCTTCCACACATACAAGTGGTCACCATGTCTTCCACATGTATCAGTGGTCACCATCACCATTTATTCCACACATACAAGTGGTCATCATGTCTTCCACACATACAAGCGGTCACCATGTCTTCCACATGTATCAGTGGTCACCATCACCATGTCTTCCACACATACAAGTGGTCACCATGTCTTCCACATGTATCAGTGGTCACCATGTCTTCCACATGTATCAGTGGTCACCATGTCTTCCACATGTATCAGTGGTCACCATCACCATGTCTTCTGCACATACAAGTGGTCACCATCACCATGTCTTCCACACATACAAGTGGTCACCATCACCATGTTTTCCACACATACAAGTGGTCACCATGTCTTCCACACATACAAGTGGTCACCATCACCATGTCTTCTACACATACAAGTGGTCACCATCACGTCTTCCACACATACAAGTGGTCACCATGTCTTCCACACATACAAGTGGTCACCATCCCCATGTCTTCCACACATACAAGTGGTCACCATCACCATGTCTTCCACACATACAAGTGGTCACATCACCATGTCTTCCATACATACAAGTGGTCACCATCACCATGTTTTCCACACACACCAGTGGTCTCCATCACCATGTCTTCCACAAATACAAGTGGTCACCATCACCATGTCTTCCACACATATCAGTGGTCACCATCACCATGTCTTCCACACATATCAGTGGTCACCATGTCTTCCACACATATCAGTGGTCACCATCACCATGTCTTCCACACATATCAGTGGTCACCATGTCTTCCACACATATCAGTGGTCAACATGTCTTCCACACATACAAGTGGTCACCATGTCTTCCACACATACAAGTGGTCACCATGTCTTCCACACATACAAGTGGTCACCATGTCTTCCACACATACAAGTGGTCACCATGTCTTCCACACATATCAGTGGTCACCATCACCATGTCTTCCACACATACAAGTGGTCACCATGTCTTCCACACATATCAGTGGTCACCATGTCTTCCACACATATCAGTGGTCACCATCACCATGTCTTCCACACATACAAGTGGTCACCATGTCTTCCACACATACAAGTGGTCACCATGTCTTCCACACATACAAGTGTTCACCATGTCTTCCACACATACAAGTGGTCACCATGTCTTCCACACATACAAGTGGTCACCATGTCTTCCACACATACAAGTGGTCACCATGTCTTCCACACATACAAGTGTTCATCATGTCTTCCACACATATCAGTGGTCACCATCACCATGTCTTCCACACATATCAGTGGTCACCATGTCTTCCACACATATCAGTGGTCACCATCACCATGTCTTCCACACATATCAGTGGTCACTGTCACCATGTCTTCCACACATACAAGTGGTCATCATGTCTTCCACACATACAAGTGGTCACCATGCCTTCCACATGTATCAGTGGTCACATCACCATTTATTCCACACATACAAGTGGTCATCATGTCTTCCACACATACAAGTGGTCACCATGTCTTCCACATGTATCAGTGGTCACCATCACCATGTCTTCCACACATACAAGTGGTCACCATGTCTTCCACATGTATCAGTGGTCACCATGTCTTCCACATGTATCAGTGGTCACCATGTCTTCCACATGTATCAGTGGTCACCATGTCTTCCACATGTATCAGTGGTCACCATGTCTTCCACACACACCAGTGGTCACCATCACCATGTTTTCCACACATACAAGTGGTCACATCACCATGTCTTCCACACATACAAGTGGTCACCATCACCATGTCTTCCACACATACAAGTGGTCACCATCACATCTTCCACACATACAAGTGGTCACCATGTCTTCCACACATACAAGTGGTCACCATCACCATGTCTTCCACACATACAAGTGGTCACCATGTCTTCCACACATACAAGTGGTCACCATCACCATGTCTTCCACACATACAAGTGGTCACCATGTCTTCCACACATACAAGTGGTCACCATCACCATGTCTTCCACACATACCAGTGGTCACCATCACCATGTCTTCCACACATACAAGTGGTCACCATCACATCTTCCACACATACAAGTGGTCACCATGTCTTCCACATGTATCAGTGGTCACCATGTCTTCCACATGTATCAGTGGTCACCATGTCTTCCACATGTATCAGTGGTCACCATCACCATGTCTTCTGCACATACAAGTGGTCACCATCACCATGTCTTCCACACATACAAGTGGTCACCATCACCATGTTTTCCACACATACAAGTGGTCACCATGTCTTCCACACATACAAGTGGTCACCATCACCATGTCTTCCACACATACAAGTGGTCACCATCACGTCTTCCACACATACAAGTGGTCACCATGTCTTCCACACATACAAGTGGTCACCATCCCCATGTCTTCCGCACATACAAGTGGTCACCATCACCATGTCTTCCACACATACAAGTGGTCACATCACCATGTCTTCCATACATACAAGTGGTCACCATCACCATGTTTTCCACACACACCAGTGGTCTCCATCACCATGTCTTCCACAAATACAAGTGGTCACCATCACCATGTCTTCCACACATATCAGTGGTCACCATCACCATGTCTTCCACACATATCAGTGGTCACCATCACCATGTCTTCCACACATATCAGTGGTCACCATGTCTTCCACACATATCAGTGGTCAACATGTCTTCCACACATACAAGTGGTCACCATGTCTTCCACACATACAAGTGGTCACCATGTCTTCCACACATACAAGTGGTCAGCATGTCTTCCACACATACAAGTGGTCACCATGTCTTCCACACATATCAGTGGTCACCATCACCATGTCTTCCACACATACAAGTGGTCACCATGTCTTCCACACATATCAGTGGTCACCATGTCTTCCACACATATCAGTGCTCACCATCACCATGTCTTCCACACATACAAGTGGTCACCATGTCTTCCACACATACAAATGGTCACCATGTCTTCCACACATACAAGTGTTCACCATGTCTTCCACACATACAAGTGGTCACCATGTCTTCCACACATACAAGTGGTCACCATGTCTTCCACACATACAAGTGGTCACCATGTCGTCCACACATACAAGTGTTCATCATGTCTTCCACACATATCAGTGGTCACCATCACCATGTCTTCCACACATATCAGTGGTCACCATGTCTTCCACACCCACACATATCAGTGGTCACCATCACCATGTCTTCCACACATATCAGTGGTCACTGTCACCATGTCTTCCACACATATCAGTGGTCACCATCACCATGTCTTCCACACATACAAGTGGTCATCATGTCTTCCACACATACAAGTGGTCACCATGTCTTCCACATGTATCAGTGGTCACATCACCATTTATTCCACACATACAAGTGGTCATCATGTCTTCCACACATACAAGTGGTCACCATGTCTTCCACATGTATCAGTGGTCACCATCACCATGTCTTCCACACATACAAGTGGTCACCATGTCTTCCACATGTATCAGTGGTCACCATGTCTTCCACATGTATCAGTTGTCACCATGTCTTCCACATGTATCAGTGGTCACCATGTCTTCCACATGTATCAGTGGTCACCATCACCATGTCTTCCGCACAGACAAGTGGTCACCATCACCATGTCTTCCACACACACCAGTGGTCACCATCACCATGTTTTCCACACATACAAGTGGTCACATCACCATGTCTTCCACACATACAAGTGGTCACCATCACCATGTCTTCCACACATACAAGTGGTCACCATCACATCTTCCACACATACAAGTGGTCACCATGTCTTCCACACATACAAGTGGTCACCATCACCATGTCTTCCACACATACAAGTGGTCACCATCACCATGTCTTCCACACATACAAGTGGTCACCATCACCATGTCTTCCACACATACAAGTGGTCACATCACCATGTCTTCCATACATACAAGTGGTCACCATCACCATGTCTTCCACACACACCAGTGGTCTCCATCACCATGTCTTCCACACACACCAGTGGTCATCATCACCATGTCTTCCACACATACAAGTGGTCACCATCACCATGTCTTCCACACATACAAGTGGTCACCATCACCATGTCTTCCACACATACAAGTGGTCACCATGTCTTCCACACATACAAGTGGTCACCATGTCTTCCACACATACAAGTGGTTACCATCACCATGTCTTCCACACACACCAGTGGTCACCATCACCATGTTTTCCACACATACAAGTGGTCACATCACCATGTCTTCCACACATACAAGTGGTCACCATCATTATGTCTTCCACACATACAAGTGGTCACCATCACATCTTCCACACATACAAGTGGTCACCATGTCTTCCACACATACAAGTGGTCACCATCACCATGTCTTCCACACATACAAGTGGTCACCATGTCTTCCACACATACAAGTGGTCACCATCACCATGTCTTCCACACATACAAGTGGTCACCATGTCTTCCACACATACAAGTGGTCACCATCACCATGTCTTCCACACATACAAGTGGTCACCATCACCATGTCTTCCACACATACAAGTGGTCACCATCACCATGTCTTCCACACATATCAGTGGTCACCATGTCTTCCACACATACCAATGGTCACCGTTACCATGTCTTCCACACATACAAGTGGTCATCATCACCATGTCTTCCACACATACAAGTGGTCATCATGTCTTCCACACATACAAGTGTTCATCATGTCTTCCACACATATCAGTGGTCACCATCACCATGTCTTCCACACATATCAGTGGTCACCATCACCATGTCTTCCACACATACAAGTGGTCATCATGTCTTCCACACATACAAGTGGTCACCATGTCTTCCACATGTATCAGTGGTCACATCACCATTTATTCCACACATACAAGTGGTCATCATGTCTTCCACATGTATCAGTGGTCACCATCACCATGTCTTCCACACATACAAGTGGTCATCATGTCTTCCACACATACAAGTGGTCACCATGTCTTCCACATGTATCAGTGGTCACATCACCATTTATTCCACACATACAAGTGGTCATCATGTCTTCCACACATACAAGTGGTCACCATGTCTTCCACATGTATCAGTGGTCACCATCACCATGTCTTCCACACATACAAGTGGTCACCATGTCTTCCACATGTATCAGTGGTCACCATGTCTTCCACATGTATCAGTGGTCACCATGTCTTCCACATGTATCAGTGGTCACCATGTCTTCCACATGTATCAGTGGTCACCATCACCATGTCTTCCGCACATACAAGTGGTCACCATCACCATGTCTTCCACACATACAAGTGGTCACCATCACCATGTCTTCCACACACACCAGTGGTCACCATCACCATGTTTTCCACACATACAAGTGGTCACATCACCATGTCTTCCACACATACAAGTGGTCACCATCACCATGTCTTCCACACATACAAGTGGTCACCATCAGATCTTCCACACATACAAGTGGTCACCATGTCTTCCACACATACAAGTGGTCACCATCACCATGTCTTCCACACATACAAGTGGTCACCATCACCATGTCTTCCACACATACAAGTGGTCACCATCACCATGTCTTCCATACATACAAGTGGTCACCATCACCATGTCTTCAACACACACCAGTGGTCTCCATCACCATGTCTTCCACACACACCAGTGGTCATCATCACCATGTCTTCCACACATACAGGTGGTCACCATCACCATGTCTTCCACACATACAAGTGGTCACCATCACCATGTCTTCCACACATACAAGTGGTCACCATGTCTTCCACACATACAAGTGGTCACCATGTCTTCCACACATACAAGTGGTCACCATCACCATGTCTTCCACACATACAAGTGGTCACCATGTCTTCCACACACACAAGTGGTCACCATTACCATGTCTTCCACACATACAAGTGGTCACCATCACCATGTCTTCCATACATACAAGTGGTCACCATCACCATGTCTTCCACACATACAAGTGGTCACCATGTCTTCCACACATACAAGTGGTCACCATGTCTTCCACACATACAAGTGGTCACCATCACCATGTCTTCCACACATACAAGTGGTCACCATGTCTTCCACACATACAAGTGGTCACCGTTACCATGTCTTCCACACCCACCCACACAAGTGTTTTCTGTCAGCTTTTCCTCCACACATACAAGTGGAAAATGAATTCACTGTAAATTGGAGGAAGGAGGAAATTAGTGCACTGTAAAATGGAGGGAGGAGGAAATGAGTGAACTGTAAATTGGAGGGAGGAAATGAGTGCACTGTAAATTGGATGGAGGTGGAAATTAGTACACAAAGAAGTAAGTTTATCATTCTGAGGGGAAGGTTGAAGGAAATGAGGAGATGCATAAGAAATTGAAACTCACATATGAAACAAATCTCAATGATGGTAGTGCATGGTTTTACCATAAACATGTGCAGCAAACATTGGAATGTTCTGTCGGTCACTGACCTTTCTGGATATCAGCATCAAATATTTTGATGTCCTTGAGCCGAGTGATCTCCTGCAGCAAGACCTGCATGCCTTGCCCAGTCATTTTGTTGGCGTACTTGATGGAGCCATGTAGGTCTGTGCTGTCAGTGGAACAACATGAGAGGATGTCTTACAGTGGGATATAACACCCTCAGTTATACGCATGACAGCCAGTAGGTACAGGACCTAGCTGACAGCAAGTAGGCACAGGACGTAGTTGACAGGTAGTAGGCACAGGACACTGATGACAGCAAGTAGGCACAGGACATAGTTGATAGGTAGTAGGCACAGGACATTGATGACAGCAAATAGGCACAAGGCATTGATGATGGCAAGTAGACACAGGACATAGTTGACAGCAAGCAGACACAGGACACAGTCGGCAGCAAGTAGGTGCAGGATATTGATGAGAGCAATTAAATGCAGGGAATAGCCGATAGCACATAGACACAGGACATAGCTGACAGCTAGTAGACACAGGACATAGCTGACAGCTAGTAGACATGGGACAACAGCAAGTAGGCATGTTATAATTGACAACAAGTAGACACAGAGCATAGCTGACAGCAAGTAGACGTGTGTTATAGCTGACAGCAAGTAGACATATGTTATAGCTGACAGCAAGTAGACATATGTTATAGCTGACATCAAGTAGACATATGTTATAGCTGACAGCAAGTAGATGTGTGTTATAGCTGACAGCAAGTAGACATATGTTATAGCTGACAGCAAGTAGACGTGTTATAGCTGACAGCAAGTAGACATATGTTATAGCTAACAGCAAGTAGACATGTGTTATAGCTGACAGCAAGTAGACATATGTTATAGCTGACAGCAAGCACACATGTGTTATAGCTGACAGCAAGTAGACATATGTAATAGCTGACAGCAAGTAGATGTGTTATAGCTGACAGCAGGTAGACATATGTTATAGCTGACAGCAAGGACCCAATTGTTATAGCTGACAGCAAGTAGACATGTGTTATAGCTGACAGCAAGTAGACATAAGTTATAGCTGACAGCAAGGAACCATATGTTATAGCTGACAGCAAGGAGACATGTGTTATAGCGGACAGCAAGGAGACATATGCTATAGCTGACAGCAAGGAACCATATGTTATAGCTGACAGCAAGGAACCATATGTTATAGCTGACAGCAAGTAGACATGTGTTAAAGCTGATAGCAAGGAGACATATGTTATAGCTACAGCAAGTAGACATGTGTTATAGCTGACAGCAAGGAACCATATGTTATAGCTGACAGCAAGTAGACATGTGTTATAGCTGATAGCAAGGAACCATATGTTATAGCTGACAGCAAGGAACCATATGTTATAGCTGACAGCAAGTAGACATATGTTATAGCTGACAGCAAGTAGACATGTGTTATAGCTACAGCAAGTAGACATGTGTTATAGCTGACAGCAAGGAACCATATGTTATAGCTGACAGCAAGTAGACATGTGTTATAGCTGACAGCAAGGAACCATATGTTACAGCTGACAGCAAGTAGACATGTGTTATAGCTGACAGCAAGGAACCATATGTTATAGCTGACAGCAAGTAGACATGTGTTATAGCTGACAGCAAGGAACCATATGTTATAGCTGACAGCAAGTAGACGTGTTATAGCGGACAGCAAGGAGACATATGCTATAGCTGACAGCAAGGAACCATATGTTATAGCTGACAGCAAGCAGACATATGTTATAGCTGACAGCAAGTAGACATGTGTTATAGTTGACAGCAAGTAGACATATAGCTGACAGCAAGTAGACATATGTTATAGCTGACAGCAAGTAGACATATGTTATAGCTGACAGCAAGTAGACATATGTTATAGCTGACAGCAAGGAACCATATGTTATAGCTGACAGCAAGTAGACATATGTTATAGCTGACAGCAAGTAGACATATGTTATAGCTGACAGCAAGTAGACATATGTTATAGCTGACAGCAAGCAGACATATGTTATAGCTGACAGCAAGTAGACATATGCTATAGCTGACAGCAAGTAGACATATGCTATAGCTGACAGCAAGTAGACATATGCTATAGCTGACAGCAAGTAGACATATGTTATAGCTGACAGCAAGTAGACATATGTTATAGCTGACAGCAAGTAGACATGAGTTATAGCTGACAGCAAGTAGACATATGTTATAGTCGACAGCAAATAGACATATGTTATAGCTGACAGCAAGTAGACATATGTTATAGCCGACAGCAAGTAGACATATGTTACAGCTGACAGCAAGTAGACATATGTTATAGCTGACAGCAAGCAGACATGTGTTATAGCTGACAAGTAGACATATGTTATAGTTGACAGCAAGTAGGCATGTATTATAGCTGACAGCAAGTAGTCATATGTTATAGCTGACAGCAAGTAGACATATGTTATAGCTGACAGCAAGGAACCATATGTTATAGCTGACAGCAAGTAGACATATGTTATAGCTGACAGCAAGCAGACATATGTTATAGCTGACAGCAAGTAGACATGTGTTATAGCTGACAGCAAGTAGACATATAGCTGACAGCAAGTAGACATGTGTTATAGCTGACAGCAAGTAGACATATGTTATAGCTGACAGCAAGTAGACATATGTTATAGCTGACAGCAAGTAGACATATGTTATAGTTGACAGCAAGTAGGCATGTATTATAGCTGACAGCAAGTAGACATGTGTTATAGCTGACAGCAAGTAGACATATGTTATAGCTGACAGCAAGTAGACATATGTTATAGCCAACAGCAAGTAGACATATGTTATAGCCGACAGCTAATAGACATATGTTATAGCCGACAGCAAGTAGACATATGTTATAGCCAACGGCAAGTAGACATATGTTATAGTCGACAGCAAATAGACATATGTTATAGCTGACAGCAAGTAGACATATGTTATAGCCAACAGCAAGTAGACATATGTTATAGCTGACAGCAAGTAGACATATGTTATAGCTGACAGCAAGCAGACATGTGTTATAGCTGACAAGTAGACATATGTTATAGCTGACAGCAAGTAGGCATGTATTATAGCTGACAGCAAGTAGACTTATGTTATAGCTGACAGCAAGTAGACATATGTTATAGCTGACAGCAAGGAACCATATGTTATAGCTGACAGCAAGTAGACATATGTTATAGCTGACAGCAAGTAGACATATGTTATAGCTGACAGCAAGTAGACATATGTTATAGCTGACAGCAAGTAGACATATGTTATAGCTGACAGCAAGTAGACATATGTTATAGCCGACAGCAAATAGACATATGTTATAGCCGACAGCAAATAGACATATATTATAGCCAACGGCAAGTAGACATATATTATAGCCAACGGCAAGTAGACATATGTTATAGCCGACAGCAAATAGACATATGTTATAGCTGACAGCAAGTAGACATATGTTATAGCTGACAGCAAGTAGACATATGTTATAGCTGACAGCAAGTAGACATATGTTATAGCTGACAGCAAGCAGACATGTGTTATAGCTGACAGCAAGCAGACATGTGTTATAGCTGACAGCAAGTAGACATATGTTATAGTTGACAGCAAGTAGGCATGTATTATAGCTGACAGCAAGTAGACATGTATTATAGCTGACAGCAAGTAGACATATGTTATAGCTGACAGCAAAGAACCATATGTTATAACTGACAGCAAGTAGACATATGTTATAGCTGACAGTAAGTAGACATATGTTATAGCTGACAGCAAGTAGACATGTGTTATAGCTGATAGTAAGAACATCTAAGCTACAGATGAGAACTAGCAGACACAAGACATAGCTGACAGACAGCTGTGAGACAAGTGAGAGTGTGATTCGAAAGTTTTCTTATCTATGTAAATACTTTATTGATGTGCATTAATTTATTAATTTAGCAAGATTGCTCAAATACTCTTCCGCACTGTGTATCATTACCAACCTGATTCAGTCACATGTTGTGCAACAGTAATGGTTTAAAATTGGCCACCAAAGAAGTTTGGTTAAAGCAATGTAATGTCATAGAATTCCTCAATGCTGAAGGTGAGACCCCGATTCTCATCCACGAACGTTTAAGTATTGTTTATAGAGATTCAACCGTGGATGTTAAAACTGTCTGATGTTGGGTACATTGTTGTGACAAAGCTGAAGTAGGTCAATCATAACTGGCTGATGCAAAGCGGACTGGCCGTCTGCCAACCGCATTGACTCCACACAACATTTATCGAGTTGATGACATCATTCATGGTGACCATCAGGTAACAGTGGATGAACTGTGTTCCATGTTCTCCATTAGTAAAGGCAGTTCCCAGACCATCATTACAGACCTGGGTTATTCAAAGGTTTGTGCACGGTGGGTACCCAGAATGTTGACAGACAGACAGAAGCAAGGAAAACCATAGCCATCAACCTCCTGCACCATTATTAAACTGAAGGAGAAGGGTTTTAATTGAATATTGTGACGGGTGATGAGAGTTGGGTTCATTTGTTTGAACCATAATCCAAGAGTCAGTCAATGGAATGGCATCACACAACATCACCGACAAGAAAGAGGTTCAACATGTCACCATCTGAGGGCAAGTTGGCCTCTTCTCAACTTCTTGGAACAGGGAAACACAGTGAATGCTGACCGATACATTGAAATTTTGAAGAAGCTTAGAGGGCATCCTCGACGACTTCACCCATTCAAAGATTCGAGAACTACACTACGGTTGCATGCTAATGCCACGCCACACACTGCTAAAATTATCATTAATACGATTGCAGAATTTGGCTGTACATTATTACCACATCCCCCCTTACATTCCCAATTTAGCACCTTCAGACTTCCATCTGGTTGGACCACTCAAAGAAGATCTTTGTGGACATCACTTTGAGGACACCGAGACACTTAAACGCGCCGTATGTCAGTTGTTTAGGAAAGAGGGCGCAAATTTTTACCGTTCAGGGATACATACCCTTGTGAGAAGATGAACAAAAACTATAACGAATAACAGAGACTACACTGAGAAATACATTTTTAAAGTACAGACTTAGGGCATCAATTCAATGTGAATTGTATCTGTTTGCCTATTGAATGAAATTAAAAATTATGAGACATTACTTATTAACTGCCCCTGGCAAATGTAGATGGACACTTACACATCGGCCCAGTAGACCCTGTCCCCAAATATAGCCAGGCTCATACAGTCTGTCAGGTTTGAGGACACGATCAGGGACCTGTGTCCATCCTCCATCACCCGCTCGATGCTGTTGCTATCCTTGTCACACCAGTACAGGTCATCTGTCAGGTAGTCAATGGCCAGTCCATAGGGAGCTTTCACTGGCCTCTCTTTGGTGCTCACCACAAAGTCTATCCTCTCAGAGCCATCCAGGCGCGCTCTCACTATTCGTGGTGTGGTTCCTCCATTGGCAAAGTATAGGTAACTGTGGAGGAGTAAATATCTGTGCTCTAATTGACAAAGTATAGGTAACTGTGGAGGAGTAAATATCTGTGCTCTAATGTTGCAGGCACCAGTTGTGTGTGTACCAGTTCAGTTGTTCAAATATGAGATCTGTGTTAGTGTCTCATCTGTGTGTTTCTACAGTGTATAACATATAACACAGACATATATGTCTCCTCTATGAGATCTGTGTTAGTGTCTGGTCTGTTTGTTTCTACAGTGTATAACATATAACGCACACATACATATCCCCCAATATTGCTGGCTATGTAAACCAATCACCTCTATAAGATGTACCAGTCTTTAGTTTCTACAGTGTATAACATATAACGCACACATACATATCCCCCAATATTGCTGGCTATGTAAACCAATCACCTCTATAAGATGTACCAGTCTTTAGTTTCTACAGTGTATAACATATAACGCACACATACATATCCCCCAATATTGCTGGCTATGTAAACCAATCACCTCTATAAGATGTACCAGTCTTTAGTTTCTACAGTGTATAAGATATAACACACACATACATATCCCCCAATATTGCTGGCTATTTAGACCAATCACCTCTATAAGATGTACCAGTCTTTAGTTTCTACAGTGTATAAGATATAACACACACATACATATCCCCCAATATTGCTGGCTATGTAAACCAATCACCTCTATAAGATGTACCAGTCTTTAGTTTCTACAGTGTATAAGATATAACACACACATACATATCCCCCAATATTGCTGGCTATGTAAACCAATCACCTCTATAAGATGTACCAGTCTTTAGTTTCTACAGTGTATAAGATATAACACACACATACATATCCCCCAATATTGCTGGCTATGTAAACCAATCACCTCTATAAGATGTACCAGTCTTTAGTTTCTACAGTGTATAAGATATAACACACACATACATATCCCCCAATATTGCTGGCTATTTAGACCAATCACCTCTATAAGATGTACCAGTCTTTAGTTTCTACAGTGTATAAGATATAACACACACATACATATCCCCCAATATTGCTGGCTATTTAGACCAATCACCTCTATAAGATGTACCAGTCTTTAGTTTCTACAGTGTATAAGATATAACACACACATACATATCCCCCAATATTGCTGGCTATTTAGACCAATCACCTCTATAAGATGTACCAGTCTTTAGTTTCTACAGTGTATAAGATATAACACACACATACATATCCCCCAATATTGCTGGCTATTTAGACCAATCACCTCTATAAGATGTACCAGTCTTTAGTTTCTACAGTGTATAAGATATAACACACACATACATATCCCCCAATATTGCTGGCTATTTAGACCAATCACCTCTATAAGATGTACCAGTCTTTAGTTTCTACAGTGTATAAGATATAACACACACATACATATCCCCCAATATTGCTGGCTATGTAAACCAATCACCTCTATAAGATGTACCAGTCTTTAGTTTCTACAGTGTATAAGATATAACACACACATACATATCCCCCAATATTGCTGGCTATGTAAACCAATCACCTCTATAAGATGTACCAGTCTTTAGTTTCTACAGTGTATAAGATATAACACACACATACATATCCCCCAATATTGCTGGCTATGTAAACCAATCACCTCTATAAGATGTACCAGTCTTTAGTTTCTACAGTGTATAAGATATAACACACACATACATATCCCCCAATATTGCTGGCTATTTAGACCAATCACCTCTATAAGATGTACCAGTCTTTAGTTTCTATAGTGTATAAGATATAACACACACATACATATCCCCCAATATTGCTGGCTATGTAAACCAATCACCTCTATAAGATGTACCAGTCTTTAGTTTCTACAGTGTATAAGATATAACACACACATACATATCCCCCAATATTGCTGGCTATTTAGACCAATCACCTCTATAAGATGTACCAGTCTTCAGAGGTGCACATGTAAACACGGACCACCACCTATAAGTAACATCTGGTGACAACTGAAGAGATATTTCACATCTGATCAACATGGAATTCAAGATCATGTGGGATATCTCAGACACCAAGCAACAGTTTATGGTCACAGTCTCTGATTAGTACCAGGTCTCACAACACTTAGTAGATGAGAATACCATGGAGACAAGATGGCTTCAAGCTTCTGGAAACGGAATGAAAATATAAAGCATGGATAATGCAAGAAACCCTCAAGAAAATAGAAAAAAGGAAAAATAAAAGGCAGACTTAATTAACAACAAAACCAGAGCTGCTAAAGTCACAGCGAAAGGAAAATATACAGAAGCTAATGAAGAAGTTATCAAGCACATAAGGGCAGATACAAGGCAATATTTGGATGCCCTAGCAAGAGAGTCAGAGGATAATGCAACAAGAGGAAATCTCAGAGACCTCTACAGCATCAGAAGGAAAGTGGTAGGAAAATATAATCAACCAAGTGAACTTATCAAATATAGTCATGGGAAAGTTCTCACCAACATTAAAGATCAAATGAACAGATGGATTTAATAATTTAAGGATCTTCTTAACAGACTAGTTCCAAATGACCCTCCTGATATCCAGCAGACAGAAGAACTGGATATCAACTGTGAAAACCAATCTAAAGAGATCCAGAAATAAACATCATAATGAGTGACTTCAATGCTAAAGTAGGAAATCAAGGCAATGGATGCACAGTACGTAAACATGCTTTAGGAGAACAAAACATGCAAGGATACACACATGTAGAATGGACAAAAGAGCATGAAATGATTGTCGGAAACACCTGGTTCTTCTTCTGCATTCATCCGGAACATTTTTTGGGCGTAATTGTGTTGTGCCTGTTTACAGCTGAGCTGCGATATTTGCACCTTTTGGCCGACACATCCGACTTGTGCGGGCATTTGTTGACCGGGTTAACATTCCTGGGACACCTGGTTTAAGCAGCAGCCAAGAAGATTATGAACATGGAGGAGTCCTAACAGCAGGATTAGAAACCAGATTGAGTATATCCTGATTAGCAGATGGTTTTGTAATGTGTTAACAGGTGCAAAAGCAGTTCCAAATACAGACCTTTACAGTGATCACAGATTTATTACAGGCAGACTGAAGGTAAAGTGAAATAAAGTCAAGTATACACCAGGAAACACTAAATATGATCTGTGTACATTGAAAATCTCCGTGGCGAAGTGGTCAAGCCATCTGACTCGTGCTCCAAAGGTCATTGCTAGAGCTACAGAGTTTGTGCTTTGTGTGATGCTTTCCACGCTGCAGAAAGAGACTGAGCCATATAGGATAAAAACCCGGTGCAATGAAGTCAACCTGTCGACTTTTAAGCGACTTTTTGTGTACAATAAAAAATGACAAAAATGACAAGGAAATACAAGACAATTTTAACATAGAAGTAAAAAAACAGATTTGATATATTGTCTGATCTAGAGATAAGTCAAACACTGGGAAAACATGAGGACAATATAACTTGGCACTCTCTAGTCTCAAACCCACAAGGCAAACAGGCAGAGATGAACAACACTGAGGGGACATGAGGACAATATAACTTGACACTCTCTAGTCTGGAACCCACAAGGCAAACAGGCAGAGATGAATAACACTGGGGGGACATGAGGACAATATAACTTGACACTCTCTAGTCTGGAACCCACAAGGCAAACAGGCAGAGATGAACAACACTGGGGGGACATGAGGACAATATAACTTGACACTCTCTAGTCTGGAACCCACAAGGCAAACAGGCAGAGATGAATAACACTGGGGGGACATGAGGACAATATAACTTGACACTCTCTAGTCTGGAACCCACAAGGCAAACAGGCAGAGATGAATAACACTGGGGGGACATGAGGACAATATAACTTGACACTCTCTAGTCTGGAACCCACAAGGCAAACAGGCAGAGATGAATAACACTGGGGGGACATGAGGACAATATAACTTGACACTCTAGTCTGGAACCCACAAGGCAAACAGGCAGAGATGAATAACACTGGGGGGACATGAGGACAATATAACTTGACACTCTCTAGTCTGGAACCCACAAGGCAAACAGGCAGAGATGAATAACACTGGGGGGACATGAGGACAATATAACTTGACACTCTCTAGTCTGGAACCCACAAGGCAAACAGGCAGAGATGAACAACACTGGGGGGGGGGGGGGGGGGAGGGACATGAGGACAATATAACTTGACACTCTCTAGTCTGGAACCCACAAGGCAAACAGGCAGAGATGAACAACACTGGGGGGACATGAGGACAATATAACTTGACACTCTCTAGTCTGGAACCCACAAGGCAAACAGGCAGAGATGAATAACACTGGGGGGACATGAGGACAATATAACTTGACACTCTCTAGTCTGGAACCCACAAGGCAAACAGGCAGAGATGAACAACACTGGGGGGACATGAGGACAATATAACTTGACACTCTCTAGTCTGGAACCCACAAGGCAAACAGGCAGAGATGAATAACACTGGGGGGACATGAGGACAATATAACTTGACTCTCTCTAGTCTGGAACCCACAAGGCAAACAGGCAGAGATGAACAACACTGGGGGGACATGGATGGAACTGCAGGAGGTGGATGGGTTGTCTTCTTCTTCTGCTGCATCCATCTGGAGACTTTTTTCGGACGTGATTGTGTTGTGATTGTTTACAGCAGAGCTGTATTCTTGCGCCGCTAGACTGACACATCCGACTTGTGCGGGCATTTGTTGACCGGGTTAACCTTCCCGGGGATGGATGGGTTGGTGCGGATGGGTGCAGGTTGGTCAAGGACCTATGCCCCAATGAGGGAATAAAGGACAGAAGAAGATGTGGCTGGCTATATGGTGTTCTATGTTCTAGGACTTATTTGTTCATGTCCTACTTTAGTTGGACAAGGTTCAACCAATCAGAACTGGTCTGATTTAATATTGCCCTGTCACTCATGACTAATTCAATGCACACTACAATCACACATAAGATAAGTGCACTAAGGATAACTGAATACACTGTATACACAACTGACAATCAGAAATGTAACACAACAGTCAGTAACAGGTAAATGTGATGGCAACATGAGCACAACTGACAGCAAGGACAGCACCATGTGCACAGCTGACAGCAAGGACAGCACCATGTGTACAGCTGACAGCAAGGACAGCACCATGTGCACAGCTGACAGCAAGGACAGCACCATGTGCACAGCTGACAGCAAGGACAGCACCATGTGCACAGCTGACAGCAAGGACAGCACCATGTGCACAGCTGACAGCACCATGTGTACAGCTGACAGCACCATGTGTACAGCTGACAGCACCATGTGCACAGCTGACAGCACCATGTGCACAGCTGACAGCAAGGACAGCACCATGTGCACAGCTGACAGCACCATGTGCACAGCTGACAGCACCATGTGCACAGCTGACAGCACCATGTGCACAGCTAACAGCACCATGTGCACAGCTGACAGCACCATGTGTACAGCTGACAGCACCAGGTGCACAGCTGACAGCACCATGTGCACAGCTGACAGCACCATGTGCACAGCTGACAGCACCATGTGCATAGCTGACAGCACCATGTGTACAGCTGACAGCACCATGTGCACAACTGACAGCAACATGAGCACAGCTGACAGCAAGGACAGCACCGTGTGCACAGCTGACAGCAAGACGCCAAACAGCAGAATGACAAGAGCGAGAGAGCGAGACATCATGTGTGCTCTTCTATCAAGAAAGACAAACATGAAGTGAACACTCACACACAGAAAATGCTCCCAGCACACCTGGGGTGATATTTGAACTGGGTATGATCCGAGAACGTGCACACACCTGCAACATCAACCAAGGCACACCAGTATGTTGCTGTTTCACTCACACACAGCGGCACTCACGAGATGTAGGACTGCCATCAGACATGCAGGAAACACACATGGACAGAACATGCAAGAGAACAAATGGACAGAACATGCTGGCAGGATACATGGACAGAACATGCTGGCAGGAAAAATTGATTGAACATGCAGGAGAACAAATGGACAGCACATGCAGGAGAACAAATGGATAGAACATGCAGGAGAACAAATGGACAGCACATGCAGGAGAACAAATGGATAGAACATGCAGGAGAACATATGGACAGCACATGCAGGAGAACAAATGGACAGAACATGCAGGAGAACAAATGGACAGAACATGCAGGAGAACAAATGGACAGAACATGCAGGAGAACAAATGGACAGGACATGCAGGAGAACAAATGGACAGGACATGCAGGAGAACAAATGGGCAGAACATGCAGGAGAACAAATGGACAGCACATGCAGGAGAACAAATGGACAGAACATGCAGGAGAACAAATGGGCAGAAAATGTGGGCAGGACAAATTGACAGAACATGCAGGAGAACAAATGGACAGAACATGCAGGAGAACAAATGGACAGAACATGCAGGAGAACAAATGGACAGAACATTCAGGCAGGACAAAATGACAGAACATGCAGGCAGGACAAATGGACTGAACATACTGGGAGGACAAGTGAGCAGAAAAGACAAAACAGACAGGTAAAATAGAACAGACAGGTAAACAGGCAGACATGCCAGGCAGGAAGGAAGAACAGACAGATAAAACAGAAGTGTTGACAGTACAAATAAACAGGCAGAATATGGAGATAGCACAGACAGGACACACATAAATCAGCACAGGCAGGACACACAGAAATGTTACACAAACAGGACACACAGAAATGTTACACAGACAGGACACACATAAATGAGCACAGACAGTACACACAGAAATGTTACACAGACAGGACACACAGAAATGTTACACAGACAGGACACACAGAAACTTTAAACAGGACAGAAGGGTATGACCAATACATCAAACACTGGGCCAGTACCATGACAACCAACCAGCCACACACATGCAGGGTATCTATTCACGACACTTACCCTTTGGATGGGTTGACCACAATAGACCGGGGTTTTTCTATGTCCTGGTGCAAGAGCACATATCTGTTTGTGCCGTTGACAGTTGCCACTTCTATAGTGTTGTGTCCCTGGTCAGTCCAGTAGATGTTGCCTGGTGGGATGTGTTCACAGATGTCAACAATGCCTTGGACACACACACACACACACAATGGAATAAACATGCTGTAGTCTACCAATGACTGAACAGGTCGTCCAAGGTTTAATGTGTCAGCAGTGACATTTGCAATATATGACACAACAACCTGGTGATTTATAAGTGTTGTCTACAGACTAATGTCTCAGAGAATGACACAAGCTGTCTCCCTGTACATCAGTGTTGTCTACAGACTAATGTCTCAGAGAATGACACAAACTGTCTCCCTGTACATCAGTGTTGTCTACTGACTGTCTCAGAGAATGACACAAGCTGTCTCCCTGTACATCAGTGTTGTCTACTGACTGTCTCAGAGAATGACACAAGCTGTCTCCCTGTACATCAGTGTTGTCTACTGACTGTCTCAGAGAATGACACAAGCTGTCTCCCTGTACATCAGTGTTGTCTACTGACTGTCTCAGAGAATGACACAAGCTGTCTCCCTGTACATCAGTGTTGTCTAATGACTGTCTCAGAGAATGACACAAGCTGTCTCCCTGTACATCAATGTTGTCTACTGACTACTGTCTCAGAGAATGACAAAAACTGTCTCCCTGTACATCAATGTTGTCTACTGACTACTGTCTCAGAGAATGACAAAAACTGTCTCCCTGTACATCAGTGTTGTCTACTGACTACTGTCTCAGAGAATGACACAAGCTGTCTCCCTGTACATCAGTGTTGTATACTGACTGTCTCATAGAATGACACAAGCTGTCTCCCTGTACATCAATGTTGTATACTGACTGTCTCAGAGAATGACACAAGCTGTCTCCCTGTACATCAGTGTTGTCTACTGACTACTGTCTCAGAGAATGACACAAGCTGTCTCCCTGTACATCAGTGTTGTCTACTGACTGTCTCAGAGAATGACACAAGCTGTCTCCCTGTACATCAATGTTGTATACTGACTGTCTCAGAGAATGACACAAGCTGTCTCCCTGTTTATCAATGTTGTATACTGACTGTCTCAGAGAATGACACAAGCTGTCTCCCTGTATATCAATGTTGTATACTGTCAGTCCTCTTCTGGTCATCTGACACACATAGATAAAAGACAGCTTTCAGATTGACAAACCAACAATCATCAATCTTACACTTATACTATCTGTAAACAAAGGATAACACAGATATTGGACAAGCCAGCAATCATCAATCTTGCATGTAAATCATTTGTAAACAAAGGATAACACAGATGTTGGACAAACCAGCAATCATCAGTCTTGCATGTAAAGCATTTCTACACAATTTATAATGCAGATATTGTACAAACCAGCAATAATAAATTTTACACATATATCATTTGTAAACAAAGGATAACATAGATGTTGAACAAACCAGCAATCCAGTCCACAGCCAATGACTCAGCTCCTGACAGCCCATCTGACACGATAGTCTCCCGCTGACTGAGGTCTCTCTTGATCCTGGAGATGATGCGTTGATCACTGTCCACCCAGTAGATGTGTTCACGTACTATATAAGGATACATTCACCCCATCAGTGTCACTGTACAATCAACTAAGTATCAAATCAACTCACAATCTTGTACATGTGATATGCATGCATGTTGTACTTGTGGTAGCAGTATAACATTGCAACAGCTCTCTCTCTCTCTCTCTCTCTCTCTCTCTCTCTCTCTCTCTCTCTCTCTCTCTCTCTCTCTCTCTCTCTCTCTCTCTCTCTTGCCGGCCTATGCACACACACACACACAAGAAAACAGGTACATAAGTCAATGAAAATGTCATGATAAATCAAATTACAGAATGATGAAACAAAGTTACACAGCATAATCGAAGTGTAAACTAATATTTGAGACTACAAACGTTACGATCCTAGAACAAATAAGATTATAAAAAGCAATTCTGAGATGATCTACAGTTTGTGCAGGAAACAAAACGCAGTTATTTCAATGACAGTGGGAAACACAGAAGCAACAACAAGGAGAAGATCAGCGCTGTATCAGGGATGCTGTCTATCCCAGCACTTTTGAATGCAAGCTCAGAAATGATGACACAACCAACTGAACAAAACAAACTGGCAGTTACAGTAAATAGAGAGTCAATTGGTACAATCACATGTGTAGATGACCAGGCCACAACAGGAGAAAGAGAACAGCCACTTCAGAAAGTATTCAAGAAAACACTAAGAATATGTGATATCACAAACTATGTCTAGAAGACGCAATCAATGGAACAGCTAGGATCTCTACAGCTGACAGTAGAAAACCATACCATAAAACAAGTGCATGCACGTACCTGCCTGGCTCAAACTGAACAGAAGATGTCCCAGGTCAGACAGATATTAGACATATGATACAAGAAACTACCCTGAGAGAGCAGATTGATAAAACAAACAAAACAGAAACAAGTTTGGAGAGAAATAGCGAGTAGACAGACAGCATTAGATGAAAAAAAAGCAAATGAACACTTCAGTCTGTCTACAGAACATTATGGCTAGCAACATTCAAGTACTACCTGCGTGGAAGTCTACAGAACATGTATGGCCAGCAACATTCAAGTACTACCTGCGTGGAAGTCTACAGAACACGTATGGCCAGCAACATTCAAGTATTACTTGCGTGGAAGTCTACAGAACATTATGGCCAGCAACATTCAAGTATTACCTGCATGGAAGTTTACAGAACATGTACAGCCAGCAACATTCAAGTATTACCTGCGTGGAAGTCTACAGATGTGGCCAGAGATATCTTAGAGATAGGGGCCAAAGCTCCAGCCTTGGCATCCATGGTCACGCCATGGATCTCTGAAGACTGGGAGTACAACAAGAAGGACTCGATTCCTGCCAGATAAACAAGAAACTGTCAACATTGAGCAGGAGCATGTTACATCAGTTGTGTTCGGTTCTGGGCCAATCTAATCAATGTGAACATTTGTAGTTGAGATGAGTACATGAGACATCTCATAAACTTGAACATTCGTAGTTGAGATGAGTACATGAGAAATCTCATAAACTTGAACATTTGTAGTTGAGATGAGTACATGAGAAATCTCATAAACTTGAACATTCGTAGTTGAGATGAGTACATGAGAAATCTCATAAACTTGAACATTCGTAGTATTGTAAGGGTTCTATTCCTTTCTCCTAACTTTTACGTCTCTGACGGCTTTGTCAGAATAATAACGACTTCCGTCAAAAAGCCTACGAAATGTTAGATTTCTTCTGCCTTTGTGGCTATCCTGATAAAGTTTTGTCTACAGCACTTTAACGCTTTCAGTCTATCAGTCATGCCGAGGCTCTCTCCTCCAGGTAAACCACGAAACAATAGGTCAATCCTTTCACTAACCTACTATCCCCATAATAATGCTGCCAAGAATGTCCTCCTAAGGCACCTTTTTATTCTCCAGGCAGACCCGATCACTCGCGATGTCTTTTCAGAGGCTTCTCTGGTGACTTATAGGTGGGATCGTAACTTCAGGGATGTGCTGGTCCATAAGTCTTAAACCTCATAAGTCTCTTCTTGCCACGATGGCTTGTCTTCGATCACGTTGTAAGACCTGCCCACATGTACTTCAAACCCAGCGTCTGACATTCCCTAAGACCACTTTCCACATCCGTGATGGTTTCTCATGCACGAGTCGTAACATTATCTATGTGATTGTCTGCACATGTTGTGACATGAGATATATTGGAGAGACAGGTCTACATCTTGCTGACAGAATTAGGCAACACCTATCTTATATCAACAATGGTGCCCAGAAACCGGGATCAATACACTTTAACAGTTCTGACCACTGTGGCATGGCGGACATACAGGTCACGGCGCTCAAATCTTGCACATCTCATGAACGGGATCGTACTCTCATCTCATCATGTTCCTCTTGTACCTTGCGGTGTCGAGGTGAAGTATAAACTTAGTGAGAGTGCCCGATTATGGGCTTCATATATCAACATTCCCATGGATTCTGCTATTCCCTCCGTCCAACGTTTACGTGGTCGGCCTCTTCCTCTGTTTCTATCTGGTCGGTACATCATTGCTTGTTGTGGCATGCTGTTGACTGGTAACCTACTTGCATGGCCAAACCATTTGACTTGCTACTTTCTAATAAAATCTAGTGCTGCTTTAACCCCCACTTTAGTCCTGATTTCTTCATTTCTGATCTTATCTCTTCTTGATACGTTGAGTATTCTTCTCAGGAACCTCATTTCTGTTGTTGTGATTTTTCTTTTCTCTTTTTCTGTCATTGTCCAGGTTTGGCATTGGTAGCACAGAGTTGGTAGGAAGATTGTGTTGTAAAGTGCTTTCTTAGTAGTTATTGATACATGTTTGTTCTTTAGTATTGGTGCCATTTGTCCAATGAGTTGATTTGCCTTATTGCACCTATTTTCGATCTCGTCTTCTGATCTGCCATTTGATGATATACTTCCTAGGTACTTGAAACTCTTTACTTGTTTCAAGGGATGTTCGTTTAGGTGAATTGTTGTTGTTTGTTCTTCTTTAGTTATAGTCATTACCTCTGTTTTGCTTGTGCTGATTTTCATGTTAAGTTCCCTACACATTTCATTTAGACTATTCATGTGGTCTTGTAATTCAGCTTCTGATCTTGCTATTAGTGCTTGGTCGTCCGCAAACAGGAGTTCTCTAATGGTTAGATTTGCAGATGGTTCTTCTTCGGTGTTCTCGTCATGCGGTATTCTTGCTGTCTCTGCTTGGCTGGTTTCTTTACATATGTTGTCTATATATGTTATGAACAAGAGAGGGGACAGGACACAACCTTGCCATACTCCAGATCTTATGGTGAAGGGTTCTGAGTGTCCTCCAGTTGCTCTCACTATGCATTCACTGTTGTTGTATAAACTTCTACATAGGTTTGTTAGATGTGTACTCACTCCATATTTTTTAAGGATTTCCCACAGCTTTCCCACAGCTAGGAAGCAAAATGACATCTGCAGGGGACTCAACACCAGAAATATCATCTAGAATCGCACTGGCATCTAGTGCCTTCAATAAACTGTCAAACATCTGGAAGTCAAAGACACTCAGCAAGCACACAAAACTTAAAATCTTCAACTCTTGTGTGATTCCAGTGTTAACGTATGGATGTGAAAGTTGGAAATCAACGGTAGCTTTAGATAAAAAATTAGACAATTTCGAGAACAAATGTCTTAGAAGACTTCTAAACATCCACTGGACAGACTTCAGAACTGTCAAAGACTAAAATAGATAGGAGGGAAGACCACCCGGGATGAGTGGTCTACCTCAAGTAGATTAGAGGTAACCCAGTGCCCCTACATGAGGGCAGGGTAGGGGTAGGGAGTAGATAGGAAGGGGAACTGTCAAACAGACGGAAGTGTCAACCAGAGAGTAAGCACTCTGGTCACGGTGTAATCACGCCAACATGATGGACACCAAGCACTAGAATAGAACTCAAGAGTAGACCACTACTCTAAGCGTGTTGAATGATGTAGCACGCAAAAGCTGAAGTGCGCACGAGGTCCTTCCGCATACTGTGTAATCAGCACGCGGAGAATCATCAGACTGGGGACAGACTTCGTAGGGAACACATCCCTTAGCGTCGATGCGTATTTCTTTAGATGAGTAGATAGATTTAGCAGTAGGGCTAGGGACGACTAGTGATAGGAAATTCTGTGTATTCATGTGTGATTTATTAGAGACAGTTTTGTGCATTTATGTAATGTAAAGAGCCAGTGGCAATAAAAATGTGTACTCAATTCCTCTCGTACGACTGACAAATCTTTTTGTGTGGTGCGAGAGAAGTTTATCCCGTAATGCCTGTAGCATCGCTTGATGACAGGCTAGGATAAAAGTGGTGTCAGAAGTGTAGCTTGGACAATTGTTCAAGCTATAACACTCACCCACGGCTCTAGAATAGTATTACTGTCAGTTTATCACAGGGTTTAATTTGTGTGAGTGTAAAATGGCGTGTGCAGACTAGAACAAGATGCGAGCTGTGCCCATCGTGACCGATTAACATTTATTTATGCTTATTAAAATGGTTTGTGCTTTATGAATATGTTTTCTTCTGATCTGTAAGTATTATTATTATAGTTTTGTATCATTTATTTCTACAATTATTGGTTTATTTATGAATATTTATCAAAAATGATTCACGGCGGAGCAATACACAAGAAATGAGCCGGCGACAATATCGATTTTTCCAATCGAAAAATAGCGCTGCGCCTGTGACGTATCGCGGTTGACAAACAGCTGCCCTACACCATTTGCAATCAGCGACAGATTGTTTACAAATCGCCAAGCGGCTGCTCGCCTGAATCTTCGGCATATATTGAATATTATTTGTTTATACAAGCTATTTATTGAATATATTTATTTATTTAAACATTATTATTACCATTATATTAATTTCAAAGCATTTATTTAAATATTTGTAGAGTTGTTTCTATTTTCTACCGTCACGATGGCACTACTTTCGTTATGCAAATAAGATTCCGTCTGCACAGCACTTCCACAAATTAAACAGCAATAGTTAGGGAACGCAGAAGACATTAGAACGAAGACAGGACATTGACATTTACTATTAACTATACCACATTGTGTTGTCCGGGGGCATGTGATTGTAAATGTCAAACAAATGTCTAAAGTCAGATGTCAT
Organism: Cepaea nemoralis; assembly: GCA_014155875.1. Lineage (NCBI taxonomy): Eukaryota > Metazoa > Mollusca > Gastropoda > Stylommatophora > Helicidae > Cepaea > Cepaea nemoralis. The sequence continues at coordinate 243,187 of JACEFZ010022126.1, read as the reverse complement.
TTACAAATAGTTAATTATTGATGCTCTTGTAAACCAGGTATAACAAGAGCGGTGTATAAGAGTAACGCAAGGTGTATATCGAGGTGCCAAACGATTGTACCTGAGGTGCCAAATGAATGTACCTGATTGTTCTGGAATGCTGAGATGAGTTTACCCAAATTATTTTTGAATGCAATATGATTAATAATGCATCTCTTTTTCAGGGTGTAATCTGATAATATTTTTTGTACACAGGCATTTAATATCTTAACATATCGAAGATACCTGAGTAAATATTTGAGTACCTATCAACTCTAGCTAATTATCCAACAACATGTCAACTTTAGCTGATTTCATACAAGCAGGCAAGGAATTAGGACACACAGGAAAGGAATTAGAGCAATATGCTGATCAAAATTTTAGGGAAGTAAAAGATGCTGAAAGAGATGAACGTGCACGAGAAAGACAACACCAAAAAGAGATGGCACAGAAACAGTTAGATCAAGATAAGGAGATAAAGCAAAAACAATTAGATCAAGATAAGGAGATAAAGCAAAAACAATTAGATCATGATAAGGAGATTGTAGAACTAGCTGAAATAACAAAACAAAAGGAGTTAGAAATGAAACAACAACAGTTAGATCAGGATAGAGAATTAAAGCAAAAAGAATTAGATCAGGAGAGAGAGTTAAAGCAAAGAGAGATAGATGAAATGGCAAGAGTGAAAGAAAAACAAATACAGATTGAATCAGAGACACAGTTAAAGATGAAAGGTATGGAAGTAGATTCACACTTAGAGATCTCCACTACAAAACTAAAGAGTCAGCAAGAAGAGAATAAACTTAACAAATACAAACATATTATTAAGCCATTCTGTAAAGAAGATTCCATATGAGTTTGGACAGAAAATGTCGAATATCAGCTGAAATACCATCAAGTACCAATCGATATGTGGGCCATGATTTACATGAAAAACCTCAGTGGGGAGCCCCTTAAAATTATTGAATCAATACCAACTGACCTTAGATCTAACTATCAGTACATTCACGATAGGATAATGCAACATTTTTTACTTGATGCCCCTGGGTATCAAGTGAAATTTTCTAACTTAAAACCAAAACCAAATGAGACCTTCATCGATTATGTCTCGAATGTCCAAAGCGTGCTGAATAGATGGCTTAGTGCAGCAAAAATAGGAAAGGACTTCGAAAAACTAAAAAATTTAATAGCCATGGATAAAGTCATATCCACAATCTCATCTCCTTTCGCCAAGTTCCTTCAGCAGTCAGACATCGAAACAATAGAACAATTCGAGAAGAAAGGCTCCGCGTATTTTTCCTCGAATAGAGACATTTTTAAAACATCAAACATCGACTCTGAAATAGTCTCTTTTGTTAAGGACCAACCTAAAAGCTATCGTAGCAATAAAAAACCATTTCAGAGAGTCGACAAGAAAGATCAATAATTGCCTAAATGTGTGTATTGCCAACTTTTTCATGATACTTACGCTATGTGTGATAAATCACCAAACTATCCGACACATCTTGAGATGGTCATTAAGAAACAACAAAACAAGAGAAGTGCATACAGGCGTGCAGTCAAATGTTTCTTCTGTTCTAGCTACGGGCATTATTCCAATAAGTGCCTAGGCCGCCAACGAATGAAGGCCAACAGTGCAATTTTGATTGATACATCCTCTGATAGTGGGAGTGAGACTGAGTGTGAGGTCGAGAATGAAGTACCTGTGAATCAATCTGAAGATGTTTGTTGTGTAAACGATATATTAAGCTTTGACAGTTGTGAGCGATGTCACCAATTTCATGCAGACGGAAAATTAGAATGTGGACATACAGTACCATTCTCCACTGAGAGTGTAAATGCAGCATTAGCCTCCAGAGGCAATTTGGTGTTCCACAATGCATTGGTCAACGAAATACCATGCCAATGTTTGCTTGACAGTGGGATCACTCTTATCGGTCTTAGAAAGGAACTGGTAAATCCAAATGATTATACAGGTGACTCAGTCAAATGCCGAACCTTTTTGGGTAATATCGAACTTTACCCGTTGGCAAAAGCCCGTATTAACACTCCTTTCCTTTCTGGTACCTTTACATGTGCTATTTTAGATAACCCTTGTACTGATTTAATTTTGGGATGCTTACCCCAAATGAAGCAATGCACTAACGAAGAAATAGCTGCATGGGAAAAATTAAATGCAGCTAATGCAACAACCAGAGCAGATACTATTAAGCATCAAGACACACTACAGGAGGAAAGACTACTGTTGCTATCACCAACTAGCACGGATGATACCACCAGACAAAAGTTCATAGACCAGCAAAAAGCTGATCCGAGTGTGTCTCCATATCTAAAACTATTAAAAGAAAAAGCCAAAGTAACAAAAAACGCATCATGGTTCTTTAGACTTAATAATGGTATTCTTACTCGTTATTATACAACTGGTAACCATGAGATTCAGCAAACGGTGTTACCTGTACAACACCGCCAAACTGTGCTAAAGATTGCACACGAGTCACCGTTTGCTGGTCACCTTGCATACGACAAAACAAGGGCCAGAATTCAGGCTCATTTTTATTGGCCAGATTTTTGTAATGACATAAAAGTATTTTGTCGTTCATGTAATGTCTGTCAACAACTAGTACGTAAGGGTAAACATCCTACAGCTGAAGTACAACCTTCAACACTGGCCTCTAGGCCATTTGAGAGTGTGGCGGTAGATATTGTTGGACCCCTGAACCAGGTGTCCAGCAAAGGAAATCACTTCATCTTAACGCTAGTAGACCTATGTTCAAGGTGGGTTGAGGCAGTAGCTTTGAAATACATCACCTCCAAAGATATTGCCAATGTATTTCTACATTTGTTCTCACGATTCGGATTTCCACGTACCATCTTATCCGACCGTGGAACCCAATTCATATCGGCTGCAACGCAAGCCCTTACGAAAATGTTAGGAATTAAACAGCATTTCACGACAGCTTATCATCCAGCCAGCAATAGAATAGTAGAGAAAATTAACGGAGACCTAAAGCATATGCTGGCTAAGGTGACAGCAGAAAACCCAGCTGATTGGGATACACTATTGCCAACAGTGCTGTTCGCCTATCGGGAGATTCCCCATTCAAGCACGGGTTTCTCACCGTTTGAATTAGTATACGGGGCTAACCCACGTGGACCCCTAACAATTTACCATCAGTTAGTAACTAATGCGATCGAAATTCCAACCCCTAAAACACCTTATGAAATGGTAACAGAAACACGAGACAAAGTTATGAAATCGTGTATCATAGCCAAGGCAGCTTTGGAGAGGAAGGGTCACATCTACCGCCAATACGCAAATAGAGGTGCGAGGACTATTAATCTTGAACCAGATCAAGACATACTGCTTTTACTCCCAGACAAACGGAATTTATTATTGACCTCATGGCAAGGGCCATTCAAAGTGGTACGAAAAATTTCAGATGTCGATTATGAAATATCGATAAACGGACATTTAAAGATATTTCATATCAACATGTTGAAACCTTACTTTTCACGACAAGAGACAGAACTAGAGACAGACGAACACAATGCACCCACACCTATTAATAAGACGACGGACATACACAACGCAACTACACTAGTTAGCGAGACTGGCAAATCCGACAATATGTATACACCTAGTGAGCATACAGAAAACGCACTTAGCACCACAACCGTACTGAATCAGGTAGACGACGACGGGATGGAACTACCTGTTCCAATTGTAGACAAGACTGTGACATTAGATTGTATACGGTTAGAACCAGGACTAACAGAAGAACAACAACGACAGACAATAGAATTAGTGACGGAATATAAGGACATATTCTCCGACATTCCAGGTAGGACGGACAGGATCGAGCACTCCATCCTTCTTTCGGACTCTAAGCCTATCAAATGCAGGCCGTACTCGATCCCACTTAGCTACAGAGAAAGTCTAAATAAGGAAATTCTTAATTTAGAAGCTAGTGGAATCATCCAGAAATCTACATCTGAGTACTCCTTTCCAATCGTCTTGGTCAAGAAAAAAGACTCCACAATTCGTCTCTGTGTGGACTATAGAAAACTCAACAATGTCACTAAGATCGACGCAGAACCAATTCTTTCCTGCGAAGATCTTATCCTTGATATGTCCACCTCCAAAATCTTCTCTAAATTAGACCTTACTAAGGGATATTGGCAGGTCCCTATGCAGACTCAATCCATCCATCTTACTGCATTCTCAACACCTTTAGGTCTTTACGAGTAGCGGTTTCTTCCTTTCGGACTTCGTAACGCTCCTGCCACTTTCGTACGCCTAACTAGAGATTTACTACATGGAGTGACGAATACGGTGACATATATAGATGATATTTGTGTCCATACAGACGACTGGACAGCACACTTACTGAAACTAAGACATGTCTTCGATAGGGTGCGACTCTTCGGTCTCACTATCAAACCTAGCAAAGTTGAACTGGGCCTACAAGAAATTGAATTTTTGGGTCATGTCATTTCACAAGGCCAACTAAAAACTGACAATAGAATTGTTACTAAAATTATGAACCTGACCATGCCTACAACAAAGAAGCAGGTCAGGAGCCTTTTGGGTTTAGTAAATTATTATAGTAAGTTCATACCGAACTTAGCTGAAATCACAAGTGTATTTTCAAATGTTTTGAAAGCATCAGTAAAATTAGATGTCAAAGATGCATTATTAATTTCTGCATTGTCAAAATTGAAACTCCTATTTAGTAATGTACCAATCCTGCGTTTGCCTAATCCTAGGCTCGTTTATTATCTTAGGACAGATGCCAGCAGGATTTCCATCACTGCAGTACTAGGCCAGTTTTATGATGGCATCTTCCATCCAATTTACTACGTGAGCCGTAGGATCACACCTGCTGAGTCCAGATATTCCATATCAGAGTTGGAAGCCCTAAGTGTCATCTACTCAGTGAGAAAGTTACATCGATTTCTAGCGGGTAATCACTTCGTAGTACAGACCGACAACTCCCCAATCACGGTCATACAAAGTGGGGTGCATCGCAATGACCGCATCTACAGGTGGTCGTTAATATTACAAAATTATACTTTTAGTATAGAGCATATTAAGGGTAGGGACAACATTCTTGCTGATACCCTTAGTCGATCATCTGAGGTAGAAATACCTGATACGCCACATGAAAATGTAATGTAAGATGAGGTAATTTAGTACACTTAGAATATCCTGTGTAAAATATTCTATGTAATACATAGACATCATGATCAGGACTGTGTGCTAATAACAGTGAACCACCATGTGTCCATAGACAGCAGAATAAGAACTGTGCTCCAAGAACAAGTGAATCACCGTGTGTACATAGACAGCTCGTTACTTAATATGCTCCATTTGTGTTCCGGTGAATCACCTGTGTTAATCATGGAAGAACAGTGTCAGAACAATGCATAAATAACAGACACGAATATACTTGTCTACGACACCAGCGGACGCTACGAGTGGAAGAATACCTATAAGACACAAGTATGACTGTGTAGTGTATTTAATATACCCAGGACAATTGTGTATCTATGAACTGTGACAACGAAAGCAATTTCTGAACGTTATGGCAAACACTAACCTGAGGTAGTTAAATACCATGTATATATATTTATTTATTGTGATATGTATGATAACATGTTTTTAATATAGTGATAAATTATAGTTAGATTAGTTACTTTAATATAGATTTAGATTAGATTTAGGAAATATAATAGATTTTTGTTTGTAGTCTAGAGAAATCACTAATTTACCCACTTACTTAGGATAATACTTTAAATTTAATAATAGCTTAATAATAAATTAAAGACGAGGATAAAAAGCTAAGATAGGAACAGTACCAGTTAGTACATTTCATTTCACATTATTTCATTCCATCTTGATAAACACTTTAACAACCTCATCATTTAGGATTCAAATTAGGTTATACCTTATAGGATGATACATTTAACATACATCATTTACACCATATATAGTAAAATTATCAATCATATTTTTTTTGCATTTAAACATTAAAACATTTTTTTTTTTTTTTTTAAACCCATTATGTATAATTTTGTTACATTTCACATTACTCATTTCAGAAAGGTACATAACTCATCGCACATCATTTTCATTTTTTTAATTAGTTAGATTACTTCCCTGAAAGTAGGTTGATTTTGTGCAACAAATTAGAATATATATAGTTATAGAATTAGTATTAGGATTTCAGTAGAAGGTAGTGTTTAGTATTATCAGGGTACAAACTATCAACCCTATTTCATCCATGTAAATATTTTGTAAATACATGACTAGTGCAGTAAGTTACGCACAGTCATTAAGCTCAACTCTTTTCAAACTGAGCCAAACTTGTACAGGGTCACTTCAAGGTTTTTAAAATAAGGGGGAGGATAAAAGATGTGTGACAGAAATGTGAAAGTAAGAGAAAATGGAAAATATACAATGGAGAGTGAGGACAACCAGCGGATTTTTCTGCCGCTCAACGCGACTTTTTATTATTTGTTTACGTCAAGCGTTTGCTTTCAATGTTGAGATATACTGTCTCGAATGTGTTGTGTGTAGTTTAGTGTAGACCTTAGAGAAAGTATTTTAAGTCTCATAAGACGGAAACGTAGTCACGAATTAGTGTTATACACTTGTTTGTGGCCACATTTAACCGGATTATGGCACTTGAAAACTAACTTACATACAAATGATAGACAGACACACATGTTAGAAGGTAAATTATATTATTAGCTACAGCCAAACACGCAAACAACCAGGAAAACAAACATGTAAAGTACATACATTTTGTTAGATCAAAGGGAGATAACTCCGGGTCAGGGGACACAATAGACAGCGAAACACTAACTTAACAGTGAAAGATACTTTACACATGGAAGCGAGATAGGTAAAGCCTGTCGCACACAGCTTGTGCAAGGGTTGTTTAATATTATATGGGGGACATGGAGCAATTCGTGTGTTGATCCTAAAAACATCAACTTTGTATGGGTAGTAAGTTAATTTACTATTTGAGGGCAGGTCTTATAAGACAATGGTCCGGTTCAGACAAACCTCTAATAAATATAATATTGCGATTGAGAAGAGGGCTCACGCCAACCACACAAGTTTGTGGCGATCACCAGTAGCCAAGTAAAGTAATACTACATTGTGACAATAGTCAGTAGAGGTCTATTGAGTTACCCAGAACCAAGTTATCAGTAGTCTTTGACAAAAATTAGATACACTAAATTTTAGAAACCTCTTGCGTCACAACCAGGAGTCAAAGTTTGTAACGCAACACAGGAGGGGAGGGTGTGTGTCAAAGACTAAAATAGATAGGAGGGAAGACCACCCGGGATGAGTGGTCTACCTCAAGTAGATTAGAGGTAACCCAGTGCCCCTACATGAGGGCAGGGTAGGGGTAGGGAGTAGATAGGAAGGGGAACTGTCAAACAGTTCTCTCATGAGACACGGAGGTGTCAACCAGAGAGTAAGCACTCTGGTCACGGTGTAATCACGCCAACATGATGGACACCAAGCACTAGAATAGAACTCAAGAGTAGACCACTACTCTAAGCGTGTTGAATGATGTAGCACGCAAAAGCCGAAGTGCGCACGAGGTCCTTCCGCGTACTGTGTAATCAGCACGCGGAGAATCATCAGACTGGGGACAGACTTCGTAGGGAACACATCGCTTAGCGTCGATGCGTATTTCTTTAGATGAGTAGATAATAATAATAATAATAATAATAAGTCTTTATTTTCAAAGGGTTAAGAATTGGGCATGCAGGCCCGTCTGACATTCTGCCCTTCTTCTCTATTTCCTCTCATACATTCTTTCATTCAACATCACTTATGAAGCAACTTTTGACAACAAAAGAACATTAAAACGCATGAAAAATAATCAATAACAAATGACTCACTGAGGCAGTGTTTAACATGGGCATTATAAATACCTAAGGAGGGTGTAACGTGCCATACATAAGGGAATGTTTTTTGGCTAGTTGTCGTTTGAGATAAGTTACCATTATTGTCTTTTTTGTGTTGTTTGTTATGGGGGCATGTAGTCTGTACTAAGGTAGTGTTCAAACAGGTTGCGAATGTATGTATCATGATTGGTGGTGTCTTTGATTTCTTGTGGAAGATTGTTCCACAACTGAGCGGCAGAGTATGCTAAGCTTGTTTTATATAAGTCTATCCTAGGTTTAGGGACATGAAGTATATTTAGTCGTTCGCTATGTCTAGCGTTATATTTAAACAATGGCCAAAGGTAGCTTGGAGCATTTTGAAATAGGATTTTGTGAATTAGTTTGGTCTTATTAAAAAGCAGGCGCTTGTGGAGTGGCAGTAACCGGAGACGTTTATATAGGTTAGAATTGTCGGTAAGCTTTTCACCATTAATTAAACGCACTGCCCTTTTCTGGAGTGAATATAGGCGTTTTGTTATTGATTTGGAGCATCCATCCCAGACTGTGGAGCAGTAATCAATATGTGTTTGTATATGAGAAGTATAGAATATCTTTCTTGTGTTTTCGTCAAGGAAATTTTTAATTTTGGCAAGTTGGTATACTTTTTTGGCTATTTGTTTAACTAGAGCATGAACATGTGAGTTAAAAGTTAGATTTTGATCTATGATAACACCCAGTGTCTTGTGCTCGGTGACACTTTCTACAGGCGTGCTGCCAATGTGCAGCTGAAGAGTTTTCTGCGAGTTTAGAGTGTGAAGTCTTTGCCTGGTTCCTATTAACATAGACTTTGTTTTAGTAATGTTAATTTGCATGCGGTTTGCATGACTCCAGTTAACTACACTATTTATTTCCTGTTGCAAGGATAATTCTAGCACATTACTATCAACAGCGTTTGTATATACTGTGCAGTCATCAGCAAATAGATCGCAGGACGACGACAGATTTAATGGAAGATCATTTATATAAATGGCAAATAATAGAGGGCCAAGAATAGATCCCTGAGGTACTCCAATATTAATGGTAATGGCTTGAGATAAAACTTTATTGTGTGATACTACTTGCTTTCTGTCTAATAAGAATGATTTTATTAATGTCACTATATTAAAACTTACTTTCATTGTTTCTAGTTTTTTAATTAGAATAGTATGATCTATCATATCGAATGCTTTCCTAAAGTCTATAAACACCGCTCCACATAGAGTATTGTTGTTAATATTTTGATGCCAGTTTTCTATCATGTTTGTTAGTGCCGTATGGCAAGAATATTTTGGCCGAAATCCTGACTGACTGTCAACTATCAGTTTATGGCGAACTAAGTGATCTAGTGTTGTTTTGTGGATGTGCTTTTCTAGCGGTTTGGATAATGAGGATAATATGGAAATTGGTCTATAATTACTCATGAGACGATCGTCTAGAGGACCAGCTTTTAAATGAGGATACACTTTAGCGATTTTAAAGGCTGATGGGAAGTGACCTCTGGTTAGACATTGATTATATATAAAAGTTAGTGACTCGCAGATCGCCGGTGCAGCATGGCGAAGGATCCGACTACTAATTCAATCTAGTCCTGATGAGTTATTGTTTTTTAGATTACGGAGATGAGTAAATACTTCAGTTGTCGTCATTAGCGGTATGTTAGAGGAAATGTGTCCATAGCATTTGTTCTCACAGAATGATGATAATAAAGATATGTCATGAGGCGCATCTGGTATTGCAGCCTTCAGTTGGTTTATGTCGGACTGAAAGTATCTACTGAATTGATCACATGTAACCTGATTTGATGGTAATGATTGTGATGATTTGTGTTTGTTTGTCAAGGTATTAATTGCTTTCCATATATCTTTAGTGTTGGTTTTATCTATTACTATGTTCTTAAAATAGTTTTTCTTTTCCTTCCGAATAACATATTGAACTTTGTTTCTCAGACTACGGTACATAGTTAGATCTCTATTTTTGTGAGCCCTGTCGCGATCTCTCATAAGTTCAACTTCCTCCTGTGTGATCCACGGGGGCTTTGTGTGATGTTTAACACGAACTTCCTTAAATGGAACATGTTTATCAAATATACTTAGAAAGGTCTTTAGCCAGTGGTCCAGAGCATCGTCTGGGTCAGGAAGCTGGTAAACATAATCTAGAGATGAGTTGACCAAATCTTGTAAGAAGACATCTCGATTGAAATTTTTGTAATTTCTATATTTTATGCTTATATGTTTGTGTTTGGGAGTTTTGGTGCCCCTTTTCGACCACGTGCAACATACTGGATAGTGATCGCTCATTGCATTGATAGGTACACTACATTCTGTGATGTTATCAGCACACGTAGTATAAATATGATCTATAAGTGTTGCAGATGATTTAGTGATTCTAGTGGCTTGTTTGACTAACTGTTGGAAATTATATGACTCTATTATGTTTTCCCATGTTTTGTTTGATTTGTTAGCGTCTATGTTGAAGTCACCTAGCAATATTATTTCCCTAGCATTACTAAAGACTACATCCATCATAGTGGTGAATTTTTCATACCATATATTTCCTGCACTGGGGTTTCGATAAAGATAGCCAACTACTAGCGGTATGCAATTTTGAAGTTTAACCTCTATCCATACACACTCAATCTCACAGGTTTCAAAGTCTAGCCTGCGGTGGGCATTAAGCGAGTTGGAAATATAAACTGCAATACCCGTCTCTTGTTTCTGATAGGGATCTCTTCTAATGGTTTTAAAACCTCTGATAGCGATGTCATCATCTGAGATGTTGCCATTTAATCGACTTTCGCTAACGCCAAACATGTGAAAATTTTGATTAAGTATAAGTGATAGTTCGGGCAGCTTCCCTAATAGATGGCATATGTTTACATGCCCGATTCTGAGCCCATTATTCCTGAGCCAGTGTTCGTACTTATTAGACATTTCAACAATGCGTAATCACAAGTTTAAAAGCAAAACACACACACACAAAGTGAATACAACTTACGTCCCTTATTACAAAACACACTCTAAAGTACAGAGAAACAGTAATATCTCTGTAAATATATAAAAATACATACACAGATCCGTAAGGAAGAGCAGTGAAGACCCCTCACTCACCGTGAAAACACAATTAGAAATTATTATAAAAGCTATACAGCTAAGTACTATCAATTAATATAAAGTCAAAACCAGTCAATGTTTGTAATAACTTATAACCTAATACGTTACTAGATCAAGTTATAACCAAATATGCAGATAAACGTTTAAGGAGAGGCTCTTTCTTGTACCGAGATCCGGTGTAGCTTTGTCCTAAGTTGCTAGTAAATAGCAGGTTGTGTTGGTTGTTGGTATAGCGACATTATAAGTGCTTGACGAAGTGTAGCTGGGCTATACCGTGTGAGGTGCAACCATTCTGGATTACAATTAAATGGGTACTGATGATGTCTCATGGGTATGTAATGACTACCAACTAGAGCCTCTGGTTGGTGGCTAACAGGAGGTTGTGCTGGCACGTCGTTGTTGCTGAGAGTCGGATCCTTTCTGGGGAGAATAGGAATCATATCTTCGTAATTATTACCCTCCTGTGTAAAAGACGACGTATTTAACGGACTTGGTGTTGTGGTAGTGTCCCGTCTGGCTTGGATTTCAGGTGCAGTGGTTATGAGTGGTCTGCACACTTCTGTCCTATTGGTACTTGATGTGACGGGAGTATGTCGTCTGGCTTGAGTTTCAGGAGTAGCTAAAAGTGTCCGGCGCGATCCCATATTGGATGTATGGTATGTCCGTTCTGGATATTTTAAATTCTTGGCAAGAAAACTGGTGCCCAATGTAGATAAATGTATTTGATCCTTGTAAAGACTCTTTTTTGGTGCACCAGCCTGTGAAGTGAATGATGCTGTATTGTTGATGAATTGTATCTTGTTTTGAGAACAGAACTTCTGCAACATATTGTTATTTATGTCAGCTAGACGGCGCTGGTGTCCATAACTCGGTGATATGATGGAGGAGAAGAAAATGGATGAGTTAGGAAAAGTGTGACGTAATCCGTTCAAGAGTGCCAGCAGTTGAGACCCTGTGATTTGTTGGTTGTTCATGGTGTCGGTGATGCCAATATGTATGCTTGCCCTTCTGACGCTATGATTTACAGCCAACCTGCTAATCTTGTCTGTTAGCCGGTCTACACCAGCCCCAGGCAGTGGGATTATTGAAACAATGTCTTTGTCTGATGTGGCCATCCTGTCGCTGTATAAACCTTTCATTAAGGAATCGCCTAGTATAATATGTGTACAGTCAGGTCGTGCTGTCTGTACATGTTGGTTGTCAGCACGTCTCGACCGTTGTTTCATCCATTTCCGATTATCAGCAGTCTTTATGTCTCCATGTGGTTCTCCCGATGTATCTTGTTGGCTTGTCTTGCCCGTTTGCAGCATGTTAAAGCACTGTAAGTTTTCTGGTGACTTTTCTTGAAGTACTTCAAACCTATTGCTTATTTTGACGTCAATGGGGTAGACTGCTTGTTGTTGTTTATCTTCGTCTGTACATTGAGGTGTTTGTTGTTTTTTATCTTCCTCTGCGCGTTGAGTTGTTTTCATAGTGATTATCTGTTCTGGGTGGGATTGAGCTTCCCCAAGATTTCCCAAGGATGAAGCGGTTGCTTGAGAATTACATGCTTCTTCGGTTTGGTTTGTAGAGGACGCATTCTGTAAGATTTGAACTGTATTTCTCAGCAGCAAATTTTCGTCTCGCAGGAGTGCGACTTCTGTCTTGAGAGCATTGTAATCACTGCTTATCTTGTTGTTTGCTTCAATGTTGGTTGAAACAGTGACAATGAGCGCCTTTAGTGATTGTTCTAGTTCCTCAATGCGCTGTTTACAGTCGCACGAATGTCCATTGATAGTTAAGATGCTATTGTTATCTGAGGCAGGTACTTCTTCAACAATGTCAACATTGGGTTCTATTTTGTTTTGGATACGCTCCATTGGGTATTCAATAGCCAAGAGCGCTGGTGGGTTGGCAGGCCTCGTGTTGATGTTGTCATGTACACTCATCGTATTAGTAGATTCGGTGAATGTCTGTGTCGAGTTTTCAAGTTCAACAAAATCTACTTTTAGCCAGGAATTAATGTTTTCATTACTGCCCTGTGTCATGAGTTTATTTTTACTGCGGTACAAATGTATCGTAATCACTGGCGTCGTAATCAGATCCTCAACGTGGGCCCCGTGCTTATCTTGCCTGTGTTCAATTAGTTCAAGCCTGTAGTAGTTGAGTAGGCAAGTTCGGAATGCCTCATAATAGAGTGTGTTGTTGAAGGAAATAGTAACACACTGTCCTGAGTTGGTGTGTTTGACGACGAGGCCGTTGGGATATATGCACTTGGATAGCTTATTCTTCACGGCCCTCTCTTTGTTTAGTGTGTAAGTTTTATTGACAGCCGATCGTAAACCTGAGCGAGTCCTTTCACCATTCACTTCCAATACGGAGCACTCTCCTTCCCCTGACATTATTGCATAATATTACGACTAACTAAACTTGAAGAACGCAGCAATCGCATTGTTATCTAGCCACGCCGCGGGCAATTTGAGGTCCCGTGGTTTTATCTGACACGCCTCGTGCACTTGATTGGTTGAAATTTAATAGTGTTCAACTATCACTCGAAATGAATATTAGATATAACCCACATTTTTGCGATAATAAACACTTGTATTAATCTAAAAACTATTTCACCACATCCTCAGAATCACAACGAGCACATTGATATAAAAATCCATGATAGGTGATTCAGCTTGCAGTAATAATAATCCGAGAAGTAAGAGATACAAAAACATGTCTTCACTCTCCGAGATAGAAACAGCGTCTGCCCTGTAAAGGGTTAAACTTGTATTTTCTTTAACTTTAGTAGTTCAAATTGCACGTTTGAGCGTTAAAACTTTCCGTTGTCGGCAGTAGATAGATTTAGCAGTAGGGCTAGGGACCACTAGTGATAGGAAATTCTGTGTATTCATGTGTGATTTATTAGAGACAGTTTTGTGCATTTATGTAATGTAAAGAGCCAGTGGCAATAAAAATGTGTACTCAATTCCTCTCGTACGACTGACAAATCTTTTTGTGTGGTGCGAGAGAAGTTTATCCCGTAATGCCTGTAGCATCGCTTGATGACAAGAACCAATTCGCAAATAAGACAAGAGACTAAGCAAGATACAGTATCCAATTTCATAAGAAGACGCCGTTGGAACTACATTGGCCATGTACTCAGAATGGACAAGTCAAGACTCCCCTACCAAGCCCTCATATGGTCACCAGTAGGTAAAAGAAAACGGGGAAGACCAAGAGAGACCCTGCGTAGAACCATCATTAGAGAAGGCTCATTCAATGGCCAAGTAAATATCCAAGATCTACAACAGGTAGCAGCGAACCGCCAAGCATGGAGAGACAGGACTTCTGCCCTATGCGCCGCCTTAGGCTCAAGAGGAAAGACTAACTAACTAACAGCTTGTTTCTATCTACCCTATCGAATGCCTTTTCTTGGTCGACAAAGGCTAAGTAGAGTGTTTCATTGAATTCGATTGATTTTTCTATAAGAATGGGATCGTAAAACATTGGAAAACCGCCTCATCTTCCAGTTGGGTTCACTCTCCCCTCCTGGCCTCAATGTCCAACATAGTTTCATTCAACTTCCAACTTCCCCTCTCCCCTTTTCTATCCCCGCAGTTGTAAAGCCCACTAGAATAACGGGTTAGCATATCCTTTACAGGACGTTGCAATCAATCCAAGCATTACTTTTGCCATTAGTGATTTCTTGGCAAGTTTGCGTTTGGTGGCTTGGCTTTGCTTTCTGAGCGACTGGCACTCATGCAATCCTATGCTAACCCACACATATGGCGTACTGCATTCCAAGTGCCCGCTAGCTGTGTTCCTACTCAGTGTGCGGAATTGCCAACTAAAACCTTCACCACAAAGCCGGCTATAGTTCACTGCTAATCCGCTTTTCATCAGTCGCTCACATGGCCCCCCCCCCCCCCCCCCCCCCCCCCCCCATCTCCCTTCGGGTGGCTTAACCAATCTCCGTTAAACATCGACCTGTTTTAAACCACACATCCAGTCCTTTCCATACATATCAAATGGTTAGTGCTCATGACGCATTCAACCAAGACAGGATTCAGATAACCTCTGTATTTTCATGTAGTATTTTTCAATTCGTTTTGTGTCTGTTTGTGTTTGTTCTGTGCTGACGAAGGCTTTGGCCGCAACGTCCATTTTGTTTCTTGTAGTCATGTTCTAGTTAAGCTCACAATCTACTTATTGCTTTTTTGGTGATTGATTCATTGCACAGTTGAGATGAGTACATGAGAAATCTCATAAATTTGAACATTTATAGTTGAGATGAGTACATGAAAAATCTCATAAACTTGAACATTCATAGTTGAGATGAGTACATGAGAAATCTCATAAACTTAAACATTCAGTTTAGTACCTGAGAAATCTTTTTTAAACATTTAACATTAGCAAAGGAAAATTCAGATGAAAGTGAACACCACACAACATGTAGATCCAATGACAAAGCTTTGTGTCAACACCACAGTTCTGTACCAAGACTCAGTGGCAAGCCATGTGTTGGCTAATTGCCTGGCTTGTTGTGAGTCCTCTAGGAAGACAGATTTAAGTCTGACAGATGGACATCCAGGTCATCTAGGATGTGTAAAGGGCTCGGAGTGAGGCTGATGTGGAGACTGTGCCTCTGACCCAGTATCAAAATACTTTGTCCAAGAGGAGACTGTGTGTCTACATCATAGTTCTGTGCCTAGACTTGGTCACACATCTGTCTCTCAACATCATAATTTGGAACCTAAACTCAGAGATATAGCTTTCTGTGAGACACTGACTTGTGTGTGCCTAGACTTGGTCACACATCTGTCTCTCAACATCATAATTTGGAACCTAAACTCAGAGATATAGCTTTCTGTGAGACATTGACTTGTGTGTCCCTAGACTTGGTCACACATCTGTGTGTCTACATCATAATTTGGAACCTAAACTCAGAGATATAGCTTTCTGTGAGACATTGACTTGTGTGTCTCTAGACTTGGTCACACATCTGTGTGTCTACATCACAGTTCTGTGCCTAGACTTGGTCACACATCTGTGTGTCTACGTGACTTGTGTGTGCCTATACTTTGTCACACATCTGTGTGTCTACATCATAGTTCTGTGCCTAGACTTGGTCACACATCCGTGTGTCTACATCATAGTTCTGTGCCTAGACTTGGTCACACATCTGTGTGTCTACATCATAGTTTTGTGCCTAGACTTGGTCACACATCTGTGTGTCTACATCATAGTTCTGTGCCTAGACTTGGTCACACATCTGTGTGTCTACATCATAGTTCTGTGCCTAGACTTGGTCACACATCTGTGTGTCTACATCATAGTTCTGTGCCTAGACTTGGTCACACATCCGTGTGTCTACATCATAATTTGGAACCTAAACTCAGAGATATAGCTTTCTGTGAGACATTGACTTGTATGCCCCTAGACTTGGTCACACATCCGTGTGTCTACATCATAATTTGGAACCTAAACTCAGAGATATAGCTTTCTGTGAGACATTGACTTGTGTGTCCCTAGACTTGGTCACACATCTGTGTGTCTACATCACAGTTCTGTGCCTAGACTTGGTCACACATCTGTGTGTCTACATCACAGTTCTGTGCCTAGACTTGGTCATACATCTGTGTGTCTACATCATAGTTCTGTGCCTAGACTTGGTCACACATCTGTGTGTCTACATCATAGTTCTGTGCCTAGACTTGGTCACACATCTGTGTGTCTACATCACAGTTCTGTGCCTAGACTTGGTCACACATCTGTGTGTCTACATCACAGTTCTGTGCCTAGACTTGGTCACACATCTGTGTGTCTACATCACAGTTCTGTGCCTAGACTTGGTCACACATCTGTGTGTCTACATCATAGTTCTGTGCCTAGACTTGGTCACACATCTGTGTGTCTACATCATAGTTCTGTGCCTAGACTTGGTCACACATCTGTGTGTCTACATCACAGTTCTATGCCTAGACTTGGTCACACATCTGTGTGTCTACATCACAGTTCTGTGCCTAGACTTGGTCACACATCTGTGTGTCTACATCACAGTTCTGTGCCTAGACTTGGTCACACATCTGTGTGTCTACATCATAGTTCTGTGCCTAGACTTGGTCACACATCTGTGTGTCTACATCATAGTTCTGTGCCTAGACTTGGTCACACATCTGTGTGTCTACATCATAGTTCTGTGCCTAGACTTGGTCACACATCTGTGTGTCTACATCATAGTTCTGTGCCTAGACTTGGTCACACATTCGTGTGTCTACATCATAGTTCTGTGCCTAGACTTGGTCACACATCTGTGTGTCTACATCACAGTTCTGTGCCTAGACTTGGTCACACATCTGTGTGTCTACATCACAGTTCTGTGCCTAGACTTGGTCACACATCCGTGTGTCTACATCACAGTTCTGTGCCTAGACTTGGTCACACATCTGTGTGTCTACATCATAATTTGGAACCTAAACTCGGAGATATAGCTTTCTGTGAGACATTGACTTGTGTGTCCCTAGACTTGGTCACACATCTGTGTGTCTACATCATAATTTGGAACCTAAACTCGGAGATATAGCTTTCTGTGAGACATTGACTTGTGTGTCCCTAGACTTGGTCACACATCCGTGTGTCTACATCATAATTTGGAACCTAAACTCGGAAATATAGCTTTCTGTGAGACATTGACTTGTGTGTGTGCCTGGACTCAACTACAAACCTGTGCATCTGGTGCCATCCAGCTTGTCCTTCTGATAGCCAATGGTACACTCACAGACAATACTCTGTCCTGAAGGCAAACACAGCTGCTCACACCCTCCATTGTTGATGGAACAATTATTGGTTCCTGTCGATAAAACACAGTCCACAGCTGACAACACAGAAGACACTCAGGAAACATTGTACAAGTGGCAATGGAGAAACACATGCAAAACGTGATGTCAAAAGTACTTTCGGCAAACACCATTCAAGTGATAACAAAGATGTACAATCTACTGGTGACACCAGAGAAGTACAGTCAGCATTCTACAACAGAAGCCTATAGTAATATGGATGTGAGACACAATAACATCAGCAAGATAACAATACACACTACAGCTGGTTCTACAACAGAAGCCTATAGTAACATGGCTGTGAGACACAATAACATCAGCAAGATAACAATACACACTACAGCTGGTTCTACAACAGAAGCCTACAGTAACATGGCTGTGAGACACAATAACATCAGCAAGATAATAATACACACTACAGCTGGTTCTACAACAGAAGCCTATAGTAACATGGCTGTGAGACACAATAACATCAGCAAGATAACAATACACACTACAGCTGGTTCTACAACAGAAGCCTACAGTAACATGGCTGTGAGACACAATAACATCAGCAAGATAACAATACACACTACAGCTGGTTCTACAACAGAAGCCTACAGTAACATGGCTGTGAGACACAAAAACATCAGCAAGATAACAATACACACTACAGCTGGTTCTACAACAGAAGCCTACAGTAACATGGCTGTGAGACACAATAACATCAGCAAGATAACAATACACACTACAGCTGGTTCTACAACAGAAGCCTACAGTAACATGGCTGTGAGACACAATAACATCAGCAAGATAATAATACACACTACAGCTGGTTCTACAACAGAAGCCTACAGTAACATGGCTGTGAGACACAATAACATCAGCAAGATAACAATACACACTACAGCTGGTTCTACAACAGAAGCCTACAGTAACATGGCTGTGAGACACAATAACATCAGCAAGATAACAATACACACTACAGCTGGTTCTACAACATTTCACAAACAATGTAGGCAGTAGTGTCATTACTCATTAGTCGTGGTTCCAACATCACAGCAAAGAGTCGTTCCCATTATGCTCCGTTCCCGTGCCAGTGAATATCACATATAATGTTCCTCACTGCCCCATATGAAAAGTGGAAAAGACAGGAGTCCCGACTAACAACAGCCCGCTCAGGCACACTGTGCAAAATGCCACTGCCAGAATGTCATCACAAAAGTCCTCTACGAACAGTGTTGTTGTTCTGTTTCTAGATGTTATCTAACCAGCTATGCCATTTTGAGCATGCAGATCACACCACAACACCTCGGACAGATGTAAAAAACATTCCACTGTACATAATGCCGTCTCCAGAATGCCAAAACAACAGTCCTCCATGAAAGCACGGTTCATCATCAAAAGAAGCGGCAAGTCAACCAGAAGACCAGCTGCCCCACATTTCTGCATAAGGCACAAACACTGGTCAATTCTGGGACATAGCCATCCGCCATTGCTCTGAACATGCAGATCACACTCCACAACCTCGGGCATATTTAAAAGAATTTCACACGAAATTCACAGCTCACAGCGTCGCACCACACGCTCAACTCAGTCGCAGGGCGACGGAACCGTAAACTACCAGTCCAGCATGAGGAAAATGCAAATGCAACGGTAGCCACGAGCATAAACACCCAGAGGCCTTAACCGTTTCACTGCCTATCCACCACGGTAGGGACTGGAAGTGCAATGGGAGAGCAGAGATGGAAATGAGGCATCAGAGATGATAAGACACACTGGGCTGGATCATGTAACAGAAGATACTGATGGCAGAGATGACACATCAGGTTAGGGGCCAGATGATGACAGAAACAAGTGAAGCATATTCAAACACCACATCCATCATGAGCATGGAAGTGGAGCTGGTCACTGAGCTGGCTTTCAGAGACTCCATTCAATCATGCAGTGATCACAGTAGGCTCCCAGTCTATACTCTGCCAGGTGCGATCTGAGACTCCATTCAATCATGCAGTGATCACAGCAGGCTCCCAGTCCATACTCTGCCAGGTGCGATCTGAGACTCCATTCAATCATGCAGTGATCACAGCAGGCTCCCAGTCCATGCTCTGCCAGGTGTGATCTGAGATTCCATTCAATAATGCAATGATCATAGCAGGCTCCCAGTCCATACTCTGCCAGGTGTGATCTGAGACTCCATTCAATCATGCAGTGATCACAGTAGGCTCCCAGTCTATACTCTGCCAGGTGTGATCTGAGATTCCATTCAATCATGCAGTGATCACAGCAGGCTCCCAGTCTATACTCTGCCAGGTGTGATCTGAGACTCCATTCAATCATGCAGTGATCACAGCAGGCTCCCAGTCCATGCTCTGCCAGGTGTGATCTGAGACTCCATTCAATCATGCAGTGATCACAGTAGGCTCCCAGTCCATACTCTGCCAGGTGTGATCTGAGACTCCATTCAATCATGCAGTGATCACAGTAGGCTCCCAGTCCATACTCTGCCAGGTGTGATCTGAGATTCCATTCAATCATGCAGTGATCACAGCAGGCTCCCAGTCTATACTCTGCCAGGTGTGATCTGAGACTCCATTCAATCATGCAGTGATCACAGCAGGCTCCCAGTCCATGCTCTGCCAGGTGTGATCTGAGACTCCATTCAATCATGCAGTGATCACAGTAGGCTCCCAGTCCATACTCTGCCAGGTGTGATCTGAGACTCCATTCAATCATGCAATGATCATAGCAGGCTCCCAGTCCATACTCTGCCAGGTGTGATCTGAGACTCCATTCAATCATGCAGTGATCACAGCAGGCTCCCAGTCTATACTCTGCCAGGTGTGATCTGAGACTCCATTCAATCATGCAGTGATCACAGCAGGCTCCCAGTCCATACTCTGCAAGGTGTGATCTGAGACTCCATTCAATCATGCAGTGATCACAGTAGGCTCCCAGTCCATACTCTGCCAGGTGTGATCTGAGATTCCATTCAATCATGCAATGATCATAGCAGGCTCCCAGTCCATACTCTGCCAGGTGTGATCTGAGACTCCATTCAATCATGCAGTGATCACAGTAGGCTCCCAGTCCATACTCTGCCAGGTGTGATCTGAGACTCCATTCAATCATGCAGTGATCACAGCAGGCTCCCAGTCCATACTCTGCCAGGTGTGATCTGAGATTCCATTCAATCATGCAGTGATCACAGTAGGCTCCCAGTCCATACTCTGCCAGGTGTGATCTGAGACTCCATTCAATCATGCAGTGATCACAGTAGGCTCCCAGTCCATACTCTGCCAGGTGTGATCTGAGACTCCATTCAATCATGCAGTGATCACAGTAGGCTCCCAGTCCATACTCTGCCAGGTGCGATCTGAGACTCCATTCAATCATGCAGTGATTACAACAAGCTTCCAGTCCATGTTCTGCCAGGTGCGATCTGAGATTCCATTCAATCATGCAGTGATCACAGTAGGCTCCCAGTCCATGCTCTGCCAGGTGTGATCTGAGACTCCATTCAATCATGCAGTGATCACAGCAGGCTCCCAGTCCATACTCTGCCAGGTGTGATCTGAGACTCCATTCAATCATGCAGTGATCACAGCAGGCTCCCAGTCCATACTCTGCCAGGTGTGATCTGAGATTCCATTCAATCATGCAGTGATCACAGCAGGCTCCCAGTCCATACTCTGCAAGGTGTGATCTGAGACTCCATTCAATCATGCAGTGATCACAGTAGGCTCCCAGTCCATACTCAGCCAGGTGCGATCTGAGACTCCATTCAATCATGCAGTGATTACAACAAGCTTCCAGTCCATGTTCTGCCAGGTGCGATCTGAGACTCCATTCAATCATGCAGTGATCACAGCAGGCTCCCAGTCCATATTCTGCCAGGTGCGATCTGAGACTCCATTCAATCATGCAGTGATCACAGCAGGCTCCCAGTCCATACTCTGCAAGGTGCGATCTGAGACTCCATTCAATCATGCAGTGATCACAGTAGGCTCCCAGTCCATACTCTGCCAGGTGTGATCTGAGATTCCATTCAATCATGCAGTGATCACAGCAGACTCCCAGTCCATACTCTGCCAGGTGTGATCTGAGACTCCATTCAATCATGCAGTGATCACAGCAGGCTCCCAGTCCATACTCTGCCAGGTGTGATCTGAGACTCCATTCAATCATGCAGTGATCACAGCAGGCTCCCAGTCCATACTCTGCCAGGTGTGATCTGA
Organism: Cepaea nemoralis; assembly: GCA_014155875.1. Taxonomy (NCBI): domain Eukaryota; kingdom Metazoa; phylum Mollusca; class Gastropoda; order Stylommatophora; family Helicidae; genus Cepaea; species Cepaea nemoralis. The sequence goes on along the minus strand of JACEFZ010022126.1, from coordinate 221,089 downwards.
GACTCCATTCAATCATGCAGTGATCACAGTAGGCTCCCAGTCCATACTCTGCCAGGTGCGATCTGAGACTCCATTCAATCATGCAGTGATTACAACAAGCTTCCAGTCCATGTTCTGCCAGGTGCGATCTGAGATTCCATTCAATCATGCAGTGATCACAGTAGGCTCCCAGTCCATGCTCTGCCAGGTGTGATCTGAGACTCCATTCAATCATGCAGTGATCACAGCAGGCTCCCAGTCCATACTCTGCCAGGTGTGATCTGAGACTCCATTCAATCATGCAGTGATCACAGCAGGCTCCCAGTCCATACTCTGCCAGGTGTGATCTGAGATTCCATTCAATCATGCAGTGATCACAGCAGGCTCCCAGTCCATACTCTGCAAGGTGTGATCTGAGACTCCATTCAATCATGCAGTGATCACAGTAGGCTCCCAGTCCATACTCAGCCAGGTGCGATCTGAGACTCCATTCAATCATGCAGTGATTACAACAAGCTTCCAGTCCATGTTCTGCCAGGTGCGATCTGAGACTCCATTCAATCATGCAGTGATCACAGCAGGCTCCCAGTCCATATTCTGCCAGGTGCGATCTGAGACTCCATTCAATCATGCAGTGATCACAGCAGGCTCCCAGTCCATACTCTGCAAGGTGCGATCTGAGACTCCATTCAATCATGCAGTGATCACAGTAGGCTCCCAGTCCATGCTCTGCCAGGTGTGATCTGAGATTCCATTCAATCATGCAGTGATCACAGCAGACTCCCAGTCCATACTCTGCCAGGTGTGATCTGAGACTCCATTCAATCATGCAGTGATCACAGCAGGCTCCCAGTCCATACTCTGCCAGGTGTGATCTGAGACTCCATTCAATCATGCAGTGATCACAGCAGGCTCCCAGTCCATACTCTGCCAGGTGTGATCTGAGACTCCATTCAATCATGCAGTGATCACAGTAGGCTCCCAGTCCATACTCTGCCAGGTGTGATCTGAGATTCCATTCAATCATGCAATGATCATAGCAGGCTCCCAGTCCATACTCTGCCAGGTGTGATCTGAATACTTCTGGCATAAATGGTTGAGATGCAGACAGTGCTGACACCTCCAGGAGCTGAAGTGCTCTACAGTCCAGGCCATGCCAGTGTCAGTAGAAATGTTGGGGCTGATTGGCTGGCCTCCAGGTCACATCCAGGGGGACACAGTAGGGGAGATATCTGTACAAGATGGTCTCTTGCATGAGGAAACAGAGATCAACGACTGACGTAATCAGTTGTCCAATTCAGCGTCAACAGGCAGGACTGTGGTAGGTCACGACGTAGAGACAAGAGTAACAATTGTCAACATGAATCAATACACTGGTAAACATACACGCGTTTTTATATGAATACATCTACATACTTGTAAAGATACATATGTGATATATACAAGATACACGCAAATGTGTGTGTGTGGTGTGTGTGTGCACGTGCGTGCATGCATCTGTGAATACATGCATCTATATACTTGTAAAGACACACATGTGCGATATCAATCTCTCTCTTTCTCTCTCGCTCACTCACTCATGCACGCACGCACACACGTCTGACAATACATGAATCTATACACTGGTAAAGACACACATGTGAGATATCACACACACACACACGCACAGAGAGAGAGAGAGAGAGAGAGAGAGAGAGAGAGAGAGAGAGAGAGAAGAGAGAGAGAGAGAGAGAGAGAGAGAGAGAGAGAGAGAGAGAGAGAGAGAGAGATTATGACATGCAGACTCACTTCCCATCCTACTGCTGGGATCATAGACCATGAGGTCAAGGATGTTGGGAGTGTCCTCCCTCATCACCACCGTGTGACCTTTGTGGAGCTGGAAAAAAGTGGAAATAGTCAACTCTCAACACTGCAACAAGCTGATTGACAATTTGCAAGGGTGAACACTGACACAGGACTGCACCACAAACTGCCTGACAACAAGCTATGTCCATCCACTGAGACCCCATGTTAGACCCATCTTGTGCTATGTCCATCCATTGAGACCCCCATGTTAGACCCATCTTGTGCTATGTCCATCCACTGAGACCCCATGTTAGACCCATCTTGTGCTATGTCCATCCACTGAGACCCCATGTTAGACCCATCTTGTGCTATGTCCATCCACTGAGACCCCATGTTAGACCCATTTTGTGCTATGTCCATCCACTGAGATCCCATGTTAGACCCATCTTGTGCTATGTCCATCCACTGAGACCCCATGTTAGACCCATCTTGTGCTATGTCCATCTACTGAGACCCCCATGTTAGACCCATCTTGTGCTATGTTCATCTACTGAGACCCCCATGTTAGACCCATCTTGTGCTATGTCCATCTACTGAGACCCCATGTTAGACCCATCTTGTGCTATGTTCATCTACTGAGACCCCCATGTTAAACCCATCTTGTGCTATGTCCATCCACTGAGACCCCATGTTAGACCCATCTTGTGCTATGTCCATCTACTGAGACCCCCATGTTAGACCCATCTTGTGCTATGTCCATCTACTGATACCCCCATGTTAGACCCATCTTGTGCTATGTCCATCCATTGAGACCCCCATGTTAGACCCACCTTGTGCTATGTTCATCCACTGAGACCCCCATGTTAGACCCAACTTGTGCTATGTCCACCCACTGAGACCCCCATGTTAGACCCATCTTGTGCTATGTCTATCCACTGAGACCAACATGTTAGACCCATCTTGTGCTATGTCCAGCCACTGAGACCCAATGTTAGACCCATCTTGTGCTATGTTCATCCACTGAGACCCCATGTTAGACCCATCTTGTGCTATGTCCATCCACTGAGACCCCATGTTAGACCGATCTTGTGCTATATCCATCTACTGAGACCCCCATGTTAGAGCCATCTTGTGCTATGTCCATCTACTGAGACCTCCATGTTAGACCCATCTTGTGCTATGTCCATCCACTGAGACACCATGTTAGATCCATCTTGTGCTATGTCCATCTACTGAGACCCCCATGTTAGACCCATCTTGTGCTATGTCCATCCATTGATACCCCCATGTTAGACCCACCTTGTGCTATGTTCATCCACTGAGACCCCCATGTTAGACCCAACTTGTGCTATGTCCACCCACTGAGACCCCCATGTTAGACCCATCTTGTGCTATGTCCATCCACTGAGACCCCATGTTAGACCCATCTTGTGCTATGTTCATCCACTGAGACCCCATGTTAGACCCATCTTGTGCTATGTCCATCCACTGAGACCCCATGTTAGACCCATCTTGTGCTATGTCCATCCACTGAGACCCAATGTTAGACCCATCTTGTGCTATGTCCATCTACTCAGACCCCCATGTTAGACCCATCTTGTGCTATGTCCATCCACTGAGACCCCATGTTAGACCCATCTTGTGCTATGTCCATCTACTGAGACCCCCATGTTAGACCCATCTTGTGCTATGTCCATCTACTGAGACTCCCATGTTAGACCCATCTTGTGCTATGTCCATCCACTGAGAGCCCATGTTAGATCCATCTTGTGCTATGTCCATCCACTGAGACACCATGTTACATCCATCTTGTGCTATGTCCATCCACTAAGACCCCATGTTAGACCCATCTTGTGTATGTCCATCCACTGGGACCCCATGATAACCCATCTTGTGCTATGTCCATCCACTGGGACCCCATGTTAGACCCATCTTGTGCTATGTCCATCCACTGGGACCCCATGTTAGACCCATCTTGTGCTATGTCCATCCACTGAGAACCCATGTTAGACCCATCTTGTGCTATGTCCATATACTGAGACCCCCATTTTAGACCCATCTTGTGCTAAGTCCATCTAGTGAGACCCCCATGTTAGACCCATCTTGTGCTATGTCCATCTACTGAGACCCCCATGTTAAACCCATCTTGTGCTATGCCCATCCACAGAGACCCCCATGTTACACCCATCTTGTGCTATGTCCATCCACCGAGACCCCCATGTTAGACCCATTTTGTGCTATGTCCATCCACTGATATCTCATGTTAGACCCATCTTGTGCTATGTTCATCCAATGAGACCCCGTGTTAGACCCATCTTGTGATATGTCCAGTGCTATGTTCATCCATTGAGACTCTGTGTTAGACCCATCTTGTGCTATGTCCATCCACTGGGACCCCATGTTAACCCATCTTGTGCAATGTCCATCCACTGAGACACCATGTTAGATCCATCTTGTGCTATGTCCATCTACTGAGACCCCATCTTGTGCTATGTCCATCCACTGAGACCCCATCTTGTGCTATGTTCATCCAATGAGACCCCGTGTTAGACCCATCTTGTGATATGTCCAGTGCTATGTTCATCCATTGAGACTCCATGTTAGACCCATCTTGTGCTATGTCCATCCACTGAGACCCCATGTTAGACCATCTTGTGCTATGTCCATCCACTGAGACCCCCATGTTAGATCCATCTTGTGCTATGTGTATCCACTGAGACCCCATGTTAGATCCATCTTGTGCTATGTCCATCCACTGAGACCCCATGTTAGATCCATCTTGTGCTATGTCCATCCACTGAGACCCCATGTTAGATCCATCTTGTGCTATGTCCATCCACTGAGACACCCATGTTAGATCCATCTTGTGCTATGTCCATCCACTGAGACCCCATGTTAGATCCATCTTGTGCTATGTGCATCCACTGAGACCCCATGTTAGACCCATCTTGTGCTATGTCCATCTACTGAGACCCCATGTTAGACCATCTTGTGCTATGTCCATCTACTGAGACCCCCATGTTAGATCCATCTTGTGCTATGTCCATCCACTGAGACCCCATGTTAGACCATCTTGTGCTATGCCCATCCACTGAGAGCCCATGTTAGATCCATCTTGTGCTATGTCCATCCACTGAGACCCCATGTTAGATCCATCTTGTGCTATGTCCATCCACTGAGACCCCCATGTTAGATCCATCTTGTGCTATGTCCATCCACTGAGACCCCATGTTAGACCCGTCTTGTGCTATGTGCATCCACTGAGACCCCATGTTAGACCCATCTTGTGCTATGTCCATCCACTGAGACCCCATGTTAGACCATCTTGTGCTATGTCCATCCACTGAGACCCCCATGTTAGATCCATCTTGTGCTATGTCCATCCACTGAGACCCCATGTTAAACCATCTTGTGCTATGCCCATCCACTGAGAGCCCATGATAGATCCATCTTGTGCTATGTCCATCCACTGAGACCCCATGTTAGACCATCTTGTGCTATGTCCATCCACTGAGACCCCCATGTTAGATCCATCTTGTGCTATGTCCATCCACTGGGACCCCATGTTAGACCATCTTGTGCTATGCCCATCCACTGAGACCCCCATGTTAGATCCATCTTGTGCTATGCCCATCCACGGAGACCCCCATGTTACACCCATCTTGTGCTATGTGCATCCACTGAGACCCCATCTTGTGCTATGTTCATCCAATAAGACCCCGTGTTAGACCCATCTTGTGATATGTCCAGTGCTATGTCCATCCACTGGGACCCCATGTTAGACCATCTTGTGCTATGCCCATCCACTGAGACCCCCATGTTAGACCCATCTTGTGCTATGTTCATCCATTGAGACTCCATGTTAGACCCATCTTGTGCTATGTGCATCCACTGAGACCCCATCTTGTGCTATGCCCATCCACTGAGACCCCCATGTTAGACCCATCTTGTGCTATGTGCATCCACTGAGACCCCATGTCAGAGTGGGTCACTTACCTTGATAATGTTGGTTTTGTTGGCAAAAAACAAGAAGACATTCTCCTTCTGGCTGTCAGACTTGTACATGGTCATGGAGGTGGGTGATGGGATGGGGAAGTCCTGCTGCCTGCTGGGCTGCTGGCAGTGGCTGGAGCTGATGTCACATGAGTACACTGCCTCCTCCTCCCTGCTGATCCAGTACAGGAGGTTGGACTCCAGGTCCAGGGTCAGACCTACATCCAAGACAGATACACACATGAAATATATGATACCCATGACAGATACATACATGAAATATGTAATATCAATTAGATACATACATGACATGTGTGATATCCATGACAGCTAAATACATGAAATATGTAATATCAATTAGATACTTTCATGAAATGTGTGATATCCATGACAGATATATACATGAAATATGCAATATCAATTAGATACATACATGACATGTGTGATATCCATGACAGCTAAATACATGAAATATGTAATATCAATTAGATACTTTCATGAAATGTGTGATATCCATGACAGATATATACATGAAATATGTGATATCCATGACAGATATATACATGAAATGTGTGATATCCATGACAGATATATACATGAAATATGTGATATCCATGACAGATACACACATGAAATATGTGATACCCATGACAGATACATACATGAAATATGTAATATACATCAGATACAAACCTGAATATGTGATATCCATGACAGATACATACATGAAATATGCAATATCAATTACATACATGAAATGTGTAATATCCATGACAGCTAAATACATGAAATATGTAATATCAATTAGATACTTTCATGAAATGTGTGATATCCATGACAGATATATACATGAAATATGTGATATCCATGACAGATACATACATGAAATATGTGATATCCATCAGTTGCACACATGAAATATGTGATATAAATTAGATACTTTCATGAAATGTGTGATATCCATGACAGATACATACATGAAATATATGATATCCATCAGTTGCATGCATGAAATATGTGACATCCATGACAGATACAAACATGAAATATGTGATATGAGAGTAAGTTAATAAGTAAGTCATAAATGGCTGTAGAAAAATAACTATATATGAAAACAACTTGAAACCAGTTTACTTTTATGCATACATTGTCCCTTTATTTCTCAACATAATTTACACCAACATTGATGCACTTATCCCATCGTTTTATCAGTCCTCCCAAACCGGCCTTCATAGAACTGCATGCTTTGTTTTCATTTATTGGTCATCCCACAGAATTGTGTGACTTACTTATTAACTCGCCCTCCTCACTTTTTCTACCCAGCTATGCACCGCTTTATGGGGGACACATTTGTCAGCATAAACACTGACAACCCACCTTAGTGGGAGACATTTCGCAAATGACGCCGAAGTTGAATGTGAAGTGAAAACGTGGTTTAGAAAACAGAGCATGCAGTTCTATGCAGCCAGTTTGGGAGGACTGATAAAACGATGGCATAAGTGCATCAATGTTGGTGGAAGTTATGTTGAGAAATAAAGGGACAATGTATGTATAAAATTAATTGGTTTCAAGTTGTTATCATATTTAGGTATTTTTCTACAGCCATTTGTGACTTACTTATTAACTTACAATCATACATTGGTTACGTTTGCCCCTTATGTTGTAAATGAATGAAAACACTGGACATGGACTGACTGCTGCCAACATTGACAGCAGTACCGATGTATTGATTATTTACAACACAGTACATGCTTCTAGCACTTAAAATATCCACAACATGTATGGTCACATAAGGACAGTAATAACTGTAGCAGCAAAAACAACAGTAAGACAGTTGAGTAACATGAGGGTAATAACTGTAGCAGCAACAACAACAGTAAGACAGTTGAGTAACATGAGGGTAATAACTGTAGTAGCAGCAACAACAACATGTAAGACAGTTGAGTAACATGAGGGTAATAACTGTAGTAGCAGCAACAACTAGTAAGACAGTTGAGTAACATGAGGTAATAACTGTAGCAGCAGCAACAACAACAGTAAGACAGTTGAGTAACATGAGGGTAATAACTGTAGTAGCAGCAACAACAGTAAGACAGTTGAGTAACATGAGGAGTAATAACTGTAGCAGCAGCAACAACAACAGTAAGACAGTTGAGTAACATGAGGGTAATAACTGTAGCAGCAACAACAACAGTAGGACAGTTGAGTAACATGAGGGTAATAACTGTAGTAGCAGCAACAACTGTAAGACAGTTGAGTAACATGAGGGTAATAACTGTAGCAACAACAACAGTAAGACAGTTGAGTAACATGAGGGTAATAACTGTAGCAACAACAACAGTAAGACAGTTGAGTAACATGAGGGTAATAACTGTAGCAGCAGCAACAACAACAGTAAGACAGTTGAGTAACATGAGGGTAATAACTGTAGCAGCAGCAACAACAGTAAGACAGTTGAGTAACATGAGGGTAATAACTGTAGCAGCAACACCAACAATAAGACAGTTGAGTAACATGAGGGTAATAACTGTAGCAGCAACAACAACAGTAAGACAGTTGAGTAACATGAGGGTAATAACTGTAGTAGCAGCAACAACAGTAAGACAGTTGAGTAACATGAGGGTAATAACTGTAGTAGCAGCAACAACAGTAAGACAGTTGAGTAACATGAGGGTAATAACTGTAGCAGCAGCAACAACAAGTAAGACAGTTGAGTAACATGAGGGTAATAACTGTAGCAGCAGCAACAACAACAGTAAGACAGTTGAGTAACATGAGGGTAATAACTGTAGCCAGCAACAACAGTAAGACAGTTGAGTAACATGAGGGTAATAACTGTAGCAGTAGCAACACAACAGTAAGACAGTTGAGTAACATGAGGGTAATAACTGTAGCAGCAACAACAACAGTAAGACAGTTGAGTAACATGAGAGTAATAACTGTAGTAGCAGCAACAACTGTAAGACAGTTGAGTAACATGAGGGTAATAACTGTAGCAGCAGCAACAACAACAGTAAGACAGTTGAGTAACATGAGGGTAATAACTGTAGTAGCAGCAACAACTGTAAGACAGTTGAGTAACATGAGAGTAATAACTGTAGCAGCAGCAACAACAACAGTAAGACAGTTGAGTAACATGAGGGTAATAACTGTAGCAACAACAACAGTAGGACAGTTGAGTAACATGAGGGTAATAACTGTAGTAGCAGCAACAACTGTAAGACAGTTGAGTAACATGAGGGTAATAACTGTAGTAGCAGCAACAACTGTAAGACAGTTGAGTAACATGAGGGTAATAACTGTAGCAGCAACAACAGTAAGACAGTTGAGCAACATGAGGGTAATAACTGTAGCAGTAGCAACAACAGTAAGACAGTTGAGTAACATGAGGGTAATAACTGTAGTAGCAACAACAACAGTAAGACAGTTGAGTAACATGAGGGTAATAACTGTAGCAGCAGCAACAACAACAGTAAGACAGTTGAGTAACATGAGGGTAATAACTGTAGCAGCAACAACAACAGTAAGACAGTTGAGTAACATGAGGGTAATAACTGTAGCAGCAACAACAACAGTAAGACAGTTGAGTAACATGAGGGTAATAACTGTAGCAGCAACAACAACAGTAGGACAGTTGAGTAACATGAGGGTAATAACTGTAGTAGCAGCAACAACAGTAAGACAGTTGAGTAACATGAGGGTAATAACTGTAGTAGCAGCAACAACAGTAAGACAGTTGAGTAACATGAGGGTAATAACTGCAGCAGCAGCAACAACAGTAAGACAGTTGAGTAACATGAGGGTAATAACTGTAGCAGCAGCAACAACAACAGTAAGACAGTTGAGTAACATGAGGGTAATAACTGTAGCAGCAGCAACAACAGTAAGACAGTTGAGTAACATGAGGGTAATAACTGTAGCAGCAACACCAACAATAAGACAGTTGAGTAACATGAGGGTAATAACTGTAGTAGCAGCAACAACAGTAAGACAGTTGAGTAACATGAGAGTAATAACTGTGCCAACAACAGTAAGACAGTTGAGCAACATGAGGGTAATAACTGTAGCAGCAGCAACAACAGTAAGACAGTTGAGTAACATGAGGGTAATAACTGTAGCAGCAGCAACAACAACAGTAAGACAGTTGAGTAACATGAGGGTAATAACTGTAGCAGCAGCAACAACAGTAAGACAGTTGAGTAACATGAGGGTAATAACTGTAGCAGCAACAACAGTAAGACAGTTGAGTAACATGAGGGTAATAACTGTAGCAGCAGCAACAACAGTAAGACAGTTGAGTAACATGAGGGTAATAACTGTAGCAGCAGCAACAACAACAATAAGATAGTTGAGTAACATGAGGGTAATAACTGTAGCAGCAGCAACAACAACAGTAAGACAGTTGAGTAACATGAGGGTAATAACTGTAGCAGCAGCAACAACAACAATAAGATAGTTGAGTAACATGAGGGTAATAACTGTAGCAGCAGCAACAATAGTAAGACAGTTGAGTAACATGAGGGTAATAACTGTAGCAGCAACAACAGTAAGACAGTTGAGTAACATGAGGGTAATAACTGTAGTAGCAGCAACAACTGTAAGACAGTTGAGTAACATGAGGGTAATAACTGTAGCAGCAGCAACAACAGTAAGACAGTTGAGTAACATGAGGGTAATAACTGTAGCAGCAACAACAACAGTAAGACAGTTGAGTAACATGAGGGTAATAACTGTAGCAGCAGCAACAACAACAGTAAGACAGTTGAGTAAAATGAGAGTAATAACTGTAGCAGCAGCAACAACAATAAGACAGTTGAGTAACATGAGGGTAATAACTGTAGTAGCAGCAACAACAGTAAGACAGTTGAGTAACATGAGGGTAATAACTGTAGCAGTAGCAACAACAGTAAGACAGTTGAGCAACATGAGGGTAATAACTGTAGCAGCAACAACAACAGTAAGACAGTTGAGTAACATGAGGGTAATAACTGTAGTAGCAGCAACAACAGTAAGACAGTTGAGTAACATGAGGGTAATAACTGTAGTAGCAGCAACAACTGTAAGACAGTTGAGTAACATGAGAGTAATAACTGTAGCAGCAGCAACAACAATAAGACAGCTGAGTAACATGAGGGTAATAACTGTAGCAGCAACAACAACAGTAAGACAGTTGAGTAACATGAGAGTAATAACTGTAGCAGCAGCAACAACAACAGTAAGACAGTTGAGTAACATGAGGGTAATAACTGTAGCAGCAGCAACAACAACAGTAAGACAGTTGAGTAACATGAGGGTAATAACTGTAGCAGCAGCAACAACAGTAAGACAGTTGAGTAACATGAGGGTAATAACTGTAGCAGCAACAACAACAGTAAGACAGTTGAGTAACATGAGGGTAATAACTGTAGTAGCAGCAACAACAGTAAGACAGTTGAGTAACATGAGGGTAATAACTGTAGCAGCAGCAACAACAACAGTAAGACAGTTGAGTAACATGAGGGTAATAACTGTAGTAGCAGCAACAACTGTAAGACAGTTGAGTAACATGAGAGTAATAACTGTAGCAGCAGCAACAACAGTAAGACAGTTGAGTAACATGAGGGTAATAACTGTAGTAGCAGCAACAACAGTAAGACAGTTGAGTAACATGAGGGTAATAACTGTAGTAGCAGCAACAACAGTAAGACAGTTGAGTAACATGAGGGTAATAACTGTAGCAGCAGCAACAACAACAGTAAGACAGTTGAGTAACATGAGGGTAATAACTGTAGCAGCAACAACAACAGTAAGACAGTTGAGTAACATGAGGGTAATAACTGTAGCAGCAACAACAGTAAGACAGTTGAGTAACATGAGGGTAATAACTGTAGCAGCAGCAACAACAGTAAGACAGTTGAGTAACATGAGGGTAATAACTGTAGCAGCAGCAACAACAGTAAGACAGTTGAGTAACATGAGGGTAATAACTGTAGCAGCAACAACAACAGTAAGACAGTTGAGTAACATGAGGGTAATAACTGTAGTAGCAGCAACAACAGTAAGACAGTTGAGTAACATGAGGGTAATAACTGTAGCAGCAGCAACAACAACAGTAAGACAGTTGAGTAACATGAGGGTAATAACTGTAGCAGCAGCAACAACAGTAAGACATTTGAGTAACATGAGGGTAATAACTGTAGCAGCAGCAAGAACTGTGGGTAATAACTGTGCCGACAACACCAGAAGAGAGTTGTGGTATATCAGTATGAGGCTACTCTCTTCTCTCCTCCCCCCCCCCACCCAACCCCCACCCCCCATGGCAGATCATGTGTGCAGCTGTGTGTAGACATGGTCAAGAAGGAGTCATACTTGCTGGTTTCTGGACTGCACTTCCGTTGGCAAAGACTGATGGCTGCTGGCCGTCCATGTTGGCCTTCCAGATGGTATGTTCATTGCCTCCGAGGTCAGACCAGAACATCACCCTGCCATAACGAGAACATCATAAACACATGAGTACAGACAGCACACATTGTACAGGATGTGACATGATGAATAGTTCCTATCAGCATGCACTCCAAGTGTGCAGTATCTCAACTGTGCCCTGGTCATCCACTGCACCTGTATTCGTCTCCAATCGTCTTGACTTGTCTTGCCACTGGACTCAGATGGACTCAGGCGAGAGAGTGAGGTCGACGAATTGCGCAACTCTTCCTCACTTTAATCCAAGTCATCGCGCAAGTCATTCTTCATCCAACGTCACATATCACCTTCAAGCCCTGTGGCGATGGGCGAGCGGCAAAGCGGCAGGCATGGGTATCAACGAAGATGATGTCAAGAACAAGTTCTATGAGGACCTGCACAATGTATTAACATCTGTTCCCAAAGGAGACAAACTTATACTCCTTGGGGATTTCAATGCCAGAGTAGGCACGGACACCACCTCTTGGAGTGGCATTATTGGAAAGCATGGAGTCGGAAATTGTAACAGCAATGGACTCCGCCTCCTTCAGACATGTGCCGAACATGATCTCCTGATTACGAACACAATCTTCCGTCTCCCCATGAGAAATAGGACATCGTGGATGCATCCTTGCTCGAAACACTGGCACCTCATTGACTATGTCATCGTCAGGAGGAGTGACAGACAAGACGTTCGAGTGACAAAATCCATGTGTGGTGCCGAATGTTGGACAGACCATCGTCTCATTGTCTCAAAAATGAACATCCACATCAGGCCACCACGGCGTCCTCAAGGGGCGAAAATGCAAACAAAGCTAAATGTCACCCGCCTAAGCAGCAAGAAAATGCAGCAGTCGTTTGAAAATATGCTGGAAGACCGCCTCAAGCCCAATGCTGAAGCTAAACAGGATACAGAAACAGAATGGAGAGCCCTAAAGGACACAATTTACAACACTGCTATGGAAATCCTGGGTCCAGCCCCCCGAAAGCATAAAGACTGGTTTGATGAAAATTCCGAAGACATCAACCAATTGCTGGCCGAGAAACATCTTCTCCTCAAGGCACATTTGAATGACCCAAAGTCAACATAAAAAAAAGATGCTTTCAAGAACATTCAGAGAGTAGTGCAGCAGAAACTTCGGCACATGCGGGACTCCTGGCTGAGCAGCAAAGCTGATGAAATTCAGGGCTTTGCTGACAGACATGATATGAAAAACTTCTTTGACTCACTGAAAGCGGTCTATGGTCCTTCATCACCAGGCATAGTTCCCCTCCTCAGTGCAGATGGGGGAACATTGGTCACCGATAAGAAAGAAATCCTCCAACGCTGGGCAGAGCATTTCAGCAAAATCTTAAATGCAACTTCCTTCTTCGATGATGAAACCATCAACTGCCTTCCTCAAGTTCCCACCAATGAGACTCTTGATGACCTGCCAACCATAGTGGAAATAAACAAAGCCATCCAGCAACTCTCCAGCGGCAAGGCACCTGGTCCTGACTCCATCCCAGCAGAGATATACAAGGCAGGTGGGCCGGTCCTAACAGAGCAGCTTCACCAAGTCTTCACAAACATATGGATGAACGAGACCATGCCACAAGATTTTAAGGTCGCGTCAATAGTACACCTTTACAAACGTAAAGGAAACCGCCAATCCTGTGACAACCATCGAGGCATCTCCTTGCTTTCAATTGCAGGGAAGATACTCGCCAGAATTCTTCTCAATCGCCTCACAGCCCATCTCGATCAAGGTCTTCTTCCTGAGAGTCAATGTGGCTTCAGAAAAGAACGTGGAACTGTTGACATGATTTTTGCTGCAAGGCAGCTGCAAGAGAAATGTCAGGAACAGAACTGCGAAATGTTCTCCACTTTCATTGACCTTACCAAGGCTTTTGATACAGTCAGCAGAGAAGGACTGTGGAAGATTATGGCAAAATATGGCTGTCCACGAAAGTTTGTCCAAATAGTGCGGCTATTTCATGACGGTATGCAGGCAAGAGTACAGGAAAATGGTGAACTGTCTGAACCCTTTCCTGTCACCAATGGAGTGAAGCAAGGATGTGTCCTGGCACCAACACTGTTCAGCCTCATGTTTTCAGCCATGTTGATGAATGCCTTCGAGAACGACGACATTGGAATAGACATCAACTGCCGTATGGATGGAAAGTTATTCAATCTCAGAAGGCTTAAAGCTAACACCAAAATTAACAGCGGCACCGTCAGAGAGCTCCTGTTTGCTGATGATTGCGCTCTATACGCCAACTCAGAGGCGGACATGCAACATAATGTTTCAGCTTTCTCACATGCCTGTGCCAACTTTGGGCTCAATATCAACTTGGAGAAGACTGTAGATATGTACCAGCCAGCTCCAGGGAATAATCACACTGTGCCGAATATCAAAGTGAATGATCATAGACTAAGTGTTGTGGACAAATTCACCTATCTTGGCAGCACCGTGTCACAAGCTGCCACAATCGATGACGAAGTGAATGCAAGAATCTCCAAGGCCAGTGCAGCCTTTGGCAGACTGTACAAGAATGTATGGGACAGAACTGGAATAAGCCTGCAAACAAAGCTAAAAGTCTACAAAGCAGTTGTATTATCCACACTGCTATATGCTTGTGAAACCTGGACTGTTTATCAGCGACACGCTAGGAAATTAAACCACTTCCACACAGTCTGCCTAAGGAAGCTACTGAAGATTAAATGGCAAGACAAGATTCCAGACACTGAAGTCCTAGAAAGAGCATCCATGCCCAGTATCCACACTCTACTGATGAAGAATCAGATTCGCTGGGCTGGTCACTTGACTCGCATGCCAGATCACAGGCTCCCTAAACAAATTTTTCACAGCGAACTGCTGGTGGCCAGAGGAAACGTTTTAAAGACACTGAAAATTTCACTGAATGCTTTTGGAATTCATCATGACACCTGGGAGGCTGCAGCCAGAGACCGAAATTCGTGGCGTGCATCATTGCGCAAAGGTGCAGTCATATGTGAGGCAACCACTGCAAGAGCTGTGAAGAAAAGGCAGGACAGAAAGACCACTGCAGGAAATCCTCCTCCAGAGACGTCAAGCATTCTTTGTCCACATTGTCAAAGAACATTTTGAGCCAAAATAGGCCTTATCAGCCATCTTAGAACCCACGGCTCCACACCTTCAACCCCACTGGATGAAACAAATGGTCATCATCATTCTTGATGGACAAACAACATCTCAACTGTAACAATGCTTCATGCCAGCATTACAACTCAGAACCTTTCATGTGTACATGACATCTCTAGAATGCTCCAGACCTGCATCACTATGTGTGCAGATTACAACACTAGAATGGTTCATGTGTATGCCAAAACTATTGAAAGTTCCATGTGTACATAACAACTCTAGAATCTTCTATGTGTACATAACTCTTGAATGTTTCATATGTATCCATCCATCCATCATGTGCCATGCCGGTAAGCGTGGGCGGTCATGTTCTACCATCTCACTCGATCACCAGAGTCGTGGATCAGCTCCGTGTTTCTGTCTCGACCATGCCACAAGGCCAAGCCATCTAGGTCTTCCCCTTGGTCTGTTCCCCTTGATCTTACCAGTTGTCACCAAGTTCTCCAGATCATTTCTTCTCATAACATGCCCAAAAAATTGTGACTGTCTACGTCTAATGTCTCTAATCAGTTTACGATCTTCATTTGTTTCTTGAAAAACTTGTTCATTGGTCTTTCTGGCTGTCCATGGTATCCTTTGCATTTTCCTCAGAAACCACATTTCTACAGCCATCAGATGTTTTTCAGCCTGACTGCTCATTGTCCAAGCTTCACATCCATATAAAAGTACAGGTTCTATGTAGCATCTCAACGCTCTTTTTCTCGTTTCAATTGACATCTTTTTATTGGTCAGTATGTTTTTCATCTTGCGAAAGGCTACTTTTGCCAAGGTGATTCTTGTTCTAATCTCTTCAAGGCATCTCCCATCAGATGTTATTACTGTTCCGAGATAATTGTAACTATTCACTTGTTGAAGAATATTCCCATTTACTTGTATATTACATTGTGGTATTTCGTTCTTCCTAGTGACGACCATAATCTGTGTCTTTTTACAATTTAATTCTAACCCTAGTTGTTCACTGTGTGTAACAAACGCATCTACTAAATTTTGCAGGTCCTGTTCATTGTCTGCAATCAAGACTATCATCTGCATATCTAATGTTGTTGATACATCGTCCCCCAATGTTGATTCCTTCTATATCTTCAATATTTCTGAAAATACTTTCACTGTATACATGTGTATATAACTCGATAATTCCATGTGCACAGAACTTTTGAATGCCCCATATGTACACCATAACTCCAGAATTTGCCATCTGTATACGAGACTTGATAATTCCATGTGCACAGAACTTTTGAATGCCCCATATGTAGACCATAACTCCAGAATTTGCCATTTGTATATAAGAACTTAAAATAATTTATTTATAAATAAATTGAGAATGTTCCAATTTATATAGCTATAAAATGTTTCACACTGCATCATCAAACCTAGAATGTTTTATGTGTGGACAGCTTTAGAATATTCCATGGATGCATAGTATTGTGTTAATAGAATGTTCCATGTGTATATCATAACCATAGATTGTTCCCTGTGCACACAACTTTGTAATTTCCATATGCCTCATATGTGGATAACATATTCCATGTGCACACCAAATGTTCCATGTGTACATAACTCTAGATAATTCCATGTGCACACAACTTTAGAATGTTCCATATGTACATACTCTAGAATGTTCCATGTAGGTAATTCTAGAAATGCTTCACACTCACAGAATAATTTATAAATAGACTTTTATGTGCAGACACACACAAAAAAATGAGCGTGGACCAACACTGACCCCTGGGACGGATGAATGGCCAGGGAATTTGGCTTGGACTTCCTGTGTGAATAGATCTCCTTCCTGTATGCACCGTCCAACTTGGCAACTGAGATAGATGCTTCGCTGTCCGTGTAGGAGGAGAAGTACATGTTCCTGGACATCCAGTCAATGGCAAACGCTGAAGGGTTCGACAATCCTGTAACATAGAAGCACATCATCATACACGACTATCTCACAAGCTCAACACATCATACTGACTGATTCCATGTGGCCACGATCTTGTGAAACAGAAGCAAATCATCATACATCCTTCTGATTGTTTAAAATGTTGAATAGCCTGTCTTCTGGGTTATATTTTAAATAATATAAAATAACACAAAGTAATGCAGCCTTACATAGCAGAATTATGACACATACAGGATGTTGCAGCGACTAGCCTTCATCAGCAAACAAATACAAACACAAAACACAACATACAGTCCCGGAGAAGACCCTCCGGTGACTACATTAAGGCATAAC
Source organism: Cepaea nemoralis (assembly GCA_014155875.1). Taxonomy (NCBI): domain Eukaryota; kingdom Metazoa; phylum Mollusca; class Gastropoda; order Stylommatophora; family Helicidae; genus Cepaea; species Cepaea nemoralis. The sequence continues at coordinate 203,506 of JACEFZ010022126.1, read as the reverse complement.
GATGGGATAAGAAGACTACAAAGATGAAAAAACGAGAGCAATATGTTGTGTTTTGTGTATGTATTTGTTTGCTGATGAAGGCTATTTGCCGCAACGTCCTGTATGTGTTGTAATTCTGTTATGTAAAGCTGCATTACTTTGTGTTATTTTATATTGTTTACATTTTCACAGCTTTACCGCAGTTCCACCAAATTGTATTCATATTTGTACTGGGTTATATTGTATATGTGGTAGACAGTTAAGTATCCATGTTGATCTAGTTTCATATAGGTATGTTTATCAACTTATGATTCATTGATCATGTATGTGCAATGTTGTTCAGATTATCATATAGTTTAGAAATAAGTATAATTGTGAACTGTCATGAACAACTTTCAAAATGGCATACGACACTGTCCACATATCTCTACTGTATATATAGGGATTGGAGTTGTTATACATCCCTTCACCTTTCCCCTCGTCTCTCTGGAGACATATATCTGCAACAGGTGTTCTCACGGACGCAGGCAAACTGCAGTTCCACACATTCTATTTGTGGTTGTCTTTACATGCCACATTTCCTACACTCTAGTCAGTAGTCAGCAATATTATTCTGCTTCTGACAATCCACAAGCGTCTCTCTGGATTGAAAAGATGCCCATCCAAGTTGTAGTCTCAGTAATTTCATACATGATGATTCTGACAGAACAGAAGACATCTCACCGACCGTTGAGTTCTCTCACAGCCTGAAGCCTGATGTTTACCTAGATGACAGCTTCCAAGGAGGGTGGACAAATTCTGATCAAGGCATACAGCTCTGAAGTCAATCTTGCCTTATAAATTGGATAGGGATAATGTCAAAAATCAGACAAGACAGTGAGGTAGGGAACTAGTTACTTCATCTCATAGTGTTCGGCTCTAGTCTTGTCAGGTCAGGCTACTGGACCCCCAGTTGTATCGGACTGAGGAGAGATGACTGACATACAGCCTCAAAGCAAGAAAGGAACTAATGTATTGGACACCCCCCACCCCCCACAGTTGTATCTGACTAAGGTGAGATGACTCTGGCGTACACCCTCAAAGCGTGTGTGACACCATTAACCAGAATCAATGACAGATATGTTAGGACTGACCTGAATCAATCACAGTTGTGATGCCTGTTCCATTCAAGTAAGCACTAGTGATAACATTCTTCTTCATGTCGGTCCAGTAAAGGCGTTCATCCTGACAACAACAAACACAGCAAGTTACATCAGTCAGAAGTCACGTCACAATATACAGTGGTCAGTGGTAGAGGTGTTCATCCTGACAACAGCAAACACATGTTACATCAGTCAGAATATATAGTTGGTCAGTGGTAGAGGTGTTCATCCAGGCAACAACAAACACAAAATATTACATCAGTCAGAATATATAGTTGGCCAGTGTTAGAGGTGTTCATCCAGGCAACAACAAACACATGTTACATCAGTCAGACCATATAGTTGACCAGTGGTAGAGGTGTTCATCCTGACAACAACAAACACATGTTACATCAGTCAGTACATATAGTTGGCCAGTGGTAGAGATGTTCATCCTGACAACAACAAACACATGTTACATCAGTCAGTATATATAGTTGGCCAGTGGTAGAGGTGTTCATCCTGACAACAACAAACACAACATGTTACATCAGTCAGACCATATAGTTGGTCAGTGGTAGAGGTGTTCATCCTCACAACAACAAACACATGTTACATCAGTCAGACCATATAGTTGGTCAGTGGTAGAGGTGTTCATCCTGACAACAACAAACACATGTTACATCAGTCAGACCATATAGTTGGTCAGTGGTAGAGGTGTTCATCCTGACAACAAGAAACACATGTTACATCAGTCAGAATATATAGTTGGCCAGTGGTAGAGGTGTTCATCCTGACAACAACAAACACAACATGTTACATCAGTCAGTATATATAGTTGGTCAGTGTTAGAGGTGTTCATCAAGGCAACAACAAACACAACATGTTACATCAGTCAGACCATATAGTTGGTCAGTGGTAGATGTGTTCATCCTGGCAACAACAAACACAACATGTTACATCAGTCAGAATATATAGTTGGCCAGTGTCAGAGGTGTTCATCAAGGCAACAACAAACACATGTTACATCAGTCAGTATATATAGTTGGTTAGTGTTAGAGGTGTTCATCAAGGCAACAACAAACACAACATGTTACATCAGTCAGTATATATAGTTGTTTAGTGTTAGAGGTGTTCATCAAGGCAACAACAAACACTGTTACATCAGTCAGTATATATAGTTGGTCAGTGTTAGAGGTGTTCATCTTGACAACAACAAACACATGTTACATCAGTCAGACCATATAGTTGGTCAGTGGTAGAGGTGTTCATCCTGACAACAAGAAACACAACATGTTACATCAGTCAGAATATATAGTTGGCCAGTGGTAGAGGTGTTCATCCTGACAACAACAAACACAACATGTTACATCAGTCAGACCATATAGTTGGTCAGTGGTAGAGGTGTTCATCCTGACAACAACAAACACAACATGTTACATCAGTCAGAATATATAGTTGGCCAGTGTCAGAGGTGTTCATCAAGGCAACAACAAACACAACATGTTACATCAGTCAGACCATATAGTTGGTCAGTGTTAGAGGTGTTCATCCTGACAACAACAAACACAACATGTTACATCAGTCAGTATATAATAGTTGGTCAGTGTTAGAGGTGTTCATCAAGGCAACAACAAACACATGTTACATCAGTCAGTATATATAGTTGGTTAGTGTTAGAGGTGGTCATCAAGGCAACAACAAACACAACATGTTACATCAGTCAGACCATATAGTTGGTCAGTGTTAGAGGTGTTCATCCTGGCAACAACAAACACAACATGTTACATCAGTCAGTATATATAGTTGGACAGTGTTAGAGGTGTTCATCAAGGCAACAACAAACACATGTTACATCAGTCAGTATATATAGTTGGTTAGTGTTAGAGGTGTTCATCAAGGCAACAACAAACACAACATGTTACATCAGTCAGTATATATAGTTGTTTAGTGTTAGAGGTGTTCATCAAGGCAACAGCAAACACAACATGTTACATCAGTCAGACCATATAGTTGGTCAGTGTTAGAGGTGTTCATCAAGGCAACAACAAACACTGTTACATCAGTCAGTATATATAGTTGGTCAGTGTTAGAGGTGTTCATCTTGACAACAACAAACACATGTTACATCAGTCAGACCATATAGTTGGTCAGTGGTAGAGGTGTTCATCCTGACAACAAGAAACACAACATGTTACATCAGTCAGAATATATAGTTGGCCAGTGGTAGAGGTGTTCATCCTGACAACAACAAACACAACATGTTACATCAGTCAGAATATATAGTTGGTCAGTGGTAGAGGTGTTCATCCTGACAACAACAAACACAACATGTTACATCAGTCAGAATATATAGTTGGCCAGTGGTAGAGGTGTTCATCCTGACAACAACAAACACAACATGTTACATCAGTCAGAATATATAGTTGGTCAGTGTTAGAGGTGTTCATCAAGGCAACAACAAACACAACATGTTACATCAGTCAGACCATATAGTTGGTCAGTGTTAGAGGTGTTCATCCTGACAACAACAAACACAACATGTTACATCAGTCAGTATATAATAGTTGGTCAGTGTTAGAGGTGTTCATCAAGGCAACAACAAACACATGTTACATCAGTCAGTATATATAGTTGGTTAGTGTTAGAGGTGTTCATCAAGGCAACAACAAACACAACATGTTACATCAGTCAGACCATATAGTTGGTCAGTGTTAGAGGTGTTCATCCTGGCAACAACAAACACAACATGTTACATCAGTCAGTATATATAGTTGGACAGTGTTAGAGGTGTTCATCAAGGCAACAACAAACACAACATGTTACATCAGTCAGTATATATAGTTGGTTAGTGTTAGAGGTGTTCATCCTGGCAACAACAAACACAACATGTTACATCAGTCAGTATATATAGTTGGTTAGTGTTAGAGGTGTTCATCCTGACAACAACAAACACAACATGTTACATCAGTCAGTATATATAGTTGGTTAGTGTTAGAGGTGTTCATCCTGGCAACAACAAACACAACATGTTACATCAGTCAGTATATATAGTTGGTTAGTGTTAGAGGTGTTCATCCTGACAACAACAAACACAACATGTTACATCAGTCAGTATATATAGTTGGTTAGTGTTAGAGGTGTTCATCCTGGCAACAACAAACACAACATGTTACATCAGTCAGTATATATAGTTGGTTAGTGTTAGAGGTGTTCATCCTGACAACAACAAACACAACATGTTACATCAGTCAGTATATATAGTTGGTTAGTGTTAGAGGTGTTCATCAAGGCAACAACAAACACAACATGTTACATCAGTCAGACCATATAGTTGGTCAGTGTTAGAGGTGTTCATCCTGGCAACAACAAACACAACATGTTACATCAGTCAGTATATATAGTTGGACAGTGTTAGAGGTGTTCATCAAGGCAACAACAAACACATGTTACATCAGTCAGTATATATAGTTGGTTAGTGTTAGAGGTGTTCATCAAGGCAACAACAAACACAACATGTTACATCAGTCAGACCATATAGTTGGTCAGTGTTAGAGGTGTTCATCCTGACAACAACAAACACAACATGTTACATCAGTCAGTATATATAGTTGGTCAGTGTTAGAGGTGTTCATCAAGGAAACAACAAACACATATTACATCAGTCAGTATATATAGTTGGTCAGTGTTAGAGGTGTTCATCAAGGCAACAACAAACACATGTTTCATCAGTCAGAATATATAGTTGGTCAGTGGTAGAGGTGTTCATCCTGACAACAACAAACACAACATGTTACATCAGTCAGAATATATAGTTGGTCAGTGGTAGAGGTGTTCATCCTGACAACAACAAACACAACATGTTACATCAGTCAGAATATATAGTTGGTCAGTGGCAGAGGTGTTCATCCTGACAACAACAAACACAACATGTCATATCAGTCAGAATATATAGTTGGTCAGTGTTAGAGGTGTTCATCAAGGAAACAACAAACACATATTACATCAGTCAGTATATATAGTTGGTCAGTGTTAGAGGTGTTCATCAAGGCAACAACAAACACATGTTACATCAGTCAGAATATATAGTTGGTCAGTGGTAGAGGTGTTCATCCTAACAACAACAAACACAACATGTTACATCAGTCAGAATATATAGTTGGTCAGTGGCAGAGGTGTTCATCCTGACAACAACAAACACAACATGTTACATCAGTCAGAATATATAGTTGGTCAGTGGTAGAGGTGTTCATCCTGACAACAACAAACACAACATGTTACATCAGTCAGTATATATAGTTGGTCAGTGGTAGAGGTGTTCATCCTGACAACAACAAACACAACATGTTACATCAGTCAGAATATATAGTTGGTCAGTGGCAGAGGTGTTCATCCTGACAACAACAAACACAACATGTCATATCAGTCAGAATATATAGTTGGTCAGTGTTAGAGGTGTTCATCAAGGAAACAACAAACACATATTACATCAGTCAGTATATATAGTTGGTCAGTGTTAGAGGTGTTCATCAAGGCAACAACAAACACATGTTACATCAGTCAGAATATATAGTTGGTCAGTGGTAGAGGTGTTCATCCTAACAACAACAAACACAACATGTTACATCAGTCAGAACATAAAGTTGGTCAGTGGTAGAAGACCCTTTCTCATATCCCGAGGTGTATTGCGTGTGTATAAAACTGTCTCATATCCCGAGGTGTACTGTGTGTATAAAATTGTCTCATATCCAAAGATGTACTGTGTGTATAAAACTGTCTCATATCAAGGTGTACTGTATGTATAAAACTGTCTCATATCCCAAGGTGTACTGTGTGTATAAAACTGTCTCATATCTTGAGGTGTACTGTGTATGAAACTGTCTCATATCAAGGTGTACTGTATGTATAAAACTGTCTCATATCCCAAGGTGTACTGTATGTATAAAACTGTCTCATATCTCGAGGTGTACTGTGTATAAAACTGTCTCATATCCCGAGGTATACTGGGTGTATAAAACTGTCTCATATCTCGAGGTGTACTGTGTATAAAACTGTCTCATATCAAGGTGTACTGTATGTATAAAACTGTCTCATATCCCGAGGTGTATTGCATGTGTATAAAACTGTCTCATATCAAGGTGTACTGTGTATAAAACTGTCTCATATCCCAAGGTGTACTGTGTATAAAACTGTCTCATATCAAGGTGTACTGTGTATAAAACTGTCTCATATCCCAAGGTGTACTGTGTATAAAACTGTCTCATATCAAGGTGTACTGTGTATAAAACTGTCTCATATCCCAAGGTGTACTGTGTATAAAACTGTCTCATATCCCAAGGTGTACTGTGTATAAAACTGTCTCATATCAAGGTGTACTGTGTATAAAACTGTCTCATATCAAGGTGTACTGTGTATAAAACTGTCTCATATCAAGGTGTACTGTGTATAAAAATGTCTCATATCAAGGTGTACTGTGTATAAAACTGTCTCATATCAAGGTGTACTGTATGTATAAAACTGTCTCATGCCCCGAGGTGTACTGTATGTATAAAACTGTCTCATATCCCAAGGTGTACTGTGTATAAAACTGTCTCATATCCCGAGGTGTACTGTGTGTATAAATCTGTCTCATATCCCAAGGTGTACTGTGTGTATAAAACTGTCTCATATCCCAAGGTGTACTGTGTATAAAACTGTCTCATATCAAGGTGTACTGTGTGTATAAAACTGTCTCATATCCCAAGGTGTACTGTGTATAAAACTGTCTCATATCAAGGTGTACTGTGTGTATAAAACTGTCTCATATCCCAAGGTGTACTGTGTATAAAACTGTCTCATATCCCGAGGTGTACTGTGTGTATAAAACTGTCTCATATCCCAAGGTGTACTGTGTGTATAAAACTGTCTCATATCTCAAGGTGTACTGTGTATAAAACTGTCTCATATCAAGGTGTACTTTGTGTATAAAACTGTCTCATATCAAGGTGTACTGTATGTATAAAACTGTCTCATATCAAGGTGTACTGTGTGTATAAAACTGTCTCATATCAAGGTGTACTGTGTGTATAAAACTGTCTCATATCAAGGTGTACTGTGTGTATAAAACTGTCTCATATCCCAAGGTGTACTGTGTGTATAAAACTGTCTCATATCCCAAGGTGTACTGTGTATAAAACTGTCTCATATCAAGGTGTACTGTGTGTATAAAACTGTCTCATATCCCAAGGTGTACTGTGTATAAAACTGTCTCATATCCCGAGGTGTACTGTGTGTATAAAACTGTCTCATGCCCCGAGGAGTACTGTGTGTATAAAACTGTCTCATATCCCGAGGTGTACTGTGTGTATAAAACTGTCTCATATCAAGGTGTACTGTGTGTATAAAACTGTCTCATATCAAGGTGTACTGTGTGTATAAAACTGTCTCATATCAAGGTGTACTGTATGTATAAAACTGTCTCATATCCCAAGGTGTACTGTGTGTATAAAACTGTCTCATATCTTGAGGTGTACTGTGTATGAAACTGTCTCATATCAAGGTGTACTGTATGTATAAAACTGTCTCATATCCCAAGGTGTACTGTATGTATAAAACTGTCTCATATCTCGAGGTGTACTGTGTATAAAACTGTCTCATATCCCGAGGTATACTGGGTGTATAAAACTGTCTCATATCTCGAGGTGTACTGTGTATAAAACTGTCTCATATCAAGGTGTACTGTATGTATAAAACTGTCTCATATCCCGAGGTGTATTGCATGTGTATAAAACTGTCTCATATCAAGGTGTACTGTGTATAAAACTGTCTCATATCCCAAGGTGTACTGTGTATAAAACTGTCTCATATCAAGGTGTACTGTGTATAAAACTGTCTCATATCCCAAGGTGTACTGTGTATAAAACTGTCTCATATCCCGAGGTGTACTGTGTGTATAAAACTGTCTCATATCCCAAGGTGTACTGTGTGTATAAAACTGTCTCATATCTCAAGGTGTACTGTGTATAAAACTGTCTCATATCAAGGTGTACTTTGTGTATAAAACTGTCTCATATCAAGGTGTACTGTATGTATAAAACTGTCTCATATCAAGGTGTACTGTGTGTATAAAACTGTCTCATATCAAGGTGTACTGTGTGTATAAAACTGTCTCATATCAAGGTGTACTGTGTGTATAAAACTGTCTCATATCCCAAGGTGTACTGTGTGTATAAAACTGTCTCATATCCCAAGGTGTACTGTGTATAAAACTGTCTCATATCAAGGTGTACTGTGTGTATAAAACTGTCTCATATCCCAAGGTGTACTGTGTATAAAACTGTCTCATATCCCGAGGTGTACTGTGTGTATAAAACTGTCTCATGCCCCGAGGAGTACTGTGTGTATAAAACTGTCTCATATCCCGAGGTGTACTGTGTGTATAAAACTGTCTCATATCAAGGTGTACTGTGTGTATAAAACTGTCTCATATCAAGGTGTACTGTGTGTATAAAACTGTCTCATATCAAGGTGTACTGTGTGTATAAAACTGTCTCATATCCGAAGGTGTACTGTGTGTATAAAACTGTCTCATATCCCAAGGTGTACTGTGTATAAAACTGTCTCATATCAAGGTGTACTGTGTGTATAAAACTGTCTCATATCCCGAGGTGTACTGTGTGTATAAAACTGTCTCATATCAAGGTGTACTGTGTGTATAAAACTGTCTCATATCAAGGTGTACTGTGTGTATAAAACTGTCTCATGCCCCGAGGTGTAATGTGTGTATAAAACTGTCTCATATCCCGCGGTGTACTGTATGTATAAAACTGTCTCATATCCTGAGGTGTACTGTGTGTATAAAACTGTCTCATATCAAGGTGTACTGTATGTATAAAACTGTCTCATGCCCCGAGGTGTACTGTATGTATAAAACTGTCTCATATCCCGAGGTGTACTGTGTGTATAAAACTGTCTCATATCCCAAGGTGTACTGTATGTATAAAACTGTCTCATGCCCCGAGGTGTACTGTATGTATAAAACTGTCTCATATCCCAAGGTGTACTGTATGTATAAAACTGTCTCATATCAAGGTGTACTGTGTGTATAAAATTGTCTCATATCAAGGTGTACTGTGTGTATAAAACTGTCTCATATCAAGGTGTGCTGTGTGTATAAAACTGTCTCATATCCCAAGGTGTACTGTGTATAAAACTGTCTCATATCCCGAGGTGTACTGTGTGTATAAAACTGTCTCATATCCCAAGGTGTACTGTGTATAAAACTGTCTCATATCCCAAGGTGTACTGTGTATAAAACTGTCTCATATCCCGAGGTGTACTGTATGTATAAAACTGTCTCATATCCCGAGGTGTACTGTGTATAAAACTGTCTCATATCCCGAGGTGTACTGTGTGTATAAAACTGTCTCATGCCCCGAGGTGTACTGTGTGTATAAAACTGTCTCATATCAAGGTGTACTGTGTATAAAACTGTCTCATATCCCGAGGTGTACTGTATGTATAAAACTGTCTCATATCCCGAGGTGTACTGTGTGTATAAAACTGTCTCATATCCCGAGGTGTACTGTGTGTATAAAACTGTCTCATATCCCGAGGTGTACTGTGTGTATAAAACTGTCTCATATCCCGAGGTGTACTGTATGTATAAAACTGTCTCATATCCCGAGGTGTACTGTATGTATAAAACTGTCTCATGTCCCAAGGTGTACTGTGTATAAAACTGTCTCATATCCCGAGGTGTACTGTGTATAAAACTGTCTCATATCCCGAGGTGTACTGTGTATAAAACTGTCTCATATCCCGAGGTGTACTGTGTATAAAACTGTCTCATATCCCGAGGTGTACTGTGTATAAAACTGTCTCATGCCCCGAGGTGTACTGTGTATAAAACTGTCTCATGTCCCGAGGTGTACTGTGTATAAAACTGTCTCATATCCCGAGGTGTACTGTGTATAAAACTGTCTCATATCCCAAGGTGTACTGTGTATAAAACTGTCTCATATCCCGAGGTGTACTGTGTATAAAACTGTCTCATATCCCGAGGTGTACTGTGTATAAAACTGTCTCATATCCCAAGGTGTACTGTATGTATAAAACTGTCTCATATCCCGAGGTGTACTGTATGTATAAAACTGTCTCATATCCCGAGGTGTACTGTATGTATAAAACTGTCTCATATCCCAAGGTGTACTGTATGTATAAAACTGTCTCATATCCCGAGGTGTACTGTATGTATAAAACTGTCTCATATCCCGAGGTGTACTGTATGTATAAAACTGTCTCATATCCCGAGGTGTACTGTATGTATAAAACTGTCTCATATCCCGAGGTGTACTGTATGTATAAAACTGTCTCATATCCCGAGGTGTATTGCATGTGTATAAAACTGTCTCATGCCCCGAGGTGTACTGTATGTATAAAACTGTCTCATGTCCCGAGTTACTGGCCCTACTGTAGTAGAGAGAGAGAGAGGTGATTTGCTAAAAGACTTACCAAGGCATCATAATCCAAAGCAGTGGCATTCTCCACAAAGGGTACAGTAATGGAGGGGATGACATTGTAGTGAGCATTGTCCAAGTCTACACCACGAATTTCATTTTCTTTAGCAAACAGCAAGAAGGTGTTGTCACCTATAGACAAGAGGTATCAATTAGTAACAGACTAGCAGACAGCTGTCAAATGATCGCAGTTATTTACACGTGAAAGATGATCATAATTATTTACGTACAGGTGAGATGATTATAATTAGTTATCTACAGGTAAGATATCTGTACATGAGAGATGATCATAATCAATTATCTACAGGGGAGACAGATGACAATTATATGTACAGGTGAAATGATGACAATTATATGTACAGGTGAGATGATGACAATTATATGTACAGGTGAGATGACAATTATATGTACAGGTGAGATGACAATTATATGTACAGGTGAGATGACAATTATATGTACAGGTGAGATGACAATTATATGTACAGGTGAGACAATGACAATTATATATACAGATGAAATACTATATAAAGTTGATCACGGGGTATCTAAACTGCCGAGATTATTAATTAGTATACCTATACAGGTGGCTTGATAAGTTTCTTTACCTATATAGGTGAAATGATAAGTTAACCTACCTATACAGCCTTGAATGACCATAACTGTCCTTATGTATTTAAGTGAAATTATCACAAGTTAGTTTTACAGTTGAGAAGGCCCATAAAAGTGAGACAACTACATATCTATACAGATGAAATGATGCTACCTACAAGATGGGATGCTGGTTAACAAATGAGCTTACCTATGCAGGTGAGATTATCCTTGGAAAGTTTAAACCGGTGTGAACATCGACAAACTGGCTTCAACTCTTGTCCGATCAAACAGAGATGGCTGCAGTTGGAGTTTTCACATGGGTTGGGCACTGATCAACATACAAGTACACTGTTTGCCACTGGTCAACATACAAGTACACTGTTTGCCACTGGTCAACATACAAGTACACTGTTTGCCACTGGTCAACATACAAGTACACTGTTTGCCACTGGTCAACATACAAGTACACTGTTTGCCACTGGTCAACATACAAGTCACTGTTTGCCACTGGTCAACAACTCATCCATCCACTGGTCAACAACCCATCCATCCACTGGTCAACAACCCATCCATCCACTGGTCAACAACCCATCCATCCACTGGTCAACAACCCATCCATCCACTGGTCAACAACTCATCCATCCACTGGTAAACAACTCATCCATCCACTGGTCAACAACTTATCCATCCACTAGTCAACAACTCATCCATCCACTGGTCAACAACTCATCCTTGAGGGATGTGTGTTTGGCTGGGTGGTTGGGGGTGTGTGGGTGGAGGAGGATATGTGGGTGGGTGATTGTTGATGGGTAATGGGACAGGTGGAGGATATGTGAGTGGGTGGTGAGATGTGTGTGGGTGGGGGATGTGTGGGTTGGGGAATGTATGTGTGCTTGGGGTGTGGGTGGATGGGATGTGTGATTGGTGGGAGGTGTGTGTGGGTGGAGAGATGTGTAGGTGTGGGGATGTGGTGGATGGGTGGGGACATGTATGTGTGCCTGGGGTGTGTGTGTGTGGTTGGGTGGGGGATGTGTGGGTGGGTGGTGGATGTGTCTCATAACATTCATTTGACAATGTTTTTTCCTATGCGCTATTGATGAACGAAAGATGAGGGATTGGAAGGGCCGAATGTAAGACGGGCCTGTGTGCCCAATTTGTTACCCTTTGAAAATAAAGTCTGTTCGGTCGTTCCACTGGTCAACAATTCATCCATCCACTCATCCACCCACCTATCTACAACACAGTTGCAATTACACTGTCAACTTCTCTCAGCCACTCAATGATTTACTCATACTGCATGTATACATGGCACATAATATCTTTAGTCTGTCTCTCAGCCACTCAATGATTTACTCACACTGCATGTATATATGTCACATAATATCTCTAGTCTGTCTCTCAGCCACTCAATGGCTTACTCACACTGCATGTATATATGTCACATAATATCTCTAGTCTGTCTCTCAGCCACTCAATGATTTACTCATACTGCATGTTTATTTGTCATATAATATCTCTAGTCTATCTCTAGTCTGTCTCTCAGCCAATCAATGATTTACTCACACTGCATGTATATATGTCACATAATATCTTTAGTCTGTCATGTTTACAAATGCTACAGAGTTTGTGCTACTATTTTGTTTTCTACATGAATGCAACATGTATAATATAGCACATATAATTGTTGCGTGAAAGATGGGTGGTTGGAAATGTAAGACGGGCCTGCATGCCCAATTTGTGAGCCTTTAAAATAAAGCTCATTCATTTGTTCATTCAGAGACTTGTGCTAGGGGGCTGAGTGGTCTCGAGGTATGGTGTCCGCCTTGAGTGCTGGAAGTCCCGGATTCAGGAACCGTTGGAGGGCCGGGATTTTTTCACGTGGACTTCTGGTAACAAAATTTCCCCAAGTCTCTGGGTAGTGAGATCGGACGCTCGTGTGTATTGTTGTGCATGTAAAAAATCCCTTGGCATTTGGAAATCGAAAAAGAGTAGCCTAACGGTGCTGCCTGGGCAAAATTTCAAGTTAATCATCTACTCCAAGTATTTCAGGATCCTCACCAGTGCTAGAGAGTTTATGCACTGAGCTGAGATTCTCCAGACTCAGTCTTGAGTTAGGAGTAAAATGGAGCATGTATGGGTTTAAACCCGTGTGCCGTGATGTTGATCCGTCGACTAAACTAAACTAGAGACTTGCATTACATTTCAAATGGACTGATACAATGTGTCCACTATACAGTTGATATGTGGAAGAGAGAAGAGTGGTAGCAAGCTGGATAGTTCAGACAAGTCCACAGTTGCTGGTTGTTGCATGTGCTGGCTCACTTACTCTGTGGTTGACGTTTAGGGTGGTACACTTGCAGATCAAATGGTTGCGTGTACGTCCTCTGTATGACAGCCACGTCGGAACCATTGAACTTGTTGGCCTGGGTAAGATGACATGGCAGAAATATTTCAATCACATGGTTCACTTCACAAGTGTTGAACTGTTAGGCTTATCAAAGTGTCTCAGTCTTCAGTGATGCCAATCAAAATTTTATGGTCAAACACATCAAAAATATTTACTCAATATTCAGCATTCTGTGAAACACAAATTCCTAGACAGAAAATTTTATTTTTGTTTTGCTTCCAAACGAAATGTGAATGTAGACATTCAGAAGCTCATTTGTTTTAAGTGTTCACTATTGAGTAATTATACACACCAATTATAAACATAAATCACAATGCATTAATCATTTCTGTTGAACCTCCAGACAATTAATTCACCACAACAAGAGTGTTGAGCCTCCAGAAAATCAACTCACCACAACAAGAGTGTTGAACCTCCAGACAATCAACTCACCACAACAAATGCTGAACCTCCAAACAATCAACTCACCACAATAAGTGCTGAACCTCTAGACAATCAACTCATCACAACAAGTGCTGAAGCTCCAGACAATCAACTCACCACAACAAATGCTGAACCTCCAGACAATCAACTTCACCACAACAAATGCTGAACCTCCAGACAATCAACTCACCACAACAAACGCTGAACCTCCAGATAATCAACTCACCACAAGTGTTGAACCTCCAGACAACCAACTCACCACGACAAATGCTGAACCTCCAGAAAATTAACTCACCACAACAAGTGCTGAACCTCCAGACAATCAACTCACCACAACAAGTGCTGAACCTCCAGACAATCAACTCACCACAAGTGCTGAACCTTCAGAAAATCAACTCACCACAAGTGCTGAACCTCCAGACAAACAACTCACCACAACAAGAGTGTTGATCCTCCAGACAGTCAAATCACCACAAGAAGAGTTAAACCTAACCCAGTCAACTCACCACAACAACCCAGTCAAATCACCAAAAGACAGTTAAACCTCACCCAGTCAACTCACCACAACAAGACATTAAACCTCACCCAGTCAACTCACCACAACAAGAGTTAAACCTCACCCAGTCAACTCACCACAACAAGAGAGTTAAACCTCACCCAGTCAACTCACCACAACAAGAGTTAAACCTCACCCAGTCAACTCATCACAACAAGAGAGTTAAACCTCACCCAGTCAACTCACCACAACAAGACATTAAACCTCACCCAGTCAACTCACCACAACAAGAGTTAAACCTCACCCAGTCAACTCACCACAACAAGAGAGTTAAACCTCACCCAATCAACTCACCAAAACAATCCACTCAACTCATCACAACAACAGTGTCGAACCTTCAGACAGTCAACTCACCACAATAAGAGTGTTAAACCTCACCCAGTCAACTCACCAAAACAAGAGTTTTAAACCTCACCCAGTCAACTTATCACAATAAAAGTGTTGAACCTTCAGACAGTCAACTCACCAAAACAACCCAGTCAACTCACCACAACAACCCAGTCAACTCACCACAACAACCAAGTCAACTCACCACAACAACCCAGTCAACTCACCACAACAACCCAGTCAACTCACCACAACAAAACAATTAAACCTCACCCAATCAATTCATCACAACTAGATAGTTAAACCTTACCCAATCAACTCACCAAAACAAGAGTGTTAAACGTCAGTCAACTCTTCACAAGAAAAGTGTTGAACCTTCAGACAGTCAACTCAACAAAATAACCCAGTCAACTCACCACAACAACCCAGTAAACTCACCACAACAAAACAGTTAAATCTCACCCAGTAAACTCACAACAACCCAGTCAACTCATCACAACAACCCAGTCAACTCACCAAAACAAGACAGTTAAACCTCACCCAGTCAACTCACCACAACAAAACAGTTAAACCCAACCCAATCAACTCACCACAACAAGACAGTTAAACCTCACCCAATCAACTCACCACAACAAGACAGTTAAACCTCACCCAGTCAACTCACCACAACAGGAGCTAAACCTCACCCAATCAATCACCACAACAAGAGAGTTAAGCCCCACCCAGTCAACACATAAAACAAATGTGTTAAACCTTTGGACAGTCAACTCACCACAACAAGAGAGTTAACCCTCACCCAGTCAAGTCACCACAACAAGAGTTAAACCTCACCCAGTCAACTCACCAGAACCAGAGAGTTAAACCTCACCCAGTCAACTCACCAAAACAAGAGAGTTAAACCTCACCCAGTAAACTCACCAAATCAATCCAGTAAACTCATCACAACAAAAGTGTTGAACCTTCAGACAGTCAACTCACCAAAATAAAAGTGTTAAACCTTACCCAGTCAACTCACCAAATTAACCTAGTCAACTCATCACAACTAAAGTGTTGAACCTTCGGACAGTCAACTCACCACAACAAGAGTGTTGAACCTCCAGTCTGTCCAGTAGACGTAGTGCTCAAACACGGTCAGAGAGAAGGGGTGGTTGAGTGTGCGGTGAGACCTGAGAATCATGTGGTGGTCCCGTCCCTTGTATGTGATGCTGTGTATAGAGTCTGACCTAGATGTGCAATCATGTTGCAGAAATGAATGTACACACATGAATCTATAATACAGTACACACTATTCTAGACAGACATGTACACACACATGATTCTATCCAGTCATGTACACAAACATGATTCTATACAGTCATGTACACAAACATGATTCTATACAGACATGTAGTACACACACATGATTCTATACAGCCATGTACACAAACATGATTCTATACAGCCATGTACACAAACATGATTCTATACAGCCATGTACACAAACATGATTCTATACAGCCATGTACACAAACATGATTCTATACAGCCATGTACACAAACATGATTCTATACAGTCATGTACACACATGATTCTATACAGCCATGTACACACACATGATTCTATACAGCCATGTACACACACATGATTCTATACAGCCATGTACACACACATGATTCTATACAGCCATGTGTACACACATGATTCTATACAGACATGTAGTACACACACATGATTCTATACATGTACACACACATGATTCTATACATGTACACACACATGATTCTATACAGCCATGTACACAAACATGATTCTATACAGACATGTAGTACACACACATGATTCTATACAGCCATGTACACAAACATGATTCTATACAGCCATGTACACAAACATGATTCTATACAGCCATGTACACAAACATGATTCTATACAGCCATGTACACAAACATGATTATATACAGACATGTAGTACACACACATGATTCTATACAGCCATGTACACAAACATGATTCTATACAGTCATGTACACAAACATGATTCTATACAGCCATGTACACAAACATGATTCTATACAGCCATGTACACAAACATGATTCTATACATGTACACAAACATGATTCTATACATGTACACAACCATGATTCTATACATGTACACAAACATGATTCTAGAAAGATACACAAACATGATTCTATACAGTCATGTACACAAACATCATTCTATACAGCCATGTAAACAAAAATGATTCTATACAGCCATGTACACAAACATGATTCTAGACATGTACACAAACATGATTCTAGAGTCATGTACACAAACATGATTCTATACATGTACACAAACATGATTCTATACAGTCATGTACACAAACATGATTCTAGACAGTCATGTACACAAACATGATTCTAGACATGTACACAAACATGATTCTAGACAGTCATATACACAAACATGATTCTAGACATGTACACAAACATGATTCGAGACAGCCATGTACACAAACATGATTCTATACAGCCATGTACACAAACATGATTCTATACAGCCATGTACACAAACATGATTCTATACAGTCATGTACACAAACATGATTCTATACAGCCATGTACACAAACATCATTCTATACAGTCATGTACACAAACATGATTCTATACATGTACACAAACATGATTCTATACAGTCATGTACACAAACATGATTCTATACATGTACACAAACATGATTCTATACATGTA
Source organism: Cepaea nemoralis (assembly GCA_014155875.1). Lineage (NCBI taxonomy): Eukaryota > Metazoa > Mollusca > Gastropoda > Stylommatophora > Helicidae > Cepaea > Cepaea nemoralis. Next base: position 185,888 of record JACEFZ010022126.1, on the reverse strand, counting down.
TACAAACATGATTCTATACATGTACACAAACATGATTCTATACAGTCATGTACACAAACATGATTCTATACAGTCATGTACACAAACATGATTCTATACAAGTACACAAACATGATTCTATACATGTACACAAACATGATTCTATACATGTACACAAACATGATTCTATACAGTCATGTACACAAACATGATTCTATACAGTCGGTAGATCTTAAACTGCCATACTGGTGCTGCCCGATCTGTACTAGAACTGCTCTAGAACCATATGCCCACGGAGCTGTAGTCGTGTCACAGGCACCTTGACCTTGTTGTTTGGTGTATATACCTTATACAGTTCTATCATTGAATATACATATATATATATATGTGTGTTATATACATCACTCCGGGTAGCGGGGTAGGGGTATACCCTATCAAAGGAGAAGTAAGGTGCCTCCTTCCCTCCGCTAGCCTATGGGACACCCTTGGGCAAGGTGGAGTACCCGTTTAGCCCCCCCAACAGGGTAACGTGAAGCCATGGGAGCAGGTGGTGGATTGGACTTGGGAGCAGCCGACAGATAGTTGTTGGTTATGGTTTCAAGTCAGTGACGGTGAGCAGAGGATCTCTCAGTAGAGACAATGGCTATGGTCATCCGATCAGTATGGTCACTGCCAGGAAGGAAGAATGGTAGACTTCCCTCCTTATTGATTCCCGGGCAGAGGAGGCTCGTCAGCCTTGGTTGGTATCTCTTCTAAGAGAGGGAACTCTAAATCTCAAACCTCCGCTGCCTTGCGGGTATACCCATATGGGAAAGGCTTCGGGAGTAAACCCTGAGGACAAATCCGGAGATGGAGTCCCTAAGGCAGTTCCATGTTGTAAACAACATAGTTCTGGCAACTCCTGCGACGGCACCGATGCCAAGTTGCATTGGCTACTGCCTTTCCCTTGGTCAACATCGGCGACGTGGAGAGGGGGAACCTGCTACTGGGCAACAGCTGGTTCTCCGATTTCCATTGCCCAGGCTTGTGCCCTGAAGAGGTCACTTCAGCACCGCGTAAAGCGGTGACACAACACGGGAAGTAGCATTTGCCGGTTGTCTCCAGCAAGGTGAAGATAAAGCCCAAGAGAATCTACAGAAGCCGAACAGAAGGAAGACCACGCATTGACACCAGTGGCACCCAAAATAAAGAGAAGGTCAACAAATTCATGCAGGCTCTAGCGGATACTCTGCCCGGCCCCACAGACGGAGATTCCACCGAGAGATGGAGTCATTTTCGCGACACCATCTACAATACAGCACTATCAACATTTGGCAAGAAGCAAACTAAGTCAACCGACTGGTTTGAAGCACACTCTGAAGAGATGCTCCAGTCCTGGAGATAAAGAGACATGCATTCTCGATGTATAAAACATCACCTTCAGAGAAAACACTGCAGGCATTGCGAACGGCCAGAAATAGAGTACAACAGATGGCAAGAAGATGTGCGAACAGGTACTGGCTACAGCTCTCTGCTCAAATTCAAACTTGTGCAGACACTGGAAATATAAGAGGAATGTATGAGGGCATCAAGCAAGCTGTCGGTCCATCAAAAAATAAGATGGCCCCTTTACGATCAACTGAGGGGGTAATCATAAAAGATCGAGCGAAACAAATGGATCGCTGGGTAGAACACTACTCAGAGCTATACTCAGTGGATAACACTGTCAGCGAAGAAGCTCTGGAAGCCATCGATCAACAGTCCGACATGCATGCCTTGGATAACGAACCTTGCCTCACAGAAATCAGCGAAGCACTAGACTCTCTCAAATCCGGCAAGGCACCTGGAAAAGATAGTATTCCACCTGAAATTTTAAAATGTAGCAAAGAAACAATCATCCCAGAACTGTATGCAATATTACAGCTCTGCTGGAGAGAAAAATCAATACCACAAGATATGAAAGACGCAAACATCGTTACCCTTTATAAAAACAAAGGCGACAGAAGCGACTGCAACAACTATCGCGGCATTTCCCTTCTCAGCATTACAGGCAAGATTTTTGCCAGAGTAATCCTTAAAAGATTACACATTCTTGCTGAAAGAATCTACCCCGAATCGCAGTGCGGATTTAGACCCAACAGGTCCACCATCGATATGATTTTCTCACTCCGGCAGCTCCAAGAGAAGTGCAGAGAACAGAGGAAGCCATTATATATAGCCTTCATCGACCTCACAAAGGCATTTGACCTCGTGAGCAGAAGCGGCCTTTTTAAGGTCCTTGAAAAGGTTGGATGTCCACCCACCCTTCTTAGTCTCGTGAAATCATTCCACGAAAACATGCAGGGGACCATTTTATTTGACGGCTCAACATCCCAGTCATTCAGCATCAGCAGCGGAGTAAAGCAGGGATGCGTGCTTGCTCCTACACTCTTTGGTATCTTCTTTGCTGTTCTCTTAAGGCAAGCATTTGGGACTGCCACTGAAGGCATATACCTCCACACAAGATCTGATGGCAAACTTTTTAACCCATCAAGACTCAAGGCAAAGACCAAAATAAGACCAAGATGCGTAAGAGAACTACTTTTTGCAGATGATGCAGCACTGACTACTCATACAGCAGAAGATCTCCAAAGGCTCATAGATCGTTTTGCAGCTGCCTGCAAAGACTTTGGGCTCACCATTAGCCTAAATAAAACACAGGTGATGGAACAAGATGCTGATGCGCCTCCGTCAATCAAAATCTCTAATTATGAATTGAAAGTCGTCCACGATTTTGTGTATCTGGGATCGACAATATCAGATAATCTTTCATTAGAGACAGAAATCGACAGACGCATTGGAAAGGCAGCCACAACATTTTCCAGGCTAGCTAAAAGAGTTTGGGAGAATAATAGACTAACAGAGCGTACAAAAGCTCAAGTATATAAAGCTTGTGTTGTTAGCACACTACTCTACGGGTCTGAATCCTGGACCCTGTACTCAAGACAGGAAAGGAAGTTGAATTCCTTCCACATAAGATGTCTGAGACGTATCCTGGGCATAACATGGAAAGACCACATAACAAACAAACAGGTGCTTGAAAGAGCAGATATTACCACAGTGCACACCCTCCTCAAGCAGAGACGCCTCCGGTGGTTGGGCCACGTATCTCGAATGGAGGACGAACGTATTCCCAAAGATCTCCTTTACGGAGAACTAGCCACAGGAAAGAGGCCAACCGGAAGACCCCAAATGCGATATAGGGATGTGTGTAAACAAGATATGAAAACCATTGGAATAGATCCAGACACGTGGGAGAGAGTTGCAACAGACAGATGCTCCTGGAGAAGAGATGTACGAAACGGACTGGTGCTCTTTGAGCGCAATCAGATCCAAAAAACTGAGGAGAGACGGCACAGGCTCAAAGAGCAGTCACTTACTGCGGGACTTGCCTCGTCTCACAGATGCGGAAACTGTGACAGAGATTGTCATTCTCGAATTGGACTATACAGTCACCAGCGGTGCTGCCAGGCACCTCCCAAGCGGCACAACTCTATAGTCCTTCAGGACTGAAAGAGGCCTACTACTACTACTACATCATTGTGACATATGTCACAATTGTGTAAAATAAAATCTACATTGTCATACTTCTGCATTATAAAATATACATATGTCATAGTTGTTAGATAAAATATATGTATGTTACAGCTCTGTACGATCATGTACACATATGCCACAGTTCTGTATGATAATGTACACATATGCCAGTTCTGTAAGATCATGTACACATATGCCACAGTTCTGTAAGATCATGTACACACATGTCACAGTTCTGTAAGATCATGTACACATATGCCAGTTCTGTAAGATCATGTACACACATGTCACAGTTCTGTAAGATCATGTACACATATGTCACAGTTCTGTAAGATCATGTACACATATGCCACAGTTCTGTAAGATCATGTACACACATGTCACAGTTCTGTAAGATCATGTACACATATGTCACAGTTCTGTAAGATCATGTACACATATGTCACAGTTCTGTAAGATCATGTACACATATGTCACAGTTCTGTAAGAGCATGTACACATATGTCACAGTTCTGTAAGATCATGTACACATATGTCACAGTTATGTAAGATCATGTACACATATGCCACAGTTCTATTAGATTGTGTACACATATGCCACAGTTCTGTAAGATCATGTACACATATGTCACAGTTTTGTATGATAATGTACACATATGACACAGTTCTGTATGATAATGTACACATATGTCACAGTTCTGTATGATAATGTACACATATGTCAAAGTTTTGTAAGATCATGTACACATATGTCACAGTTCTGTAAGATCATGTACTTATTCCACAGTTATGTAAGATCATGTACAAATATGTCACAGTTCTGTATGATAATGTACACAGATGTCACAGTTCTGTAAGATCATGTACACATATATCACAGTTGTGTAAGATTGTGTACACATACGCCAGTTCCTTAAGATTGTGTACACATATGTCACAGTTCTGTAAGATAATGTACACATGTGGCAGAATTCTGTAAGATTATGTACTCATATGTCACAGTTTTGTAAGATCATGTACACAATGTACAACAAAACACATCAGAAGGTTGATGTTAGATACATATGACAACACTAGGAAGCTATAGATATGTCAGCCCACACAAGTGTATATAACAGTGTCAGATATCTACAGATATGTCACCCCACACAAGTGTATACAACAGTGTCAGATATCTATAGATATGTCAGTCCACACAAGTGTATACAACAGTGTCAGATATCTACAGATATGTCACCCCACACAAGTGTATACAACAGTGTCAGATATCTATAGATATGTCAGTCCACACAAGTGTATACAACAGTGTCAGATATCTACAGATATGTCAGCCCACACAAGTGTATATAACAGTGTCAGATATCTACAGATATGTCAGCCCACACAAGTGTATATAACAGTGTCAGATATCTACAGATATGTCAGCCCACACAAGTGTATATAACAGTGTCAGATATCTACAGATATGTCAGCCCACACAAGTGTATATAACAGTGTCAGATATCTACAGATATGTCAGCCCACACAAGTGTATATAACAGTGTCAGATATCTACAGATATGTCAGCCCACACAAGTGTATATAACAGTGTCAGATATCTATAGATATGTCAGCCCACACAGGTGTATACAACAGTGTCAGATATCTACAGATATGTCACCCCACACAAGTGTATACAACAGTGTCAGATATCTACAGATATGTCACCCCACACAAGTGTATACAACAGTGTCAGATATCTACAGATATGTCACCCCACACAAGTGTATACAACAGTGTCAGATATCTACAGATATGTCACCCCACACAAGTGTATACAACAGTGTCAGATATCTACAGATATGTCAGTCCACACAAGTGTATACAACAGTGTCAGATATCTACAGATATGTCAGCCCACACAAGTGTATATAACAGTGTCAGATATCTATAGATATGTCACCCCACACAAGTGTATACAACAGTGTCAGATATCTACAGATATGTCACCCCACACAAGTGTATACAACAGTGTCAGATATCTACAGATATGTCACCCCACACAAGTGTATACAACAGTGTCAGATATCTACAGATATGTCACCCCACACAAGTGTATACAACAGTGTCAGATATCTACAGATATGTCAGTCCACACAAGTGTATATAACAGTGTCAGATATCTATAGATATGTCACCCCACACAAGTGCATACAACAGTGTCAGATATCTACAGATATGTCACCCCACACAAGTGTATACAACAGTGTCAGATATCTACAGATATGTCAGTCCACACAAGTGTATACAACAGTGTCAGATATCTACAGATATGTCAGCCCACACAAGTGTATACAACAGTGTCAGATATCTACAGATATGTCACCCCACACAAGTGTATACAACAGTGTCAGATATCTACAGATATGTCACCCCACACAAGTGTATACATGTCAGATATCTATAGATATGTCACCCCACACAAGTGTATACAACATGTCAGATATCTATAGATATGTCAGTCCACACAAGTGTATACAACATGTCAGATATCTACAGATATGTCAGCCCACACAAGTGTATACAACAGTGTCAGATATCTACAGATATGTCACCCCACACAAGTGTATACATGTCAGATATCTATAGATATGTCAGCCCACACAAGTGTATACAACATGTCAGATATCTATAGATATGTCAGCCCACACAAGTGTATACAACAGTGTCAGATATCTACAGATATGTCACCCCACACAAGTGTATACATGTCAGATATCTATAGATATGTCACCCCACACAAGTGTATACAACATGTCAGATATCTACAGATATGTCAGCCCACACAAGTGTATACAACATGTCAGATATCTACAGATATGTCACCCCACACAAGTGTATACAACATGTCAGATATCTATAGATATGTCAGTCCACACAAGTGTATACAACATGTCAGATATCTACAGATATGTCAGCCCACACAAGTGTATACAACATGTCAGATATCTACAGATATGTCACCCCACACAAGTGTATACAACATGTCAGATATCTACAGATATGTCAGTCCACACAAGTGTATACAACAGTGTCAGATATCTACAGATATGTCACCCCACACAAGTGTATACAACAGTGTCAGATATCTACAGATATGTCACCCCACACAAGTGTATACAACAGTGTCAGATATCTACAGATATGTCAGCCCACACAAGTGTATATAACAGTGTCAGATATCTACAGATATGTCAGCCCACACAAGTGTATACAACAGTGTCAGATATCTACAGATATGTCAGCCCACACAAGTGTATACAACAGTGTCAGATATCTACAGATATGTCACCCCATACAAGTGTATACATGTCAGATATCTACAGATATGTCACCCCACACAAGTGTATATAACATGTCAGATATCTACAGATATGTCAGTCCACACAAGTGTATACAACATGTCAGATATCTACAGATATGTCAGCCCACACAAGTGTATACAACATGTCAGATATCTACAGATATGTCAGTCCACACAAGTGTATACAACAGTGTCAGATATCTACAGATATGTCACCCCACACAAGTGTATACAACAGTGTCAGATATCTACAGATATGTCACCCCACACAAGTGTATACAACAGTGTCAGATATCTACAGATATGTCAGCCCACACAAGTGTATATAACAGTGTCAGATATCTACAGATATGTCAGCCCACACAAGTGTATACAACAGTGTCAGATATCTACAGATATGTCAGCCCACACAAGTGTATACAACAGTGTCAGATATCTACAGATATGTCACCCCATACAAGTGTATACATGTCAGATATCTACAGATATGTCACCCCACACAAGTGTATATAACATGTCAGATATCTACAGATATGTCAGTCCACACAAGTGTATACAACATGTCAGATATCTACAGATATGTCAGCCCACACAAGTGTATACAACATGTCAGATATCTACAGATATGTCACCCCACACAAGTGTATACAACATGTCAGATATCTACAGATATGTCAGCCCACACAAGTGTATACAACATGTCAGATATCTACAGATATGTCAGCCCACACAAGTGTATACAACATGTCAGATATCTACAGATATGTCAGTCCACACAAGTGTATCCAACAGTGTCAGATATCTACAGATATGTCACCCCACACAAGTGTATACAACAGTGTCAGATATCTACAGATATGTCATCCCACACAAGTGTATACAACAGTGTCAGATATCTACAGATATGTCAGCCCACACAAGTGTATACAACAGTGTCAGATATCTACAGATATGTCAGCCCACACAAGTGTATACAACAGTGTCAGATATCTACAGATATGTCAGTCCACACAAGTGTATATAACAGTGTCAGATATCTACAGATATGTCAGCCCACACAAGTGTATACAACAGTGTCAGATATCTATAGATATGTCAGCCCACACAAGTGTATACAACATGTCAGATATCTACAGATATGTCAGCCCACACAAGTGTATATAACAGTGTCAGATATCTACAGATATGTCAGCCCACACAAGTGTATATAACAGTGTCAGATATCTACAGATATGTCACCCCACACAAGTGTATACAACAGTGTCAGAAAGATGACAGTAGGTGGTCACCTGGCATCAACCCAATACAAGCGCTGAGACTCGTAGTCCACTGCCAAGCCATTGGGCCAACCTGCTCCCTTGTGGCTGCGGATGTCGTAGACAACGTCTCGTGTCTGTGGTTCTCCTGCCATTGAACAAGACTCTATGCGAGGGTAGGCTCCCTCCCAATCGGTCCAAAACAGCATCCTAGAGCAGCATACGGAGAAAGTGCATACACAGTCACAGGTCTTGTTAGAATGTCAAACATCTGTTATCCCCATGGCAATTTTAAAGTTAACATGAACTCTTTTTGTCTGCATGATTTACTGGATGGCATATTTTGCTGAATCTTGTCAGGTGAATACTGTAGAGTTATATGTTATATGAAGTGAGTAAATGCATAATACTACAGCAGAAATAATTACAACGCAGTCACTGGTATTGTTCCAATGTGGAACATCTATTATCCCCACAGTAAGTTAAAATTTAACAGAAAATGGAGGCGCCATTCACTAAAGCATACGTTTCAGGCAGGACCTGGAAGTTTTCAATGTCTATACATATCTGTACACATCAATATCTGTACACATCAATGTCTGTACATATTCATATCTGTACACATCCATATATGTACATATTCATATATGTACACATCCACATCTGTACACATTCATATTTTTACACATCCATATCTGTACACAGAATGATTTCACCAGCTATATATCTGTACACAGAGTGATTTTAACAGCTACATATCTGTACACAGAGTGATTTCAGCAGCTATATATTTGAGGAAATATCACAGACAAGTGAGAATATTGTTAGAGAGAAAGAGAGAGAGAGAGAGAGAGAGAGAGAGAGAGAGAGAGAGAGAGAGAGAGAGAGAGAGAGAGAGAGAGAGAGAGAGAGAGAGAGAGAGAGAGAGAGAGAGAGAGAGAGAGAGAGAGAGAGAGAGAGAGAGAGAGAGAGAGAGAGAGAGAGAGAACGAATGAACGAACGGACTTTATTTTCAAAGGTTAAAATATTGGGCATGCAGGCCCGTCTTACATTCGGCCCTTCCAATCACTCTTCTTTCGTTCATCAATAGTGCTTAGGAAAAACATTGTCAAATGAATTTTGTAAACATAAACAATGCATATTACCATGTTATGAGACATCCCCCATTCACCCACACATCCCCCACCCAACCACACACACACACCTCAGGCACACATACATTCCCCCACCCATCCACCACATCCCCACACCTACACATTTCACCAACCACACACACTCCCACCAACCACACATCCCATCCACCCACACCCCAAGCACACATACATTCCCCAACCCACACACATCTCCCCACCCACTCACATATCCTCCACCCATCCCATTACCCACCAAAAATCACCCACCCACATATCCTCCTCCACCCACACACCTCCAACCACCCACACACCTCCAACCACCCAGCCAAACATACATCTCTCAACCACACATCCCCCATGCACACAAACATCTCCCCACCATTTCACATATCCCGCACCTACCCACACACACATTCTGCACCCACCCACATAATCTCCCATCTCCCCCAGCCCACTCACAGATCCCGAGCCCACCCATACACACATCCCCCACCATCTCCTAACCTACACACACTCACCCACCCACATATCCTCTACCCATCCACACATCCTCCACCCACCCATCCCGCAATCAAACATCCCTTAACCACGCATCCTTTAACCACACACCCACCAACCCATCCTCTACCCACCCACCCATCCCTACGCCACACATCCGTTAACCACACACCCCTACCCATATACACACACATCCCCCCACACATACACACATCCCCACCCACCAACACATTCCCCATACACAAACACACACCTCCCATCCATGCACATCCAACCCACACATACATCCCCCACCCATACACTGATCCCCCTCACACATCCCTCCACACACGTACTTATCCCTCAACCACTAACACCCACATATCCCTCACCCACTCATCAACACATACATCTCCCATCTACCGATCCACACTCACACACCCCAATCACCCATCCACACATCCCCCACCCTCACACACATCCACACCCACCCACACACACATCCTTTATCCACACCCATCTTCCCTCTCACACAACACAACACCCATACACATCCCCATGACACATCCCTCACCCACACACACATCTGCCACAATCTCCTACCCACCCACACATCCCCCGTCTACAATCACCCTCACTACCCACACATACATCCTCCATCCAGCCACACACACCCCCCACCCACCCAGATGAGAGAGAGATGGAGAGAGGGGGGAGAGGGAGTGAGATGGGGGAGACAGGGAGGTGGAGAGAGGGAGATAGAGAGAGAGAGAGGGGAGAGAGAGAGAGAGGGGAGAGAGAGAGGGGGGGGAGAGAGAGAGAGGGGGAATCCAGGTGTCTGGAGACAGGTGGTTGTCACTGTAACAAGTATTCATTTGTGTCAAGGAGCTGGATATGTATAGAGCGAAGTAGGACAAAGACGGATAAAGGAAAGGACAGAGACAGGACATAGATAAGGACCTTTACAAGAGAATAGATAGAGAAAGACAGTATAAGGAGATAGAACTCCAAACAGTTCTAGGACAGGACCCAGACAGGACACGCACGTGTCATAGCTAGGACATAACTAGGACAGAACGGGATTAACTCCTGAGATAGGACAGAGTACATTAACCACAGGGACAACCTGTAAACAGACCGAACAATAGTACAGCTGAAGGTTAACAAGAACTGGACCGCTCGACTGCGTGACAAGTGACTCAGCACACCGTGCGGCTGACTGCACGAGAACTGAGGACGAGTAGCTGAACCAGACCTGTGAATTCAGGGAGACCGGACCCGACAGTTAGAGCGACAAGACCTGTATGTTTACTCTTGCCATCTGTGTAGTTTAGAAAGGGCGCAGTTATACGTAGCGAGTGTAAAGAATATATTTGAGTATTGAATGCCATTTATGTATGCTCGAGAAACGAGCTGTATATTATGTAGAATAAATCCTGATTCATTATATACCATTCGTACGAAAAGTGTTTGTGATCGTGAGGTATGAATGAAGTGACCAGCATGCCAGTGTAAATTCAGGTTGTTGACAATTTGACATGAACAGTCCTGAGCTCCATGGTTGTGGACTCACTGTGAACATCAGGTAAACAACTTCAGGGGTGTCCATGTACATGTCTGTACAACTTCAGCTCAGGTGTGTCTATGCACATGTCTGTACAACTTCTCAGCAGGACAAAGTTGATGTAGTGCATGCTTATCATTCTTTTGTTGACTGATGAAGGTTCTGTAGCTGTTATGTCCCTCTGCCATATTCATGTAAGGCTGATAAGTTCTGTTCATGGCTGTACTACACAGCTTAACCACAGTAAACCACACTTTACTCGTCACACGTTTGTCTAAAGTGCTAGCCACTAATGATGCCAGACAATACTCACCCGACTCTGGGATCCAGCACGATTGCTCTTGGACTTGTCATATTGCCAGCAATCAAGGTACTTCTGTGTTTTCCATCCAACTGGGCCACTTCAATCTGGTCCAGGTTACTCTCCACCCAATAGATGTTGTTAGCGATCCAGTCGACTGCCACACCTTCTGTGGTGGCCAGACCAAACTCAATGATGGGTTCAATCTTTGTCACCGCTGGGAATACACAAGACAAGAGTAAGCAACTTCAATAGCACATGAGTACAGGGAAACCGTTAGACACGACTGACACACTAAGGACATCACAGATACTTGAGACTGGGTGACTAGTTGTCTTCCTCATCACCAGCTTTGAGGACCAATGCATGCATGTGTGTGAAAAAGAGAGAGAGCGAGAGAGAGATAGAGGGAGAGAGAGAGAGTGAGAGAGAGAGAAAGAGAGTGAGAGAGAGAGAGAGAGGAAGAGAGAGAGGAAGAGAGAGAGAGACAGAGACAGACAGAGAGAGACAGAGAGTGAGAGAGAGAGACCATCCAATCATATCTCTTCTTTTGTAAATTTATGTTATTACTAGGCACAGCATTACATTCTCTGTGAGTGAGTGAGTGAGTGAGTGAGTGAGTGAGTGAGTGAGTGTGTGTGAGTGAGTGAGTGTGTGTGTGTGTGTGTGTGTGTGTGTGTGTGTGTGTGTGTGTGTGTGTGTGTGTGTGTGTGTGTGTGTGTGTGTGTGTGTGTGTGTGTGTGTGTTTTTTTTTTTTTTTTTTTTTTTTTTTTTTTTTTTTTTTTTTTAATCTGACCTATACTGGGTTAATATACTTCAATGGTTAGATACAAATTTTGTCCATGTTCCATAGTTGTGGGTTCAGAATGATGACGGACCTGGCTGATGATGACTCCATTTTTAGGGGTGTCTCGCTGACCATGCATGGCAGTACACTTGTTCCTGTAGCGAGGGAGTGTCGGCATGTGGAAGTGACAGGTTCAAATCCCGGTGTGAAACCACACATTTCAATGTGTATGTTGTCTAGTGTGTATTCTCATCTCTGCTTCCTCCTCCTACTTCTGTGAGAGCCAATCAATACTTGTGAATGTCTTTATAACAGATGGTCGTGTTGTAAACTCAGCATCTGATCCCCAACCCATCTGATGTGTCCAACACAGAAATCAATGCATGTCACAAGGCTAGAATATAAGGACAAAAGTTAGTTGCACATCCTTTACAGGACGATGCAGTCAATACAGCATTCTTTGCTGTTGTGATCTTTTGGCAAGTATACGTTCAGTAGTTTGGCATTGCTTTCTGAACAACCGGCACCCATTTTTGTAAAAAACCTCATGCAAGGCGGTCTGCTGCCAAATCACCCGCAGCTGTGTTTCAAACACTGGTATGTGGGATTATGAACTGCGTCCATAACCCCTTCACCAAGGAGCCGGCAGAATAGGAGAAACGAAGACAAAATAAAAGCAGAACAAAAGAGAAGACTTACAGTTAGACTTGATCTCCCCCCTGTAGATCTTATCATCGATGACATCTGTCCAGAAGATGAGAGACTTCTGGTAGTGAAAATCTAGGGCAATGGTGTTACGTAGGCCTGACACCAGCGATGTCAGCGTGTTGTTATGTATGTTCAGACGTCGGATTTCATGGCGGTTGGAGAATATAATGTAGGCAGTTGCATCGTCTGTGAAGAATGATGCATATGTTCACCATTATCTGATTGTCTACAGCAATTATCAATTTCACAATTTCTTTCTAAGGTGATCTCATTTTAAAGACAATAACACATGGTAGCGTAGTGGCAAGACACTCACCTGTCATCTCAAGGATCAGAGTGGCAAGACACTCACCTGTCATCTCAAGGATCAGGGTGGCAAGACACTCACCTGTCATCTCAAGGATCAGAGTGGCAAGACACTCACCTGTCATCTCAAGGATCAGAGTGGCAAGACACTCACCTGTCATCTCAAGGATCAGGGTGCTAGACTGTGTGGATAGATAGATGGATAGATGACAAAGACAAGTCATCGGTACTTACCATCAGGTTTACAACTGTAACCATCAGCTCTCAAAGTGTATCCTTGGTTGCACAAACACTTGTGACCTTTAGGAGTTGGCAGGCACAGCTGGCTGCATATCCCCCACTGCTCACAGATGTCAATGTCTGCAACAGTGACACACGTCACATGTCATCACAGATACTTAATGTCAATGTCTACAACAGTGACACATCAAACATGTCATCACAGATACTTAATGTCAATGTCTGCAACAGTGACACATATTACATGTCATCACAGATACTTAATGTCAATGTCTACAACAGTGACACATCAAACATGTCATCACAGATACTTAATGTCAATGTCTACAACAGTGACACATCAAACATGTCATCACAGATACTTAATGTCAATGTCTGCAACAGTGACACATCAAACATGTCATCACAGATACTTAATGTCAATGTCTGCAACAGTGACACATCAAACATGTCATCACAGATACTTAATGTCAATGTCTGCAACAGTGACACACATCACATGTCATCAGATACTTAATGTCAATGTCTGCAACAGTGACACATATCACATGTCATCACAGATACTTAATGTCAATGTCTACAACAGTGACACATCAAACATGTCATCACAGATACTTAATGTCAATGTCTGCAACAGTGACACATCAAACATGTCATCACAGATACTTAATGTCAATGTCTGCAACAGTGACACATCAAACATGTCATCACAGATACTTAATGTCAATGTCTACAACAGTGACACACGTCACATGTCATCACAGATACTTAATGTCAATGTCTACAACAGTGACACACGTCACATGTCATCACAGATACTTAATGTCAATGTCTACAACAGTGACACATATTACATGTCATCACAGATACTTAATGTCAATGTCTGCAACAGTGCCACATCAAACATGTCATCACAGATACTTAATGTCAATGTCTGCAACAGTGACACATATTACATGTCATCAGATACTTAATGTCAATGTCTGCAACAATAGCACATCAAACATGTCATCACAGATACTTAATGTCAATGTCTGCAACAGTGACACATATTACATGTCATCACAGATACTTAATGTCAATGTCTGCAACAGTGCCACATCAAACATGGCATCACAGATACTTAATGTCAATGTCTGCAACAGTGACACATATTACATGTCATCAGATACTTAATGTCAATGTCTGCAACAATGGCACATCAAACATGTCATCACAGATACTTAATGTCAATGTCTGCAACAGTGACACATATTACATGTCATCAGATACTTAATGTCAATGTCTGCAACAATGGCACATCAAACATGTCATCACAGATACTTAATGTCAATGTCTGTAACAGTGACACATATTACATGTCATCACAGATACTTAATGTCAATGTCAGCAACAGTGACACATATTACATGTCATCACAGATACTTAATTACAATTAACAGTCTCCCTTTTTTTCTCAGTTATTGTCTTAACACTTGTATCTGAAGGTCTCTCAGTAAGACATAACCGTATGTAGAAGTGGGTTAGGGTTAGGGTTAGGGTTAGGGTTAGGGTTAGGGTTAGACAAAACCATAAGGTAGAAGAAGAAAGACTAAACATAACCATAACAAAGAAGAAAAAAGACTATACATAACCATAAGGAAGAATTGGAAAGACTAAATAAAACATTCAGGTAGAACTGGAAAGACTAAACAAAACCAGGTAGAAGTGGACGGACTAAACAAAACCATCAGGTAGAAGAGGAAAGACTAAACACAATCACAAGGTAGAAGAGGAAAGACTAAACAAAACCACCAGGTAGAAGAGGAAAGACTAAACACAATCACAAGGTAGAAGAGGAAAGACTAAACACAATCACAAGGTAGAAGAGGAAAGACTAAACACAATCACCAGGTAGAAGAGGAAAGACTAAACAAAACCACCAGGTAGAAGAGGAAAGACTAAACAAAACCATCAGGTAGAAGAGGAAAGACTAAATAAAACCATCAGGTAGAAGAGGAAAGACTAAATAAAACCATCAGGTAGAAGAGGAAAGACTAAATAAAACCATCAGGTAGAAGAGGAAAGACTAAATAAAACCATCAGGTAGAAGAGGAAAGACTAAATAAAACCATCAGGTAGAAGAGGAAAGACTAAATAAAACCATCAGGTAGAAGAGGAAAGACTAAACAAAACCATCAGGTAGAAGAGGAAAGACTAAATAAAACCATCAGGTAGAAGAGGAAAGACTAAACAAAACCATCAGGTAGAAGAGGAAAGACTAAACAAAACCATCAGGTAGAAGAGGAAAGACTAAATAAAACCATCAGGTAGAAGAGGAAAGACTAAATAAAACCATCAGGTAGAAGAGGAAAGACTAAATAAAACCATCAGGTAGAAGAGGAAAGACTAAATAAAACCATCAGGTAGAAGAGGAAAGACTAAACAAAACCATCAGGTAGAAGAGGAAAGACTAAACAAAACCATCAGGTAGAAGAGGAAAGACTAAACAAAACCATCAGGTAGAAGAGGAAAGACTAAACAAAACCATCAGGTAGAAGAGGAAAGACTAAACAAAACCATCAGGTAGAAGAGGAAAGACTAAACAAAACCATCAGGTAGAAGAGGAAAGACTAAATAAAACCATCAGGTAGAAGAGGAAAGACTAAACAAAACCATCAGGTAGAAGAGGAAAGACTAAATAAAACCATCAGGTAGAAGAGGAAAGACTAAATAAAACCATCAGGTAGAAGAGGAAAGACTAAATAAAACCATCAGGTAGAAGAGGAAAGACTAAACAAAACCATCAGGTAGAAGAGGAAAGACTAAACAAAACCATCAGGTAGAAGAGGAAAGACTAAATAAAACCATCAGGTAGAAGAGGAAAGACTAAACAAAACCATCAGGTAGAAGAGGAAAGACTAAATAAAACCATCAGGTAGAAGAGGAAAGACTAAACAAAACCATCAGGTAGAAGAGGAAAGACTAAACAAAACCATCAGGTAGAAGAGGAAAGACTAAACAAAACCATCAGGTAGAAGAGGAAAGACTAAACAAAACCATCAGGTAGAAGAGGAAAGACTAAATAAAACCATCAGGTAGAAGAGGAAAGACTAAACAAAACCATCAGGTAGAAGAGGAAAGACTAAACAAAACCATCAGGTAGAAGAGGAAAGACTAAACAAAACCATCAGGTAGAAGAGGAAAGACTAAACAAAACCATCAGGTAGAAGAGGAAAGACTAAATAAAACCATCAGGTAGAAGAGGAAAGACTAAATAAAACCATCAGGTAGAAGAGGAAAGACTAAATAAAACCATCAGGTAGAAGAGGAAAGACTAAATAAAACCATCAGGTAGAAGAGGAAAGACTAAACAAAACCATCAGGTAGAAGAGGAAAGACTAAACAAAACCATCAGGTAGAAGAGGAAAGACTAAACAAAACCATCAGGTAGAAGAGGAAAGACTAAATAAAACCATCAGGTAGAAGAGGAAAGACTAAACACAATCACAAGGTAGAAGAGGAAAGACTAAACACAATCACCAGGTAGAAGAGGAAAGACTAAACAAAACCATCAGGTAGAAGAGGAAAGACTAAATAAAACCATCAGGTAGAAGAGGAAAGACTAAACAAAACCATCAGGTAGAAGAGGAAAGACTAAATAAAACCATCAGGTAGAAGAGGAAAGACTAAACACAATCACAAGGTAGAAGAGGAAAGACTAAACACAATCACCAGGTAGAAGAGGAAAGACTAAAGAAAACCACCAGGTAGATGAGGAAGGACTAAACAAAACCATAAGGAAGAAGTGGAAAGACTAAATAAAAGTCAGGTAGAAGTGGAAGGACTAAACAAAACCATAAGGAAGAAGTGGAAAGACTAAATAAAACATTCAGGTAGAAGAACCATGACTGGACAATGACAATGACAGTTTCAGCAAGCAAGCACACATGCTGGATGATGCCAGTGACTGAACTCACCCACGCATGTCTTCAGATCAGAGCTCAGGCGCTTGTTCTCACCGCACGAACATACGATCCCCTTCGGGGATCTGTGACACTTCTCCTCACAGTCATGGTTGATGCACATGTCATATTCTACAATGGAACATACCAGACATTGTAGTCTACAACATAACATACAATATATTGTATTCTACATCATACTGTATTCTACAACATATACGCTACAACATAACATATTCTATAACATAACATACAATATATTGTATTCTACATCATATTGTTTTCTACAACATATCATACTCCACAACATAACATATTCTACAACATATCATACTCTACATCATATTGTATTCTACAACATATCATATTCTACAAAATATCATATTATACAACATATATTCTACAACATATCATACTCTACATCATATTGTATTCTACAACATATCATATTATACAACATATTATATTATACAACATGTCATATTCTACAACATATCATATTCTACAACATAACATACAATAAGATGACATAAAACTATTACATAGTACAACATACAACATTGTTCTGTAAAGAAAATTACAAGACATCCCATTTTATCAACCGAGACAACAAGAAACTCACCACATAGTCGGCCCTCATCTGAGTGATCAGGGCAGTCATTGATATTGTCACAGAGCTTCTCTGGTGCTAGACACATGTTAGGATGGCTCTCACAGGAGAACTTGGGAGGCTGGCACTGCTCGTCTGGAGGCACAAGAACAAGAGAAACAGAACATATACAGATTTCTATCACTGTAGAGAACTAGGCAAAACAACCACATTGCTGAATTTCTCTGGTACAACTGACTATACAAAGGTATACATTGATGAGTGTGTAGTATGGACAGACAACTAAACTGCATCTGCTAAACACAGCATCAGTCAAGTGGGCAGCGAGGTTACTTAACTTCATAGAGTGCCGACAGCTTTTGTTGTGACTAATGCAACAAGTATAACACTAGAATTACACTAGAATTAAGCATGAAATTATTTCTATAGTGCGTGACAATCCAGGTTCAGATCCTGGTCACAGCACCATTGGGAGTCTTTGTGGCGAAGTGGTCAAGCTGTTTGACTCAGGCTCCAAAGGTTGTGGGTTCGATTCTGAGGCCGCGCCCTTCAGTTCACGGTGAATTTTGTTTTGGAGACTCCTGGGAGCTACAGAGTTTATGATTTGTGCAACCCTTTCCACGCTGCAGAAAGAGACCGAGCCATATGGGATAAATACCCGGTGCCATGAAGTCAACCCTTTCCACGCTGCAGAAAGAGACCGAGCCATATGGGATAAATACCCGGTGCCATGAAGTCAACCCTTTCCACGCTGCAGAAAGAGACCGAGCCATATGGGATAAATACCCGGTGCCATGAAGTCAACCCTTTCCACGCTGCAGAAAGAGACCGAGCCATATGGGATAAATACCCGGTGCCATGAAGTCAACCCTTTCCACGCTGCAGAAAGAGACCGAGCCATATGGGATAAATACCCGGTGCCATGAAGTCAACCCTTTCCACGCTGCAGAAAGAGACCGAGCCATATGGGATAAATATCCGGTGCCATGAAGTCGACCCTGTCGATTTTTAAGGGACTTTATTTTCTATAGTATATTTGTTGTCACAGTTAAGATAGTCATGGCGCCTGAGTCTTTTGCTAGTAAATGATCAATACATTCCCAGCTTGTCTATTGCCGAGGCATTGATTGCTAGCTGGCTGCACATTAGAAGCAATGCTGGGTTGAAGATGACTGGAAGAACCTTGCCAACTCCCCTGAGAGGACAGGTTGTTTGCTGATGTGTTGCTGTCAGGCTGACTCCAGCCACCAGAGGACAGAGCGGCTCATACATGCTCCCGCTGATGATAATTGTGCTGCACCATCAGTTCGGTGCAGAATAGGTTCCTGAGCTACAACAATAACAGCAAATGAGCCACAATCAAGCCTGTAGTTGAGGCTGTAGAGAGTATGGTCTTAAGTTACATCCTAAGTTTCAACAACAGCTGAATGACAATCAAGCAGACTGTACAGAAAGTTACTTTCTTCTCACAACCAACTACAAGAACTGAGGCTGTAGAGAAAACAACAACCCACCACAGTGCTTCTCATCTGACTTGTCCCGACAGTCAAACTCCTGGTCACACTGCCAGAAGGCGGGGATACACTGTGTTTTGTCGTCACACAGAAACTGTGTCCAATGGCAGCTGTCCACCACTGTCTTGGTCTGGGCTGCAGACAAATCAGCAGGAAGGTAAACATATCACAGATCACAGTGTTTTGGCTAGGGAATAAAACCAGCATCATACATGGAACAGTTTAACAAACAGAACAAACATCATACATGGAACAGTTTAACAAACAGAACAAACATAATACATGGAACAGTTTAACAAACAGAACAAACATCACCGAACCCACCAGCATCATATAAGGAACAGTTTAACAAACACAACAAACATCACTGAACCCACCAACATCATATAAGGAACAGTTTAACAAACATCATACATAGAACAGTTTAACAAACAGAACAAACATCACCGAACCCACATGCATCATATAAGGAACAGTTTAACAAACAGAACAAACATCACCAAACCCACCAGTATCATATAAGGAACAGTTTAACAAACAGAACAAACATCACCGAACCTACCAACATCATACAAAGAACAGTTTAACAAACACAACAAACATCACTGAACCCACCAACATCATACAAGGAACAGTTTAACAAACATCATACATAGAACAGTTTAACAAACACAACAAACATCACCAAACCCACCAGCATCATATATGGAACAGTTTAAGAAACAGAACAAACATCACCAAACCTACCAACATCATATAAGGAACAGTTTAACAAACAGAACAAACATCACCAAACCTACCAACATCATATAAGGAACAGATTAACAAACATCATACATAGAACAGTTTAACAAACAGAACAAACATCACCAAACCTACCAACATCATACAAGGAACAGTTTAACAAACCGAACAAACATCACCGAACCTACCAACATTATACAAGGAACAGTTTAACAAACAGAACAAACATCACCAAACCTACCAACATCATACAAGGAACAGTTTAACAAACAGAACAAACATCACTGAACCTACCAACATCATATAAGGAACAGTTTAACAAACATCATACATAGAACAGTTTAACAAACATCATACAAGGAACAGTTTAACAAACAACAAAAATCACCAAACCTACCAACATCATACAAGGAACAGTTTAACAAACAGAACAAACATCACTGAACCTACCAACATCATACAAGGAACAGTTTAACAAACAGAACAAACATCACCGAACCTACCAACATCATACAAGGAACAGTTTAACAAACATCATACACAGAACAGTTTAACAAACATCATACACAGAACAGTTTAACAAACACAACAAACATCACTGAACGCACCAGCATCATATATGGAACAGTTTAACAAACAGAACAAACATCACCAAACCTACCAACATCATATAAGGAACAGTTTAACAAACATCACCAAACCTACCAACATCATATAAGGAACAGTTTAACAAACATCATACATAGAACAGTTTAACAAACAGAACAAACATCACCGAACCTACCAACATCATACAAGGAACAGTTTAACAAACAGAACAAACATCACCAAACCTACCAACATCATATATGGAACAGTTTAACAAACAGAACAAACATCACCGAACCCACCAGCATCATTTAAGGAACAGTTTAACAAACATCATACAAGGAACAGTTTAACAAACATCATACAAGGAACAGTTTAACAAACATCATACAAGGAACAGTTTAACAAACAGAACAAACATCACTGAACCCACCAGCATCATACATGGAACAGTTTAACAAACAGAACAAACATCACCGAACCTACCAACATTATACAAGGAACAGTTTAACAAACATCACCAAACCTACCAACATCATACATGGAACAGTTTAACAAACAAGAAACATCACTGAACCTACCAACATCATACAAGGAACAGTTTAACAAACAGAACAAACATCACCAAACCTACCATCATCTTACAAGGAACAGTTTAACAAACAAGAAACATCACAGAACCCACCAGAAGTTACAAAGGTGTTCAGTCCCTCACAGCAGACCTGACAGACAAGGCAGTGTCAGCACTGATCCTCTGGTTATACCTGGCTGTGCTAGCCTCGGGTCCGTGTTACATGGAGTTCTACACTCATCAGTCCGTGTTACATGGAGTTCTACACTCATCAGTCTGTGTTACATGGAGTTCTACACTCATCAGTCCATGTTACATGGAGTTCTACACTCATCAGTCTGTGTTACATGGAGTTCTACACTCATCAGTCTGTGTTACATGGAGTTCTACACTCATCAGTCTGTGTTACATGGAGTTCTACACTCATCAGTCTGTGTTACATGGAGTTCTACACTCATCAGTCTGTGTTACATGGAGTTCTACACTCATCAGTCCGTGTTACATGGAGTTCTACACTCATCAGTCTGTGTTACATGGAGTTCTACACTCATCAGTCTGTGTTACATGGAGTTCTACACTCATCAGTCTGTGTTACATGGAGTTCTACACTCATCAGTCTGTGTTACATGGAGTTCTACACTCATCAGTCTGTGTTACATGGAGTTCTACACTCATCAGTCTGTGTTACATGGAGTTCTACACTCATCAGTCTGTGTTCTTACATCAGCTGCCACCATTTGGTATTTATTTATAGGATTCAGTATCTCCTATGCTTCCCTGAAGTCTAGAGGGGTTTAAGATCACTTATTCCGTACTGTCTCACTGAGACAGAGAAATGAAGACAGGCAGAGTGAAGAGGCAGCATGAAACAGAAACACAGAGAGAGGGAGACAGGGAGAATCCAGCTTCTCAACCATCTGATGACAATGGAACCTTGGCATTAACAGACAACCATTTACTTTAAACTGCTACAATCTTATACAGAGGACCCTATCTCTACACTACTGTACCACACTGGAGATATGGTATCTCTACACTAATGTACCACACTGGAGATATGGTATCTCTACACTAATGTACCACACTGGAGATATGGTATCTCTACACTACTGTACCACACTGGAGATATGGTATCTCTACACTACTGTACCACACTGGAGATATGGTATCTCTACACTACTGTACCACACTGGGGATATGGTATCTCTACACTACTGTACCACACTGGGGATATGGTATCTCTACACTACTGTACCACACTGGAGATATGGTATCTCTACACTACTGTACCACACTGGAGATATGGTATCTCTACACTACTGTACCACACTGGGGATATGGTATCTCTACACTACTGTACCACACTGGGGATATGGTATCTCTACACTACTGTACCACACTGGAGATATGGTATCTCTACACTACTGTACCACACTGGAGATATGGTATCTCTACACTACTGTACCACACTGGAGATATGGTATCTCTACACTAATGTACCACACTGGGGATATGGTATCTCTACACTACTGTACCACACTGGAGATATGGTATCTCTACACTACTGTACCACACTGGAGATATGGTATCTCTACACTACTGTACCACACTGGGAGATATGGTATCTCTACACTACTGTACCACACTGGAGATATGGTATCTCTACACTACTGTACCACACTGGGGATATGGTATCTCTACATTACTGTACCACACTGGAGATATGGTATCTCTACACTACTGTACCACACTGGAGATATGGTATCTCTACACTACTGTACCACACTGGAGATATGGTATCTCTACACTACTGTACCACACTGGGGATATGGTATCTCTACACTAATGTACCACACTGGAGATATGGTATCTCTAAACTACTGTACCACACTGGAGATATGGTATCTCTACACTACCGTACCACACTGGAGATATGGTATCTCTACACTACCGTACCACACTGGGGATATGGTATCTCTACACTACTGTACCACACTGGAGATATGGTATCTCTAAACTACTGTACCACACTGGAGATATGGTATCTCTAAACTACTGTACCACACTGGAGATATGGTATCTCTAAACTACTGTACCACACTGGAGATATGGTATCTCTAAACTACTGTACCACACTGGAGATATGGTATCTCTACACTACCGTACCACACTGGGGATATGGTATCTCTACACTACTGTACCACACTGGAGATATGGTATCTCTACACGAATGTACCACACTGGAGATATGGTATCTCTACACTACCGTACCACACTGGAGATATGGTATCTCTACACTACCGTACCACACTGGGGATATATTATCTCTACACTACCGTACCACACTGGGGATATGGTATCTCTACACTACTGTACCACACTGGGGATATGGTATCTCTACACTACCGTACCACACTGGAGATATGGTATCTCTACACTACTGTACCACACTGGGGATATGGTATCTCTACACTACTGTACCACACTGGAGATATGGTATCTCTACACTACTGTACCACACTGGGGATATGGTATCTCTACACTACTGTACCACACTGGAGATATGGTATCTCTAAACTACTGTACCACACTGGAGATATGGTATCTCTACACTACTGTACCACACTGGGGATATGGTATCTCTACACTACCGTACCACACTGGAGATATGGTATCTCTACACTACTGTACCACACTGGGGATATGGTATCTCTACACTACTGTACCACACTGGAGATATGGTATCTCTACACTACTGTACCACACTGGGGATATGGTATCTCTACACTAATGTACCACACTGGGGATATGGTATCTCTACACTACCGTACCACACTGGAGATATGGTATTTCTACACTACTGTACCACACTGGGGATATGGTATCTCTACACTACTGTACCACACTGGGGATATGGTATCTCTACACTACCGTACCACACTGGGGATATGGTATCTCTACACTACCGTACCACACTGGGGATATGGTATCTCTACACTACTGTACCACACTGGGGATATGGTATCTCTACACTACTGTACCACACTGGGGATATGGTATCTCTACACTACCGTACCACACTGGGGATATGGTATCTCTACACTACTGTACCACACTGGGGATATGGTATCTCTACACTACTGTACCACACTGGGGATATGGTATCTCTACACTAATGTACCACACTGGGGATATGGTATCTCTACACTACTGTACCACACTGGGGATATGGTATCTCTACACTACTGTACCACACTGGAGATATGGTATCTCTACACTACTGTATTCATTGGCACCTTGCCGTCTTGACAGACGATAGTTTGTGCTCTAAAAAGGCATAATAACTTTTAAATATGGCGGTAGCGAGTGTGACTGATAAGGCCAATTTGCGCTGTAAATGTCCGTTCACAGTAGGTGCATGTGAACACGTGGTCATTTCCAACATCATGCACCATCTTACGTCTCAAACGCTTGGTGTGTGACTTTTCTGCAATAATTTTCTCCTTTGACTTTATTCCATTTCTGATATTTGCCCTCCACGCAACACGTTCAGCGGCGACTTGCTCCCAATGTGCATTATCAATGCCTGTATCAATCATGTCCCGCTTACACACATCTTTGTATCGTAGTAGAGGCCGACCCTGAGATCTCTTACCCATCTGTAATTCACCAAAAAAGATATCCTTTGATATTCTACCATCATCCATCCTCCTAAGATGTCCTATCCATCTAAGTCTACGAAGACTGAGCATGGAATAAACTGTCACACAACCTGATCTTTCCAATACTTCAGTATTTGTGATTTTGTCTTGCCACTTAATACCAAGAATTCTTCGCAGACACCGCATATGAAAGCTGTTTAAATTGTTCTCTTGGTGTGAGTAAGTTGTCCAGGTTTCACTGCCATAGAGAAGAGTACTAAGGACACAGGCTTGATAGACAAGGACTTTTGTTTTGGCAGTAAGCTTCCTGTTCTCCCAGACTCTTTTTCTTAACCTGTTCATTGTTGTTGCTGCCTTACCAATCCGGATGTTGATTTCCTGATCTAGGGATAATTTGCTATTTACCACTGATCCTAGATATGTAAAATGGTCTACTATCTCTAGTTCGGCGTCGTCAATAAAGATTGATGGTACCCCATGTGCACCTTGTGACATAATCTGTGTCTTCTTTTTGCTAATTGTTAAACCAAATTCAGAACAAGCATTGGAGAATGCAGATAGTAGACATTGCAATTCTTCCTCAGAGTGGGTCGTAACTGCAGCATCATCTGCAAAAAGCAACTCTCTGATCAGTACCCTCCTAATTTTGGTCTTAGCCTTCAATCTCTGAGCATTGTAGAGGCCGCCATCTGAGCGTGAGTGAATGTATATACCACCATCCTGATCACGAAATGCATATTTCAGTAGAAGTGAAAAGTATATTCCAAAGAGGGTGGGAGCTAGTACACAACCTTGCTTAACTCCACTCTTGATTTCAAATTCTTCAGAAGTTGCACCATCAAACTTGATTATACCCTTCATGCCTGTGTGGAACGATTCCACAATGGACAGAAGAGTTGGTGGGCAGCCAATCTTCTTTAGTGCCTTGAACAGACCCTCACGACTGACCAAATCAAATGCCTTTGTGAGGTCGATGAAGGCAATAAACAGTGGTTGATTCTGTTCACGGCATTTTTCTTGCATTTGTCGCAATGAGAATATCATATCAGTGGTAGACCGGTTCTGTCGAAAGCCACACTGTGATTCGGGGTAGACTTGATCTCCTAGGACTTGAAGTCTGCGCAGAACAATTCTGGCAAATACTTTTCCAACAATACACAGAAGTGAGATACCCCTATAGTTGTTACAGTCGCTCCGATCACCCTTGTTCTTGTACAGCGTTATGATGTTTGAATCTTTGAAATCCTGTGGGACTTGTCCTTCACGCCAGCATAGCTCTATTAGCTGGTGGATCTGTAGAGTGAGTGTTTCTTGCCCACTCCTGATAACCTCTATTGGAATCCCATCCTTACCTGGAGCCTTGCCAGATGCAAGTTCATTTATAGCACACTTAACTTCTGTTATGGTGGGAAGTGTGTCCAGGTGGTCAAGAGTTGGTAGAGCCTCTATGGCATTTAGGGCATCATCCGCTAGTTTGGTCTCACTTGAGTAAAGCTCCAAATAGTGCTCTACCCATCTGTCCATCTGCTGTTTCTTATCAGTGATGACTTCTCCAGTCAAGGTTTTCAGCGGTGCACTTCTTTTGATCACTGGACCACAGGCTTTCTTTATTCCTTCATACATGCTTCTTATGTCTCCCTTATCACTTGCGATTTGAATGGACTCACATAACTTGATCCAATAATCATTTGCACACTGCCTGGCAGCCTTTTGCACATCCTTCCTAGCTTGCCTTAGCTCACTCAGAGTGTTACGCGTTGGTCTTTCCTTGTTTCTTAAGAGAGCTTTCTTCTTCTTATCAATCAAGGGCTGCAGAGTCTCGCTGTTGGCCGCAAACCAGTCCTGCCTCTTATGATCCACAGTGCCGTAAACCCCTACGGCAGTTTTATAAAGAGTTTCCTTAATTTGACCCCACTTTTCATTTACTGTACAATTTTCTGGTGTATCAGTGAAAGCGTCTTCAAGTTGCTGTTGAAACTGAAAGCACTTTTCAGGATCATGAGTGTTAATAATATTAATCCTGGGGCTAGATTTGTGTTTAGCTGTGTAGATTCTCTTTGGTCTCAGTCTAACTCTTGCAACAACCAAAGAATGATCTGTATCACAGTCAGCACTGTGGTAACTACGAGTCAATGATATATGGTTCAGATGTTGTCTCCGTGTGATGATGAAGTCCAGCTGGTGCCAATGGCCGGATCTTGGATGTTTCCATGTGACCTTATGCATCTCTTTTGTTTTAAAAAAAGAGTTTGTAATACATAGGTCATTACTGGTGCAATGCTCCAGCAGCCTTTGCCCATTTTCATTCATGCGACCGATGTTGTATTTTCCAAGGGACACTGGCCATGAACTCGAGTCCTTGCCCACACGAGCATTGAAATCACCGAGCATATAAATGTAGTCAGATTTTGGAACTGCCTTGATCACGGAGTCTAACTCCTCATAGAACAAATCCTTCACATCATCAGAGGAATCGAGTGTCGGTGCATATGCAGTAATAATGGTGGCAAACCCACAAGAGGTTGCCAAGCGCAGGGATAATAGTCTTTCATTTCCTCCTGCTGGAATTTCAATCATTCCCAGTAGCGAATTCTTCACTGCAAAGCCCACACCGTGTTGCCTTTTTTCTGCCTGCCCTCTACCCTTCCAGAAAAAGGTGTAGTTGTTTTCCCTGAGTGACCCTTCCTCAGCGAGGCGAGTCTCCTGCAGGCCAGCAATATCAATGTTAAGACGATTGAGTTCGGCATCAATCACAGCCGTTTTTCTCACATCGTCAATATTGGTCAAGTCAGTGGAAAATCCTGGACACATGGTTCTCACGTTCCAGGTTGCAAGCCGTAGCTTGAGGTTTCTATTTTTATTTTTGTTTGTACCTGGTGCATTGGTTTTACAGCCTGCGATTCAGATTTTGTCCTAGCCCCAAGCACCCATTGAAGCAGGCAGGCTGTGGCGGATCAGCACCCAATTGGCTGGGGGCTGCCCAGCTTGAGGCGGGCGGTAGCTGATCAGTGACACCTATAGGTGTCTCCCACCGTCAGAGGCAACGCGTGGCGCCCCATGTCTACGCCAACTGACAAGGACTTATAACCCGTAACAGTTGCCTCTCGCTTTGATTCCGAGACCAGTTAAGACCAGGGATGGAGTTATTGCCTCTCCATAGCACAAAGCCTGGGCTAAAATATAGAGATCATGTGTTGCCCATGCAGCATGATCCCTCTCTCGGCCTGCCTAGTTCACTCCAGAGGAAAGGTAACACCCCTACATCTGGAACAAGACAAGCTGCAGAAGCTGCCGGATCAGCAAAGCATTGCGCTAACTGTCCGCCTGTCGGAGCTTCGATCCTAGACCAGTCGCCAACCAAGGCTTAGGGCCTGGTCAGCCCTGCCATGACAATTTTGTCTTTAGCTTGCATTTCCTCGCACCAGGGTAAGGCTTGTACCCTCCCAATTGTGCTCTTCCGCCCGAAGCCGTTGGCACAATGTGGGGTGTCGGGTTTGGTAAGCGCCGCCCAACGTTCGGCGCTAACAGAAACCAGGTAGTACCGTCTACTGTTATACGGTAGCTCAGTCATATCTGACTAAGACCTGACTAGTTCTACTGTACCACACTGGGGATATGGTATCTCTACACTAATGTACCACACTGGGGATATGGTATCTCTACACTAATGTACCACACTGGAGATATGGTATCTCTACACTACCGTACCACACTGGGGATATGGTATCTCTACACTAATGTACCACACTGGGGATATGGTATCTCTACACTACCGTACCACACTGGGGATATGGTATCTCTACACTAATGTACCACACTGGGGATATGGTATCTCTACACTACTGTACCACACTGGGGATATGGTATCTCTACACTAATGTACCACATTGAGTTTATGGCACTAGGTTGGCCTAACAGTCTTGATGGCCTAAACTCCGAGATAATTGTCAGGTCTGTGGGTGGGTGGACCCAGAGCTCCACATCATTAAAACATTCTGCTTGGAGGCAGTTCTGAATTCAGGAGCCACGTGCAGGTAAATGCACTAACGACTATGTTTACTGGGCTCCAGTCCTGGAGCATGAAGCCTTGATATAACCATCCAGCCCGTACAATCATGAAGAACATACAAGACAGAACATGTCAATCCACCAGATGTTGGCAGTACACACATCAACCAGACACACTGCCTATGTTGGCAGCACACACATCAACCTGACACACTGCCTATGTTGGCAGAACACACATCAACCTGACACACTGCCTATGTTGGCAGAACACACATCAATCAGACACACTGCCTATGTTGGCAGAACACACATCAACCTGACACACTGCCTATGTTGGCAGCACACACATCAATCAGACACACTACCTATGTTGGCAGCACACACATCAATCAGACACACTGCCTATGTTGGCAGTATACACATCAAATTGACACACTGCCTATGTTGGCAGTATACACATCAACCTGACACACTACCTATGTTGGCAGTATACACATCAACCTGACACACTACCTATGTTGGCAGTATACACATCAATCAGACACACTGCCTATGTTGGCAGAACACACATCAATCAGACACACTGCCTATGTTGGCAGAACACACATCAACCTGACACACTACCTATGTTGGCAGTATACACATCAACCTGACACACTGCCTATGTTGGCAGTATACATATCAACCTGACACACTGCCTATGTTGGCAGTATACACATCAATCAGACACACTGCCTATGTTGGCAGTACACACATCAACCTGACACACTACCTATGTTGGCAGTATACACATCAACCAGACACACTACCTATGTTGGCAGTACACACATCAACCTGACACACTACCTATGTTGGCAGCACACACATCAACCTGACACACTACCTATGTTGGCAGTACACACATCAACCTGACACACTACCTATGTTGGCAGCACACACATCAATCAGACACACTGCCTATGTTGGCAGTATACACATCAACCTGACACACTACCTATGTTGGCAGCACACACATCAATCAGACACACTACCTATGTTTGCAGTATACACATCAACCTGACACACTACCTATGTTGGCAGCACACACATCAATCAGACACACTACCTATGTTGGCAGCACACACATCAACCTGACACACTACCTATGTTGGCAGTATACATATCAACCTGACACACTACCTATGTTGGCAGTATACACATCAATCAGACACACTACCTATGTTGGCAGTATACACATCAACCTGACACACTGCCTATGTTGGCAGTATACACATCAACCTGACACACTACCTATGTTGGCAGTATACATATCAACCTGACACACTACCTATGTTGGCAGTATACATATCAACCTGACACACTGCCTATGTTGGCAGCACACACATCAATCAGACACACTGCCTGTGTTGGCAGTATACACATCAATCTGACACACTACCTATGTTGGCAGTATACACATCAACCTGACACACTGCCTATGTTGGCAGTATACACATCAATCAGACACACTGCCTATGTTGGCAGTATACACATCAACCTGACACACTGCCTATGTTGGCAGAACACACATCAACCTGACACACTGCCTATGTTGGCAGTATACACATCAATCAGACACACTGCCTATGTTGGCAGTATACACATCAATCAGACACACTGCCTAAGTTGACAGTATACACATCAATCAGACACACTGCCTATGTTGGCAGTATACACATCAATCAGACACACTGCCTATGTTGGCAGTATACACATCAACCTGACACACTGCCTATGTTGGCAACACACACATCAACCTGACACACTGCCTATGTTGGCAGAACACACATCAACCTGACACACTGCCTATGTTGGCAGTATACACATCAACCTGACACACTACCTATGTTGGCAGTATACACATCAACCTGACACACTACATATGTTGGCAGTATACACATCAATCAGACACACTGCCTATGTTGGCAGTATACACATCAATCAGACACACTACCTATGTTGGCAGTATACACATCAATCAGACACACTGCCTATGTTGGCAGTATACACATCAATCAGACACACTACCTATGTTGGCAGTATACACATCAATCAGACACACTGCCTATGTTGGCAGTATACACATCAACCTGACACACTGCCTATGTTGGCAGCACACACATCAACCTGACACACTACCTATGTTGGCAGTATACACATCAACCTGGCACACTACCTATGTTGGCAGTATACACATCAACCTGACACACTACCTATGTTGGCAGTATACACATCAATCAGACACACTGCCTATGTTGGCAGTATACACATCAATCAGACACACTGCCTATGTTGGCAGTATACACATCAATCAGACACACTGCCTATGTTGGCAGTATACACATCAATCAGACACACTGCCTATGTTGGCAGTATACACATCAATCAGACACACTGCCTATGTTGGCAGTACACACATCAACCTGACACACTGCCTATGTTGGCAGTACACACATCAACCAGACACACTACCTATGTTGGCAGTACACACATCAACCTGACACATTACCTATGTTGGCAGCACACACATCAACCTGACACACTACCTATGTTGGCAGTACACACATCAACCTGACACACTACCTATGTTGGCAGTACACACATCAACCTGACACACTGCCTATGTTGGCAGTATACACATCAATCAGACACACTGCCTATGTTGGCAGTATACACATGTCAGAGCCTAACATCGTATAGCTATGCAGCAACATCGTTACGACACCCGGCGGACAAGAATTGTCGGCTGGCAAGATTGTTACCTGACACGCGACCAGCGGTCAGGCTGACGACAGACGCACGCAGGCCACGTGACACCACTAGAGGCAGTGGGCAGTTTGCGTGCTAACCTCAGACCGAGCTGGGACCGGAGACTGGAAGGACATGTGTGATGAAAGCAAGGCGTTTGTGTGGATCTCTGTGGTTGAAAGCCGAACGACTGATATCTTGAGCGTCAGACCTATGAGCTGTATTGTGGTTGTGAGCGTCGTGAGTTATATATTGTAGATTGTTGTAATTATCGTTCTGTATTTAATGTGGCAATAAATCCATAGAACGTTATGTCGTTGTGTCTTACGTCCAATCACGTTATACTTGTACTGTCTCACCCGTGTTAGCTAACGAGCCAATTATAAGATCCTGACATGTGTGGACGTGGGTTGCTCGTCCTTGTTTAAGAACCTAATATATGTAGACGTGTGTTGCTCGTCTTTGTTATTTAAAACTATAATTCTTGAACTTGTAAAATTTGTCAAGGTTATAGTGATGTAAATGTGATCGGAAAAGTCTCAGTGTGATCCATTACTACATTGTTTAAATATGTGTAAAACCATTAGTAAATGTACAGTACATATTGTTTGATCCTGTAAACGTGTGAAACATTTGTGATTTGTGAAACTTGTCACCGTTTGACCTTGTCGACATTGTGATTTTGTCGCCATTTTGACCTTGTCGCCATCTTGTAAACTTGATGTCTATGTCCTTACTGAATGTCATCTTGATGTAAGTGATGTGTCATCAATGTTATTGAATGTTCAAATACAGATTGATTGTCTTTGTGCATTGAGTTTGTGGAACGCAAAGAGTTTTGGAAAGAGTGTAACTTCTGTTGAGAAAAACACTGTTGACGACAAATTGACGACATACAATTATACTCGACGCCATCCAAACCTAATCAACACTTAGTGACTTGCAGGCACACACCAACAAATAGACACTAACTTATTTCTCTCCAAAAACAAAGCAGGTTTTTTTTTCCGTACCATCCATAACCTTGCCGTAGAGGTCATTAGTGGTTCCGAAGTACGACCCTACAGTTTTCTAGCCCGTTTGTCCTACCATTCGTCACCGTATCCAAGGGCACTTGAGTATATTTTTCTTTACTTTAACTTTACGTATGCATTAGTGGGCACGCATCGTATAGTAAAATCAATTGTAAATTGTTTTTTTTTTTTTTCTACTAACCATTTACAACATATTTTGTGTGGTTGATTATCATTGACGTATTTTCTCCATCATGTCGTCATTATTTGATTTCATCGATATGGGTATTAAATTGCATCTGACAGGTGATGAATTAACAAAATGGAGTGAGAAGAAATACGCTGAATACTGTGAGCGCGAAGATAGAGCAGCAGAAAGAGCTCTAAAACAAGCAGAGATGGAGACAGCTCTAAAGCAAGCAGAGATTGAAACAGCATTAAAGCAAGCCGAAGTAGAAATGGCTGCAAAGACAAAGCAAGCTGAGATAGACAGTGAACTTAAGAAAGCAGAAATAGCAGCTCAGAGCAAGAGAGAAGAACTAGAATTACAGTTGAAAATGAAACAACTTGACACTGAGACTGCAATAAATAAAGAGTCAAAGAAATCTGAAAGACTGGAAAAAGAAAACCAGTATAAAAAGTATCAAGGTATCGTACGTAACTATACCTCGGGTGACTGCATAGCAGCCTTTACCCAAAATTTTGAGACGTTAATGGAACATTACCAAGTTCCACTTTCTGAATGGAATATTCTATACATGAGGAGTCTATCTGGGGAACCTCTTAAAGTCATTGAAACCATCCCCAAAGACCTCAGAAAAGAGTACCATTACATTAAATCTAAGATAATGGCACATTTCATGTTAGACGAGGCAGGTTACAGAGAACAATTCAGTAAATTGAGTCCAAAATCAACTCAAACGTTCTCTGACTACCTCTGTTTAGTCCGAGATGTTTTCAGCAAATGGACTTCAGCAGCCAAAATTAACAAAAGTTATGATAGATTAGAAGATCTCATCATTCGAGATAAAGTCATTTCTTCTATCCCATCATCTTTTTCTAAGTTCTTACAGGAGAATGAATGCACAAGTGTGGAAGAAATGGAAAGACGTGGGTCGGCCTATTACACGGCCAACAAACAGTGTTTTGCCACTGAAGCTACTGACAGTAACTGGGTAGCAGCGGCCAACTATGATAAAAACTATAGTAGGCAAAAACCAAACAGGCCTACCTCTGAGAAATTTAGACATTGCATTCACTGCAAATTTTCTCACCATTTGAACGAGATGTGCGATAAAAACCCAGGGTACCAAACATACTTGCAAAATATGGTAAACAGACAAGACAGAGAACGTAAATCGTTCAAAAGTTTACGTAAATGTTTTCTCTGCAAGGCTTACGGGCACCATCGCATGGATTGTAGAGGCAGGCATATGACCAACAAAGCCAATACCGCCTTGTTCGATAGCTCAGCGTCAGAAGACGAAAATCCAGAAAAACATCCTGTAAATGCAGCACAGGCTTGTGATGTATTTAGTGCTAACAAATGCACTGTCTGTAATACCTTTTATGAAAATGGTATCCTAACATGCGGGCACGCCATCCCTATTGCCAATGAGGAAGCTAACTTGGTAATAGACTCAAAAGGCAGATTAGACATCTATCATGGGTATTTTAATGGCAAGTTTGCTACAGTACTTCGCGACACCGGAAGTACACTTATTGGCCTGAAAACAACATTCATAACGCCTACAGACTATACAGGCAGACACATCACATGTAGAACATTTTCAGGCAATATTGAAAAATATCCATTAGCATGGGCATACATTGAAACACCATTCCTCACCGGGAAAGTAAAGGTCGCGGCACTTACAAACCCAGTGTGCGATATAATCATAGGAAATTTACCTGAGGTGAATGACAAACCTCATAACCATGACATAACATCACTATGTATTGATGATAACACATTACCACCAAATGTCATCACTGAAAATGTCATATCACCTATTGAATGTATGTTAGCTAATGCAGCACTAAGTTCTCATCACATCATTGACGATATCATTCCATCATCATCTGATGTCATTGAATGTGTGAACGCAGTAACAAGAGCTACTGCTAGAGTGCAAGATGAAAGTAACCAAACTGAGGCTATACAAATGCTTAGCCCAGAATTACCACCTAGTGACTCTATGAAGGAAACATTCATAACAGCTCAAAAAGCTGATCCTTCACTGTCAAAGTACTTTGACCTGATCGGCAAAAAGGCAAGAGTAACCAAAAATGCGAAATGGCATTTTGCTTTACACAATGATATACTCACCAGGTATTACACCAGAGGTGACATTACAACAAAGCAAACTGTTTTGCCAACTACCTATCGCAAGCAAGCTTTACATCTTGCTCACGATATACCTTTTGCAGGTCATATGGCATATGTTAAAACCAGGTCAAGACTATTGACACAGTTTCATTGGCCAACATTTTGCAATGACATAAGAACATATTGCAGAAGTTGTGATACATGCCAGAAACTAGTAAAAAAAGGTAAACACCCACAGGCAAAGTTACAAGTCACTGACTTAGCCAGTCGACCTTTTGAAAAATTATCAGTTGACATTGTGGGCCCTCTTAGTCATACAACAACTAGAGGGAATAAATATATTCTAACTTTTATTGATCAATGTAGCCGCTGGCCAGAAGCTATTCCGCTAAAGAACATTACTGCCAACGACATCATGGAAGTGTTCTTCCATATCTTCTCCCGAATTGGGTTTCCAGATACTATCCAGTCTGATAGAGGCACTCAGTTTATTGCCGCATCGACCCAAGCTTTCACCAAAATGTTAGGAGTGAAGCAAGTCTTCAATAGCCCCTATCATCCTCACTCGAGCGGGATTATAGAAAAGCTTAATGGGGATCTGAAGCACATGCTTGCAAAAGTAACTCAAGATCACCCCAATAACTGGGATGTATACTTACCAGCTGTCCTTTTTGCTTATCGCGAGGTACCACATTCTAGTACCGGTTTCTCTCCTTTTGAACTAATCTATGGTGCCAAACCACGAGGCCCATTAACAATTTATCACCAAATGTTAACTGATTCTACTCCAGTACTGAAACCCATATCATCATTTTTGTATGTAACATCATTGCGTGAAAGGATTATTAAATCATGTGAAATTGCTAAAAATGCACTTAAACTATCTGGTGCTACTTACAGACAGTACGCAGACAAAGGTAACAGGACTATAACATTGACACCTGGACAGGACGTTCTACTACTACTACCTAGTGACAGACAGCTACTGACTGATTCTTGGCAGGGACCTTTTAAAGTGACAAGACAAATCTCACCTGTAGACTACGAGATCCTAATAAAAGACAAACACAAAATATTTCACATAAATATGCTAAGACCATACCACAACAGAGACAACGAACAAGACGATACGACAGCTTGCACCGTGATAATAGATCACGAAGATGACGATTCTAGCGACGAGATTCCAACACCTACATTAGACACGACAAACTGCTTGAAGGAGATCAAGATCAATCCAAACTTAAGTCAAGCAGAGACAAACAGTTGCAAACAGTTGATACAACAGTACAACACCATCTTTTCAGACAACCCAGGACAAACAGAATTAGTACAGCATCACATCACACTCACATCAAACACACCCATAAGATGCAGACCATACACCATACCATTACATTACAAGGAACAACTACATCAGGAAATCATCAACTTAGAAAAAAACAACATCATCAGACGATCCCTATCGGACTTCTCTTCACCCATGGTCATTGTACGTAAAAAGGACAACACAATACGACTTTGCATCGACTACAGAAAACTGAACAAAATAACTGTTTTAGATCTTGAACCAATGGCAAACACTGACGATCTTCTGACAGAACTGACAGACGCTAAGTTCTTTACGACGCTTGACATGTCTAAAGGTTACTGGCAGATTGCTGTACATGAAGACAGCAGACATCTAACAGCTTTCGCCACGCCTTGGGGACTGTACGAATGGTGCAAACTTCCATTTGGGCTAGTCAATGCCCCAGCCACATTCGTACGCATGACACGACTCCTCCTATCTGACATTCCTAATATTATTTGCTATATTGACGACATCTGTGTCCATACAGAGACAATGACGGAACATATAAAGACACTAGAACAAACACTAGAACGTATCAGACAGCACGGACTGACAGTGAAGCCTTCAAAGGTGAGCATGGCTTACCAAGAGATATCATTTTTGGGGTACAGAATATCCAATGGCTTTGTCATGACAGACAACAAAATTGTCTCCAAAATTCTAAAACTGTCACTTCCAACAAATAAGAAACAAGTCTGCAGCTTGCTGGGACTTATCAACTATTACAGGAATTTTATTCCTGATTTTTCAGAACTGACCGAGGTTTTTTCTAACTTACTAACTAAGGATAAGCCTGAAAAAGTTGTACACGATGAATGCCTACGAAATGCATTTCATAAAGTTTTGGCATACTTTTCTGATAAGAACTCGAATAATCTCATCCTTAAATTGCCCAACATCCATTTACCTTTCAGATTGAGAACAGATGCTAGCTCCGTTGCGATTGGGGCAGTCCTGTTGCAGGAATACAACAACATCCTGCATCCCATTTGTTTCATATCAAGAAAACTAAGGCCTCGAGAGCGTGCATGGTCCATTCCGCAATTAGAGGCACTGGCCTTAGTAGAAAGTGTGACGAAGCTATCCAGATACCTTCTAGGACGTCACTTTATCATCGAAACTGACAACAGTCCATTACGGTATATAAATGCCGGAGTACCATCCAATAATATGATTGCTCGCTGGTCCTTGAAGCTTCAAAATTACAGTTTCGAAGTTCGACATATTCCCGGCAGAATCAATACAATTGCCGATCTTTTGTCCCGTTGTCCGACCGACCCAGTAAGCAATGTCTGAGTGCATTGTGTACTATTACACTCAGACCAACACAGCCACCAATGAGTGAAATTTTGTTGCTATTCACCTACTGTGTAAGGTCTATAATTGAAATTGTGATACGGTTAAAAACCGACATGTATAATATACTTATTTTAATTAAGCCATGTAATGAGTGTAGTATAATTGTGTAGTGTGTGTTAGAAAGAGAACATTATTAATTGTAAATATACACCAAGAACAGTGTCACAGACGCTTAACCACTTACCAGAAGCGAACTTTACCATTTAACAGTGACAGCTGTGTGTGAATTTCTTCACCGTGATATTTTAACGACATGTGCAAATGTGGACTGAACAGTGACTTCTACACCACCTCTGCATCGAATTTAATCCAAAACATCAGAAATAAGAACAGTCGATCATTATCCAGAAGTTATGAACACATCGGAAATAAGAACATTCCATCATAATCCGAAAGTTGTGATACTATAACATCAGACTCGAACTTTGAGAACATTTTACTATCCGTTACAAAATAAAACCGGAGCATTTGTGTTCAGACAGTGTAACAGCAACTAAATTTTGAGTTTCGTGTGTATTTCCGGTGTAATTTAAAAAGTATAGCAAAATTAGCAGACGATATACAAATATTCAAAAACTTATGACGATTGTAAAATCCTTTTGAATCTATAAAATATAATACACCAATTGGGTACTTATTTATTTTGATTAGTGTAATCTTAGAATCATATCTTGATTAATGTATTCATATTACCGACTTTTTCTCGTTAATATGAAGAAACGTCAAGCAATGACGCTAAGAAATTAAATAATTATTGTAATTTATTGAATTTCTTGAATGTCAAAATTACTTCCCTTGCATTTATGAATTACACCAAGGGCCATAATTTGAAACATATTCATTAATGTGTATTGTATAAATAGACATTTTGTTGCTCAAACGGCTAACACAGCGGGTAGGCGTCCACCAAGCATGACATAGAGCTGCCAACATTGCAAACCAACATAAAAGCTCCTGGCCAAATGAGGTCAGAGTTTGATTGTTTAATACG
This sequence comes from Cepaea nemoralis, assembly GCA_014155875.1. Taxonomy (NCBI): domain Eukaryota; kingdom Metazoa; phylum Mollusca; class Gastropoda; order Stylommatophora; family Helicidae; genus Cepaea; species Cepaea nemoralis. The sequence continues at coordinate 146,765 of JACEFZ010022126.1, read as the reverse complement.
ACTCAAACAAAGTCGTATTTCAGTCTGGCTAGATGGCTGTTGCAAAACAACCATATTATTACGTTTTTTTCAAATTGCTGCGAGGTAGATGCGAGAAGCTGGTACTACTGATCTGACTGGGTATTATTGCAATGAAGGTAACCAGGCATCAGGGGGATGAAACCTGATTTGTGTTAAAAGTTGTACTTCATTTGTCATTTCAATGCAACTTACATTTTTTGTATATATTTCTATGCCATATATGTATTTTCATGCATAACACAGGGAAAGAGTAGTCTCTGACATGAAAGTAACACTACCCCAGTATATACATACATCATGAATGAAAGATGACATCTTTCATTGAGGTACCCGGGGAGAATGTCAGAGCCTAACATGGTATAGCTATGCAGCAACATCGTTACGACACCCGGCGGACAAGAATTGTCGGCTGGCAAGATTGTTACCTGACACGCGACCAGCGGTCAGGCTGACGACAGACGCACGCAGGCCACGTGACACCACTAGAGGCAGTGGGCAGTTTGCGTGCTAACCTCAGACCGAGCTGGGACCGGAGACTGGAAGGACATGTGTGATGAAAGCAAGGCGTTTGTGTGGATCTCTGTGGTTGAAAGCCGAACGACTGATATCTTGAGCGTCAGACCTATGAGCTGTATTGTGGTTGTGAGCGTCGTGAGTTATATATTGTAGATTGTTGTAATTATCGTTCTGTATTTAATGTGGCAATAAATCCATAGAACGTTATGTCGTTGTGTCTTACGTCCAATCACGTTATACTTGTACTGTCTCACACGTGTTAGCTAACGAGCCAATTATAAGATCCTGACACACATCAATCAGACACACTGCCTATGTTGGCAGTATACACATCAATCAGACACACTGCCTATGTTGGCAGCACATACATCAACCTGACACACTACCTATGTTGGCAGTATACACATCAATCAGACACACTGCCTATGTTGGCAGTATACACATCAATCAGACACACTACCTATGTCGGCAGTATACACATCAATCAAACACGCTGACTATGTTGGCAGTATACACATCAATCAGACACACTACCTATGTTGGCAGTACACACATCAACCTGACACACTACCTATGTTGGCAGTACACACATCAACCTGACACACTGCCTATGTTGGCAGTATACACATCAATCAGACACACTGACTATGTTGGCAGTACACACATCAACCTGACACACTACCTATGTTGGCAGTATACACATCAACCTGAAACACTGCCTATGTTGGCAGTATACACATCAATCAGACACACTGCCTATGTTGGCAGTATACACATCAATCAGACACACTGACTATGTTGGCAGTATACACATCAACCTGACACACTACCTATGTTGACAGTATACACATCAACCTGAAACACTGCCTATGTTGGCAGCACACACATCAACCTAACACACTACCTATGTTGGCAGTATACACATCAACCTGACACACTGCCTATGTTGGCAGCACACACATCAACCTGACACACTGCCTATGTTGGCAGTATACACATCAACCTGACACACCTATGTTGGCAGTATACACATCAATCAGACACACTGCCTATGTTCGCAGCACACACATCAACCTGACACACTGACTATGTTGGCAGTATACATATCAACCTGACACACTACCTATGTTGGCAGTATACACATCAACCTGACACACTGCCTATGTTGGCAGTATACACATCAACCTGACACACTGCCTATGTTGGCAGTATACACATCAATCAGACACACTGCCTATGTTGGCAGTATACACATCAATCAGACACACTGCCTATGTTGGCAGTATACACATCAACCTGACACACTACCTATGTTGGCAGTATACACATCAATCAGACACACTGCCTATGTTGGCAGTATACACATCAACCTGACACACTGCCTATGTTGGCAGTATACACATCAACCTGACACACTACCTATGTTGGCAGTATACACATCAATCAGACACACTGCCTATGTTGGCAGCACACACATCAACCTGACACACTGCCTATGTTGGCAGTATACACATCAATCAGACACACTGCCTATGTTGGCAGTATACACATCAATCAGACACACTGCCTATGTTGGCAGTATACACATCAACCTGACACACTACCTATGTTGGCAGTATACACATCAATCAGACACACTGCCTATGTTGGCAGTATACACATCAACCTGACACACTGCCTATGTTGGCAGCACACACATCAACCTGACACACTGCCTATGTTGGCAGCACACACATCAACCTGACACACTGCCTATGTTGGCAGTATACACATCAACCTGACACACTGCCTATGTTGGCAGTACACACATCAACCTGACACACTACCTATGTTGGCAGTACACACATCAACCTGACACACTACCTATGTTGGCAGCACACACATCAACCTGACACACTACCTATGTTGGCAGTACACACATCAACCTGACACACTACCTATGTTGGCAGTACACACATCAACCTGACACACTACCTATGTTGGCAGCACACACATCAACCTGACACACTACCTATGTTGGCAGCACACACATCAAGCTGACACACTGCCTATGTTGGCAGCACACACATCAACCTGACACACTACCTATGTTGGCAGCACACACATCAACCTGACATACTACCTATGTTGGCAGTACACACATCAACCTGACACACTACCTATGTTGGCAGCACACACATCAACCTGACACACTACCTATGTTGGCAGCACACACATCAACCTGACACACTGCCTATGTTGGCAGCACACACATCAACCTGACACACTACCTATGTTGGCAGCACACACATCAACCTGACACACTACCTATGTTGGCAGTACACACATCAACCTGACACACTACCTATGTTGGCAGTACACACATCAACCTGACACACTACCTATGTTGGCAGTATACATATCAACCTGACACACTGCCTATGTTGGCAGTATATACATCAATCAAACACGCTGACTATGTTGGCAGCACACACATCAACCTGACACACTACCTATGTTGGCAGTACACACATCAACCTGACACACTGCCTATGTTGGCAGTACACACATCAACCTGACACACTACCTATGTTGGCAGCATACACATCAACCAGACACACTACCTATGTTGGCAGTATACACATCAACCTGACACACTGCCTATGTTGGCAGTACACACATCAACCTGACACACTACCTATGTTGGCAGCACACACATCAACCTGACACACTACCTATGTTGGCAGCACACACATCAACCTGACACACTGCCTATGTTGGCAGTACACACATCAACCAGACACACTACCTATGTTGGCAGCACACACATCAACCTGACACACTGACTATGTTGGCAGCACACACATCAACCTGACACACTACCTATGTTGGCAGTACACACATCAACCTGACACACTGCCTATGTTGGCAGTACACACATCAATCAGACACACTGACTATGTTGGCAGTATACACATCAACCTGACACACTGCCTATGTTGGCAGTATATACATCAACTCAAACACGCTGACTATGTTGGCAGCACACACATCACCTGACACACTACCTATGTTGGCAGTACACACATCAACCTGACACACTGCCTATGTTGGCAGTACACACATCAACCTGACACACTACCTATGTTGGCAGCATACACATCAACCAGACACACTACCTATGTTGGCAGTATACACATCAACTGGAACACTGCCTATGTTGGCAGTACACACATCAACCTGACACACTACCTATGTTGGCAGCACACACATCAACCTGACACACTACCTATGTTGACAGCACACACATCAACCTGACACACTGCCTATGTTGGCAGTACACACATCACAGACACACTACCTATGTTGGCAGCACACACATCAACCTGACACACTGACTATGTTGGCAGCACACACATCAACCTGACACACTACCTATGTTGGCAGTACACACATCAACCTGACACACTGCTATGTTGGCAGTACACACATCAACTCAGGACACACTGACTATGTTGGCAGTACCACATCAACCATGACACACGCCTATGTTGGCAGTCACACACATCAACCTGACACACTGACTATGTTGGCAGTACACACATCTCAACCTTGACACACTACCTATGTTGGCAGTAACACATCAACCATGACACACTGACCTATGTTGGCAGTACACACATCAACCTGACACACTACCTATGTTGGCATGTACACACATCAACCTGACACACTATCCTATGTGGCAGTACACACATCAACCTAACACACTACCTATGTTGGCAGTACACACATCAACCTGACACACTACCTATGATTGGCAGTACACACATCAACCTGACACCACTACCTATGTTGGCAGTACACACATCAACCTGACACACTACCTATGTTGGCAGTACTACACATCAACCTGACACACTCCTTATGTTGGCAGTATACACATCAACCTGAACCCTACCTAGTTGGCAGTACACACATCAACCTGACACACTACCTATGTTGGCAGCACACACATCAACTGACACAATGCGACTATGTTGGCAGCTACACACATCAACCTGACACACTGCCTATGTTGGCAGCATACAACATCAACCTGACACACTACCTATGTTGGCAGTCACACACATCAACCTGACACACTACCCTATGTTGGCAGTACACACATCAACCTAGACACACATCCTATGTTGGCAGTACTACACATCAACCTGACACACTATCTATGTTGGCAGCTACACACATCAACCTAACACACTACCTATGTTGGCAGTACACACATCAACCTGACACACTACCTATGTTGGCAGTACACACATCAACCTGACACACTACCTATGTTGGCAGTATACACATCAACCTAACACACTACCTATGTTGGCAGTCTACACATCAACCTGACACACTACCTATGTTGGCAGGCACACACATCAACCTGACACACTACCTATGTTGGCAGTACAAATCACATCAAACCTGCCTGCTATGTTGGCAGAATACACATCAACCTGACACACTACCTATGTTGGCAGCACACACATCAACCTGACACACTACCTATGTTGGCAGTACACACATCAACCAGACACACTATCTATGTTGGCAGTATACACATCAACCTGACACACTATCTATGTTGGCAGCACACACATCAACCTGACACACTGCCTATGTTGGCAGTACACACATCAACCTGACACACTACCTATGTTGGCAGTACACACATCAACCTGACACACTACCTATGTTGGCAGCACACACATCAACCTGACACACTACCTATGTTGGCAGTACACACATCAACCTGACACACTACCTATGTTGGCAGTACACACATCAACCTGACACACTACCTATGTTGGCAGTACACACATCAACCTGACACACTGCCTATGTTGGCAGTATACACATCAACCTGACACACTACCTATGTTGGCAGTACACACATCAACCTGACACACTACCTATGTTGGCAGTACACACATCAACCTGACACACTGCCTATGTTGGCAGTACACACATCAACCTGACACACTGCCTATGTTGGCAGTACACACATCAACCTGACACACTACCTATGTTGGCAGTACACACATCAACCTGACACACTACCTATGTTGGCAGTACACACATCAACCAGACACACTACCTATGTTGGCAGTATACACACATCAACCTGACACACTACCTATGTTGGCAGTATACACATCTGGAATGTACCTACAGCAGTTTGTTTCATCAGAGCCATCAAAACAATCTGGATTGCCATCACAGTGGAACTCCTTCCTGATACAGGACCCGTCCAGGCAGGAGAACTCCTCCATATGGCATATTCTGGGCAGACTTTCTGCAATGACATTGTGTTCCTGATGTACTCCAACATTTTATAAACAAGACAAGTGGTAGTCATTTGAAGACTCAAAATATCTCAGATGAATGGTTGACATATGACAGGGAGGAGACAAGAACAGGCAGATATGTGAAGCAAAATTGTTGATGACAGGGAGGAGACAAAAACAGGCAGAGATATGTGAGGCAAAAGGTTGATGACAGGGAGGAGACAAGAACAGGCAGAGGTATGTGAGGCAAATGGTTGATGACAGGGAGGAGACAAGAACAGGCAGAGGTATGTGAGGCAAATGGTTTGATGACAGGGGGGAGACAAGAACAGGCAGAGATATGTGAGGAGAATGGTTGATGACAGGGAGGAGACAAGAACAGGAGGGATGTGTGAGGCAAATGGTTGATGACAGGGGGGAGACAAGAACAGGCAGAGATATGTGAGGGAAAGTGTTGATGACAGGGGGAGACAAGAACAGGCAGAGATATGTGAGGGAAGGGGTTGATGACAGGGAGGAGACAAGAACAGGCAGAGATATGAGAGGCAAATGGTTGATGACAGGGAGGAGACAAGAACAGGTAGAGATATGTGAGGGAAAGTGTTGATGACAGGGGGAGACAAGAACAGGCAGAGATATGTGAGGGAAGGGGTTGATGACAGGGAGGAGACAAGAACAGGCAGAGATATGTGAGGGAAGGGGTTGATGACAGGGAGGAGACAAGAACAGGCAGAGATATGTGAGGCAAATGGTTGATGACAGGGAGGAGACAAGAACAGGCAGAGATATGTGAGGCAAATGGTTGATGACAGGGAGGAGACAAGAACAGGCAGAGATATGTGAGGCAAATGGTTGATGACAGGGAGGAGACAAGAACAGGCAGAGATATGTGAGGCAAATGGTTGATGACAGGGAGGAGACAAGAACAGGCAGAGATATGTGAGGCAAATGGTTGATGACAGGGAGGAGACAAGAACAGGCAGAGATATATGAGGCAAATGGTTAATGACAGGGGGAGACAAGAACAGGCAGAGATATGTGAGGGAAGGGGTTGATGACAGGGAGGAGACAAGAACAGGCAGAGATATGTGAGGCAAATGGTTGATGACAGGGAGGAGACAAGAACAGGCAGAGATATATGAGGCAAATGGTTGATGACAGGGGGGAGACAAGAACAAGCAGAGATGTCTGAGGCAAATGGTTGATGACAGGGAGGAGACAAGAACAGGCAGAGATATGTGAGGAGAATGGTTGATGACAGGGAGGAGACAAGAACAGGCAGAGATATGTGAGGAGAATGGTTGATGACAGGGAGGAGACAAGAACAGGCAGAGATATGTGAGGGAAAGGGTTGATGACAGGGAGGAGACAAGAACAGGCAGGGATATGTGAGGAGAATGGTTGATGACAGGGAGGAGACAAGAACAGGCAGAGATATATGAGGAGAAGTGTTGATGACAGGGGGGGAGACAAGAACAGGCAGGGATATGTGAGGAGAATGGTTGATGACAGGGAGGAGACAAGAACAGGCAGAGATATATGAGGAGAAGGGTTGATGACAGGGGGGGGGGGGGGGGGGACAAGAACAGGCAGAGATATTTGAGGAGAATGGTTGATGACAGGGAGGAGACAAGAACAGGCAGAGATATGTGAGGAGAATGGTTGATGACAGGGGGGAGACGAGAACAGGCAGAGATATATGAGGAGAAGGGTTGATGACAGGGAGGAGACAAGAACAGGCAGAGATATGTGAGGAGAATGGTGATGACAGGGGGGGGGGGAGACAAGAACAGGCAGGGATATGTGAGGAGAATGGTTGATGACAGGGGGGAGACAAGAGCAGGCAGATATGATGGTTGAGACAGAGAAGGTTGACAGCAAGACAGTTTTAAATTTCCATTACACTGTCCAGAATCCCATGTTATCTCTGTGGAGAAAGAGAGTGAGTGAGAGTGAGAGAGAGAGAGAGAGAGAGAGAGAGAGAGAGAGAGGAGAGAGAGAGAGAGAGAGAGAGAGAGAGAGAGAGAGAGAGAGAGAGAGAGAGAAGGGGAGAGAGAGAGAGAGCAATAGAGAGGGAGAAAGAGAGGGAAAACAAGAGGGAGAAAGGTAGGGAAAGAGAGAATGAATGAATGAGAGGAGGGGAGAGAGACGATGGGAGAAAGAGAGGGAGACAGAAAGAGAGAGTGAGTGAGAGAAAGAGAGTTTTAACTGAGTCACCCAGTCCGGAATGCCATCTGGCAGACACCAGCAAGGGTACATAAAGGACGTCAGCTGTTAAACTGCTGAAATCTGTGGCAGACAACATGATGACAGTCTTCAAGCCTGACCTGGAGATGTGCCCCATGTGGTTGTCTGTGTCTCTGGGGTGACTCAGCAACATTAAATATCCACCAGATATTCCCAGAATTCAGCCCACACACCTACACAGATCAATGGTTAGACTAACACACTCTAATGTATGCATCTACACAGATCAATGGTTAGACTGACACACTCTAATGTATGCATCTACACAGATCAATGGTTAGACTGACACACTCTAATGTGTGCATCTACACAGATCAATGGTTAGACTGACACACTCTAATGTATGCATCTACACAGATCAATGGTTAGACTGACACACTCTAATGTATGCATCTACACAGATCAATGGTTAGACTGACACGCTCTAATGTGTGCATCTACACAGATCAATGGTTAGACTAACACACTCTAATGTATGCATCTACACAGATCAATGGTTAGACTGACACGCTCTAATGTATGCATCTACACAGATCAATGGTTAGACTGACACACTCTAATGTGTGCATCTACACAGATCAATGGTTAGACTGACACACTCTAATGTATGCATTACACAGATCAATGGTTAGACTAACACACTTAATGTGTGCATCTACACAGATCAATGGTTAGACTGACACACTCTAATGTATGCATCTACACAGATCAATGGTTAGACTGACACAACTCTTAATGTATGCATCTACACAGATCAATGGTTTAGACTGACACACTCTAATGTATGCAATCCTACACAGATCAATGGTTAGACTGACACACCTCTAATGTGTTGCATCTACAAGATCAATGGTTTAGATCTACACACTCTAATGTATGCATCTACACAGATCAATGGTCTAGACTGACACACTCTAATGTATGCATCTACACAGATCAATGGTTAGACTGACACACTCTAATTGTGTGCATCTACACAGATCAATGGTCTAGGACTGACCCACTCTAATGTATGCATCTACACAGATCAATGGTTAGGACTAACACACTCTAATGTGCTGCATCTACACAGATCAATGGTTAGACTAACACGCTCTAATGTATGCATCTACACAGATCAATGGTTAGACTGACACACTCTAATGTATGCATCTACACAGATCAATGGTTAGACTGACACACTCTAATGTATGCATCTACACAGATCAATGGTTAGACTGACACGCTCTAATGTATGCATCTACACAGATCAATGGTTAGACTGACACACTCTAATGTGTGCATCTACACAGATCAATGGTTAGACTGACACACTCTAATGTATGCATCTACACAGATCAATGGTTAGACTAACACACTCTAATGTGTGCATCTACACAGATCAATGGTTAGACTAACACGCTCTAATGTATGCATCTACACAGATCAATGGTTAGACTGACACACTCTAATGTATGCATCTACACAGATCAATGGTTAGACTGACACACTCTAATGTATGCATCTACACAGATCAATGGTTAGACTGACACACTCTAATGTATGCATCTACACAGATCAATGGTTAGACTGACACACTCTAATGTATGCATCTACACAGATCAATGGTTAGACTGACACACTCTAATGTATGCATCTACACAGATCAATGGTTAGACTGACACACTCTAATGTGTGCATCTACACAGATCAATGGTTAGACTAACACACTCTAATGTATGCATCTACACAGATCAATGGTTAGACTGACACACTCTAATGTGTGCATCTACACAGATCAATGGTTAGACTGACACACTCTAATGTATGCATCTACAACAGATCAATGGTTAGACTGACACACTCTAATGTATGCATCTACACAGATCAATGGTTAGACTGACACACTCTAATGTATGCATCTACACAGATCAATGGTTAGACTGACACACTCTAATGTGTGCATCTACACAGATCAATGGTTAGACTGACACACTCTAATGTATGCATCTACACAGATCAATGGTTAGACTGACACACTCTAATGTATGCATCTACACAGATCAATGGTTAGACTAACACACTTTAATGTGTGCATCTACACAGATCAATGGTTAGACTAACACACTCTAATGTATGCATCTACACAGATCAATGGTTAGACTGACACACTCTAATGTATGCATCTACACAGATCAATGGTTAGACTAACACACTCTAATGTATGCATCTACACAGATCAATGGTTAGACTGACACACTCTAATGTATGCATCTACACAGATCAATGGTTAGACTGACACACTCTAATGTATGCATCTACACAGATCAATGGTTAGACTGACACACTCTAAGTAGCATTACACAGATCAATGGTTAGACTAACACACTCTAATGTATGCATCTACACAGATCATGGTTAGACTGACACACTCTAATGTATGCATCTACACAGATCAATGGTTAGACTGACACACTCTAATGTATGCATCTACACAGATCAATGGTTAGACTGACACACTCTAATGTATGCATCTACACAGATCAATGGTTAGACTGACACACTTAATGTATGCATCTACACAGATCAATGGTTAGACTGACACACTCTAATGTATGCATCTACACAGATCAATGGTTAGACTGACACACTCTAATGTATGCATCTACACAGATCAATGGTTAGACTGACACACTCTAATGTGTGCATCTACACAGATCAATGGTTAGACTGACACACTCTAATGTGTGCATCTACACAGATCAATGGTTAGACTGACACAACTCTAATGTATGCATCTACACAGATCAATGGTTAGACTAACACACTCTAATGTGTGCATCTACACAGATCAATGGTTAGACTGACACACTCTAATGTATGCATCTACACAGATCAATGGTTAGACTAACACACTCTAATGTATGCATCTACACAGATCAATGGTTAGACTGACACACTCTAATGTATGCATCTACACAGATCAATGGTTAGACTGACACACTTTAATGTATGCATCTACACAGATCAATGGTTAGACTGACACACTCTAATGTATGCATCTACACAGATCAATGGTTAGACTAACACACTCTAATGTATGCATCTACACAGATCAATGGTTAGACTGACACACTCTAATGTATGCATCTACACAGATCAATGGTTAGACTGACACACTCTAATGTATGCATCTACACAGATCAATGGTTAGACTGACACACTCTAATGTATGCATCTACACAGATCAATGGTTAGACTGACACACTTTAATGTGTGCATCTACACAGATCAATGGTTAGACTGACACACTTTAATGTGTGCATCTACACAGCACTCACCGCAATCCTGTTCATCGGAGCCATCAGCACAGTTGAGCTCTCCATCACAATGTAGCAGCCTGGACAGACAGCGACTGTCATTGAGACATTTGAACTCCCTCACAGGATCACACCAGTTGCCACAGTCCAGCTGAAAGTTGATCAACGTGTTCACATGGGCTCAGACACACTTCTGGTATACTACATTCATTGCCTGTCTTATTCAAGGTGTGGGGAGGAGGGAAGGGGTAGCAACACAACATAAACTAACCAGACGGACTAGATAAATAAGCAAGGTAGAGAACATGCCATCAACTAATGGAGTTGTCAATACAGACGGACAGACATGTCATATACATGGTACTCAAGACAGACAAAAACTCAAGACAGACAAAAAACAAGTCATGAATACCTTGGATATCCAAGGCATACAGAAAACATATCATTAACTGGATATCCATTACAGACAGAAAACATTAACTGGATATTCATGACAGATAAAAAACATATCATTAACTAGATATCCATGACAGATAGAAAACAAGTCATTAACTGGATATTCATGACATACAGAAAACAAGTTATTAACTGGATATTCATGACAGACAGAAAACATATCATTCATCATCATCATCATCGGTGGGCGGCACTGGATAGTGTCATTCTGTGAGATCTTTGATGTCGTCAATCCATTTTCTTCTTGGACGTCCTCATGGTCTCGTTGCAGATGAGCTTTGATATAAGGCTAGTGATGGCAGTTGCTGATGTTGCATTCTAACGACATGGCCAAACCACTTGATCTTCTGTCTTTCAATAAATGTGGCACAAGGTGTTGATCCCACACTCTGTCTGATAATAGCATTTCTTACTCGGTCTCGGATTGTTAAGTTGGCAGCTCTCCTCAGGCATCTCATCTCGCAGGTGTTGATTTTGCGAAAGTGTAATTTGGATAACGTCCAAGTTTGAGATTGGTAGCTCTCTCCTCTGCTATTTAATATCTACATGGACAGAATATCCAAAGAAGCAAGTCTTGACAGAACAGAAAATTTAGAACTCTTTACTCCAGATGAAACAACTGATCCACAGGAAATAAATGAACTTCTATTTGCAGACTATCAGTGCCTGTTTTACAGCGATGAGGGCAGACTATAATACTTCACCCACCCAATCACACACCCCCAACCACACACACATACCCCTCCCACACACACACATCCCTCACCCACCACCCATCACCCACATTTTCCCACCCATTTCACATCCATCCACACACCTCACCAACCACACATACATCCCCACCCACACACACATCTCCCATGCATACACACATCCTCCACTCCTCCTACACATGCCCCAACACACCCACCCACACACACATCCCCCACCTACCAACACCCACACACCCCTCACCTGCCAACACCCACACATACCACTACCCACAAAAACACACCCATCTAGACACACATCCCTCACCCATCCACACATGCCCCATCCATACACACATCCATCCACCCATACACCTCCCAACCCCCACCACACACATCCTCCACCCGCACACATCTCCCCACCCACCCAGACACACATATCCCCACACATCCTCCACTCACACACACTTCTCCCATACTCCCACACACATCTCCCACCCACACACACATATATCTCCCATGCCATACACACATTACAGACAGATTTAAATATTGAGCACAACCCACTACTGGCAATAGTGATCGTATTCCGGTATGAACCTAAGGCCTTGTCCACGTCAATTTGGAAGCACTAGACTCGAATTTCGCTCTCGTTTGAGCTCGTCAGTAGTGTATGTCCATGACTGGACCTGGGCTCAAACCCGGATCACTGGATGTGACACGGGTGTGTAACCACTAAACCACGTGACACACCCTAGACAAGACCAAATTATCACACTAGAATATCACGTCGCCCATCGTAGGCTATAGCTCAAAATTTGCCAAATCGCCGCGACTGACATCCATCAATCGATGTAGCCCCGAATGATCAGGTCTTCTTAACTGGCAAGGCACACCAGGCCGCCTAAGTCCAGTGAGCAATAATATTTTTTCCGGGATTTGAGATTTAAATATTGAGCATAACTCACTACCGGCAATGCCGATCGTATTCCGGTATGAACCTAAGGCCTTGTCTTCCCTTGACAACTGGTTCTGAGACCAGGTTCTGTGTGAGCATGTACTCTATGTGTACGTCTGGTAGACATGATCTGACACATTCTTTTAGTTGACACACTCACCTCATCAGAGTTGTCTAAACAATCATACTCATTATCACAACGGTAGCGGTAGTTGATGCATCGCCCATCCAAGCACATGAATTCATACACTGAACAGTTGCCAGGGCCTGCAGAGAGAAGAACAATATTGACGATATGATAAACACTTGAGATTTCAACAGGACATGAGCAGAGAATTTCCCAGGCAGACTGACAGTACACACATCTACAACTCTGAGATTTGAGATTCTATATCTATCTACCTCCATGGCAGACTGATAGTACACACATCTACAACTCTGAGATTTGAGATTCTATGTCTATCTCTTGCTTACTGCCATATAATGAAGTAGAAATATTCACAGAATGCATGTAACAAAACCCAGAATGACCTGACCAATCCTGGTGCTTGCGTACTCACCACATTTGCCACTGGGACAACAGTCTGCAGTCTCTCTCTCATCAAAGCCATCAGGACAATCTCGCTGCCCGTCGCACCTCCATGAGACAGGTATGCACTGAGTAGTGTTTGGACACTGCATGTGTTTGCTGGCACATGTATGAGCTGCAACGTAAAGTCATGTTTGTGAGTACAACATTGTACAAGGTCACTGACATACATATGAACTGATATATAAGATCATCTCTGTAAGTATGATCATCATGGGACACTATGAGATCACACAAAACTACCTCTGTGAGTACAACCATCAGGAGACACTGTATGAGATCATATATAACCATCTGTGTCAGTACAACCATCAGGAGACACTGTATGAGATCATATATAACCATCTGTGTGAGTACAATCATCATGAGACACTGTATGAGATCATATATAACCATCTGTGTGAATACAACCATCATGACACACTGTATGAGATCACAAATAACCCAAAATGATAAATACTGAATGTACCACTGCCTAGGAAATCATGAACCGCTAAAGAATGCTGGTGTTGATTGTCTGTACAAGGACATGGTGGTGTTGATTGTCTGTACAAGGACATGCTGGTGTTGATTGTCTGTACAAGGACATGGTGGTGTTGATTGTCTGTACAAGACATGGTGGTGTTGATTGTCTGTACAAGGACATGGTGATGTTGATTGTCTGTACAAGGACATGGTGGTGTTGATTGTCTGTACAAGGACATGGTGGTGTTGATTGTCTGTACAAGGACATGGTGGTGTTGATTGTCTGTACAAGGACATGGTGGTGTTGATTGTCTGTACAAGGACATGGTGGTGTTGATTGTCTGTACAAGGACATGCTGGTGTTGATTGTCTGTAAAGGACATAGTGGTGTTGATTGTCTGTACAAGGACATGGTGGTGTTGATTGTCTGTACAAGGACATGGTGGTGTTGATTGTCTGTACAAGGACATGCTGGTGTTGATTGTCTGTACAAGGACATGGTGGTGTTGATTGTCTGTACAAGGACATGGTGGTGTTGATTGTCTGTACAAGGACATGCTGGTGTTGATGTCTGTACAAGGACATGGTGGTGTTGATTGTCTGTACAAGGACATGGTGGTGTTGATTGTCTGTACAAGGACATGGTGATGTTGATTGTCTGTACAAGGACATGGTGGTGTTGATTGTCTGTACAAGGACATGGTGGTGTTGATTGTCTGTGCAAGGACATGGTGGTGTTGATTGTCTGTGCAAGGACATGGTGGTGTTGATTGTCTGTACAAGGACATGGTGGTGTTGATTGTCTGTACAAGGACATGCTGGTGTTGATTGTCTGTAAAGGACATAGTGGTGTTGATTGTCTGTACAAGGACATGGTGGTGTTGATTGTCTGTACAAGGACATGGTGGTGTTGATTGTCTGTACAAGGACATGCTGGTGTTGATTGTCTGTACAAGGACATGGTGGTGTTGATTGTCTGTACAAGGACATGGTGGTGTTGATTGTCTGTACAAGGACATGGTGGTGTTGATTGTCTGTACAAGGACATGGTGGTGTTGATTGTCTGTACAAGGACATGGTGGTGTTGATTGTCTGTACAAGGACATGGTGGTGTTGATTGTCTGTACAAGGACATGGTGGTGTTGATTGTCTGTACAAGGACATGGTGGTGTTGATTGTCTGTAAAGGACATAGTGGTGTTGATTGTCTGTACAAGGACATGCTGGTTTTGGTTGTCTGTACAAGGACATGGTGGTGTTGATTGTCTGTACAGGGACATAGTGGTGTTGATTGTCTGTACAAGGACATAGTGGTGTTGATTGTCTGTACAAGGACATGTGGTGTTGATTGTCTGTACAAGGACATGGTGGTGTTGATTGTCTGTACAAGGACATGGTGGTGTTGATTGTCTGTACAAGGACATGCTGGTGTTGATTGTCTGTACAAGGACATGGTGGTGTTGATTGTCTGTACAAGGACATGGTGGTGTTGATTGTCTGTACAAGGACATGCTGGTGTTGATTGTCTGTACAAGGACATGGTGGTGTTGATTGTCTGTACAAGGACATAGTGGTGTTGATTGTCTGTACAAGGACATGTGGTGTTGATTGTCTGTACAAGGACATGTGGTGTTGATTGTCTGTACAAGGACATGTGGTGTTGATTGTCTGTACAAGGACATGTGGTGTTGATTGTCTGTACAAGGACATAGTGGTGTTGATTGTCTGTACAAGGACATAGTGGTGTTGATTGTCTGTACAAGGACATGTGGTGTTGATTGTCTGTACAGGGACATAGTGGTGTTGATTGTCTGTACAAGGACATAGTGGTGTTGATTGTCTGTACAAGGACATAGTGGTGTTGATTGTCTGTACAAGGACATGTGGTGTTGATTGTCTGTACAAGGACATGTGGTGTTGATTGTCTGTACAAGGACATAGTGGTGTTGATTGTCTGTACAAGGACATAGTGGTGTTGATTGTCTGTACAAGGACATGCTGGTGTTGATTGTCTGTACAAGGACATGGTGGTGTTGATTGTCTGTACAAGGACATGGTGGTGTTGATTGTCTATACAAGGACATGTGGTGTTGATTGTCTGTACAAGGACATGGTGGTGTTGATTGTCTGTACAAGGACATGCTGGTTTTGGTTGTCTGTACAAGGACATGGTGGTGTTGATTGTCTGTACAAAGACATGCTGGTGTTGATTGTCTGTACAAGGACATGCTGGTGTTGATTGTCTGTACAAGGACATGGTGGTGTTGATTGTCTGTACAAGGACATGGTGGTGTTGATTGTCTGTACAAGGACATGGTGGTGTTGATTGTCTGTACAAGGACATGCTGGTGTTGATTGTCTGTACAAGGACATGCTGGTGTTGATTGTCTGTACAAGGACATGGTGGTGTTGATTGTCTGTACAAGGACATGCTGGTGTTGATTGTCTGTACAAGGACATGGTGGTGTTGATTGTCTGTACAAGGACATGCTGGTGTTGATTGTCTGTACAAGGACATGGTGGTGTTGATTGTCTGTACAAGGACATGGTGGTGTTGATTGTCTGTACAAGGACATGGTGGTGTTGATTGTCTGTACAAGGACATGGTGGTGTTGATTGTCTGTACAAGGACATGGTGGTGTTGATTGTCTGTACAAGGACATGGTGGTGTTGATTGTCTGTACAAGGACATGGTGGTGTTGATTGTCTGTACAAGGACATGGTGGTGTTGATTGTCTGTACAAGGACATGGTGGTGTGATTGTCTGTACAAGGACATGGTGGTGTTGATTGTCTGTACAAGGACATGGTGGTGTTGATTGTCTGTACAAGGACATGCTGGTGTTGATTGTCTGTAAAGGACATAGTGGTGTTGATTGTCTGTACAAGGACATGCTGGTTTTGGTTGTCTGTACAAGGACATGGTGGTGTTGATTGTCTGTACAGGGACATAGTGGTGTTGATTGTCTGTACAAGGACATAGTGGTGTTGATTGTCTGTACAAGGACATGTGGTGTTGATTGTCTGTACAAGGACATGTGGTGTTGATTGTCTGTACAAGGACATAGTGGTGTTGATTGTCTGTACAAGGACATAGTGGTGCTGATTGTCTGTACAAGGACATGCTGGTTTTGGTTGTCTGTACAAGGACATGGTGGTGTTGATTGTCTGTACAAGGACATGGTGGTGTTGATTGTCTGTACAAGGACATAGTGGTGTTGATTGTCTGTACAAGGACATAGTGGTGTTGATTGTCTGTACAAGGACATGTGGTGTTGATTGTCTGTACAAGGACATGTGGTGTTGATTGTCTGTACAAGGACATGTGGTGTTGATTGTCTGTACAAGGACATGCTGGTGTTGGTTGTCTGTACAAGGACATGCTGGTGTTGATTGTCTGTACAAGGACATAGTGGTGTTGATTGTCTGTACAAGGACATAGTGGTGTTGATTGTCTGTACAAGGACATGTGGTGTTGATTGTCTGTACAAGGACATGTGGTGTTGATTGTCTGTACAAGGACATGTGGTGTTGATTGTCTGTACAAGGACATGCTGGTGTTGATTGTCTGTTCAAGGACATGCTGGTGTTGATTGTCTGTACAAGGACATGGTGGTGTTGATTGTCTGTACAAGGACATGTGGTGTTGATTGTCTGTACAAGGACATGTGGTGTGATTGTCTGTACAAGGACATGGTGGTGTTGATTGTCTGTACAGGGACATAGTGGTGTTGATTGTCTGTACAAGGACATAGTGGTGTTGATTGTCTGTACAAGGACATGTGGTGTTGATTGTCTGTACAAGGACATGTGGTGTTGATTGTCTGTACAAGGTCATGTGGTGTTGATTGTCTGTACAAGGACATGCTGGTTTTGGTTGTCTGTACAAGGACATGCTGGTGTTGATTGTCTGTACAAGGACATAGTGGTGTTGATTGTCTGTACAAGGACATAGTGGTGTTGATTGTCTGTACAAGGACATGTGGTGTTGATTGTCTGTACAAGGACATAGTGGTGTTGATTGTCTGTACAAGGACATAGTGGTGTTGATTGTCTGTACAAGGACATAGTGGTGTTGATTGTCTGTACAAGGACATGTGGTGTTGATTGTCTGTACAAGGACATAGTGGTGTTGATTGTCTGTACAAGGACATGTGGTGTTGATTGTCTGTACAAGGACATAGTGGTGTTGGATTGTCTGTACAAGGACATGTGGTGTTGATTGTCTGTACAAGGACATGTGGTGTTGATTGTCTGTACAAGGACATAGTGGTGTTGATTGTCTGTACAAGGACATAGTGGTGTTGATTGTCTGTACAAGGACATGCTGGTTTTGGTTGTCTGTACAAGGACATGGTGGTGTTGATTGTCTGTACAAGGACATGGTGGTGTTGATTGTCTGTACAAGGACATGTGGTGTTGATTGTCTGTACAAGGACATGTGGTGTTGATTGTCTGTACAAGGACATGCTGGTTTTGGTTGTCTGTACAAGGACATGGTGGTGTTGATTGTCTGTACAAGGACATGGTGGTGTTGATTGTCTGTACAAGGACATGGTGGTGTTGATTGTCTGTACAAGGACATGGTGGTGTTGATTGTCTGTACAAGGACATGTGGTGTTGATGTCTGTACAAGGACATGTGGTGTTGATTGTCTGTACAAGGACATGGTGGTGTTGATTGTCTGTACAAGGACATGCTGGTGTTGATTGTCTGTACAAGGACATGTGGTGTTGATTGTCTGTACAAGGACATGTGGTGTGATTGTCTGTACAAGGACATGGTGGTGTTGATTGTCTGTACAAGGACATGGTGGTGTTGATTGTCTGTACAAGGACATGGTGGTGTTGATTGTCTGTACAAGGACATGGTGGTGTTGATTGTCTGTACAAGGACATGGTGGTGTTGATTGTCTGTACAAGGACATGGTGGTGTTGATTGTCTGTACAAGGACATGGTGGTGTTGATTGTCTGTACAAGGACATGGTGGTGTTGATTGTCTGTACAAGGACATGGTGGTGTTGATTGTCTGTACAAGGACATGGTGGTGTTGATTGTCTGTACAAGGACATAGTGGTGTTGATTGTCTGTACAAGGACATGGTGGTGTTGATTGTCTGTACAAGGACATGGTGGTGTTGATTGTCTGTACAAGGACATGGTGGTGTTGATTGTCTATACAAGGACATGGTGGTGTTGATTGTCTGTACAAGGACATGGTGGTGTTGATTGTCTGTACAAGGACATGCTGGTTTGGTGTCTGTACAAGGACATGGTGGTGTTGATTGTCTGTACAAGGACATGTGGTGTTGATTGTCTGTACAAGGACATGGTGGTGTTGATTGTCTGTACAAGGACATGGTGGTGTTGATTGTCTGTACAAGGACATGGTGGTGTGATTGTCTGTACAAGGACATGGTGGTGTTGATTGTCTGTACAAGGACATGCGGTGTTGATTGTCTGTACAAGGACATGTGGTGTGATTGTCTGTACAAGGACATGGTGGTGTTGATTGTCTGTACAAGGACATGCTGGTGTTGATTGTCTGTACAAGGACATAGTGGTGTTGATTGTCTGTACAAGGACATGCTGGTTTTGGTTGTCTGTACAAGGACATGGTGGTGTTGATTGTCTGTACAAGGACATGCTGGTGTTGATTGTCTGTACAAGGACATGCTGGTGTTGATTGTCTGTATAAGGACATGCAACTAACTTTGTTTAACAGAGAAAGCTAGTCATTGGATAAAGCATATTTCCTGGCATTCCTAAGAGACAGTTCCTCACTGCGGAGCATATTTCCCAGAAATCATCTGACAAAGTTCACCACTGGGGAGCATTATGTGATAGATGATGACAGATGAGATAGATGATGACCGATGTGATAGATGGTGACAGATGTGATGATGTGACAGATGTGTAGATGGTGACAGATGTGATGTATACTGACAGGTTTGATGGTGGTGACAGATGTGATTGATGATGACGATGCGATGATAATGACAGTGTTATGGTGGTGACAGATGTGATGTTGATGACAGATGTGATGGTGAATGCAGATGTGATAATTATACAGATGTGATGGTTGGTGACAGATGTGATGGGTGATGACAGGATGTGATGGTTATGACAGATGTGTGGTGATGACAGATGTGATGGGTGATTGACAGATTTGTTGATGACAGATGTGATGGTGATGACGATGTGATGGTGATGACAGATGTTAGGTGGTGTCGGATGTGCATGGATGAATGACAGATGTGATAGATGGTGACAGGTGTGATGGCTAATGACCAGTTGTGATGGGTGGTTACAGATTTGATGGTGTCACGGAACGGCTGAGAATTCACCTAGCAACTCCCAAAATCCAATTCCCCCCCTTTCATACTAGTAGAACTGCCGATCTAGTCGAGGATACAACCGAGGTATTATGTACCCCACGCAAAGGCGATTGGTGGCCCTTGACTTCTCGAACTGTTCGGTGACGAAAGCTCAACCCAACCATATCCGCTAACGCATGCGCAATAAACCTTCTCAGAACAAAGGAGGCACAGTTGCGATCCGGCCGTGGGCGCAAGACGTTGTGTGGTGAACAACTGTGTTAAATCGTAAATGGGAGAGAGGAGCCAGTGTCTTGCTGTTTATCAAAGAAACCGACAGAACGTCCAGTGTTGGGACGGGAGCTCCTCAATTCTGAATGCACAGTTTGTCGTAAGGTACGTGAAACATATTTAGATAAATAATGTGTGTCGCTACGCGGTGAATCGAAGCTGTTCGACCACATGTCCCGCCGGCGCACAAAGGTCAGTCAGGGGTGAAACTGTGGGCTTGTGTTTTAACTTAACACTGCAGGCGAGTTGAACACGATGGATTGTAGGCCTGTTTTTTGCGTTAACATTGTACCAGTACGGAATGCGTGTTATTGCTGCTACAAGTTTTATAGACATTTCGGACAGGCCATAGTGTTAGTAGTCCGAGTTCACTCCTGGGCGGCCTTAGAACTCTAACGTAGTCGACACAAACGGACGTGGGCGAAGGCGTTGTAGAACATAGGTCGAGTGAGGTATCAGGGAACTCGGCCGAACCAGACGAAAACCATGCGATGGTCGCCGGACATGTCGAAGGTCATTCGAAGGACATTGCGGTGTCTAAGTTCGAATTCTTTGGTGTGGCGACCACTGGCCTTGCTGAGCTTTCTGCTTATTCTTTATGTTATGGTTGCCGTACAGAACACCATCTTGATAGGCAGTTGGTTCCCGAGAGTTGACACTGGAGAAACTGGGGAAGCGACAGAGCTGGTCACAGCCAGCTGAACATCGTTCCAAATGCTCTGACCTTAACTAGGGGAGGAGGGAACGGGATGTGGACTTCCACTACAGGGGATTTCCCTGTATAATCTATTACATTCCTGGATCAGAGCTAGAGCTCCAGAGACCTGGTGTATAGTAGGTAATCCTAAAATCGAACCAGGGAGAGGGGGCTACCTCCGAGGGAGGGGAATTTTGGTGGTCACCGGCTCTCCTTCAGAGCCTTTCTGTCTCGGTACTTTTAACCTACTAACCTGGTATATTGTGTCCTTAGAAGTCTTTTTAGGACAGAAGGATTTCGCCGACACCATGACCAGATACACAGCCCTACCTTGGCGGGTTCGAGACGGAGGACGGTTCAGCCAGCACTTGTTAGGACCCAGACCCAGTTCAGTTTGGCAGTGGATCCTGGTCTGTGAGGCTGCCGGCCGGGTCATGGCGACACCGGCCTATACTGAGTACACATAGGTAAGTGTACCTCTGGGGGTAAGTCTGTGTCACGATATTCACACATGGTGTTATCTTTGGCAGGTTCTACTTTCTGAGAGACTTACGTGACGGACCAGAGAAGATGACTTGTGAGGCTGCTAAGATGGCTGGCTTACCTATGTGACGTGAAGTGAGGCTTCTACACCACACCACGTGCCGGAAGTCACTGCGCCACAGTCCAGTCCCGTCTAAACCGCTAAATGATCTTCAGTCAGTCCACCAAGTATTATGATGGCTACACACGGGCGAGTATCGTGTCCTCTTGTCGTGTGAATTGTGACATTGTGACCCACTAGCCAAACGGGTAGAGAAGAACTACATTACCCTTTATTTCATGATGGCCTGGTGTTCCGAGAACAGGTCTACCATGTTGGAATAGGGACACTTGTTACATTCCTTACCTGGTCACGCGCTACCAGTACTGACTTTGAGTGACAGAGTCAACTTGAACTGTGCCAACTTTCTGTGCATATAGGCCCAGTGATACCCATCCTGATCCCATTAGAGACCACCATCTGTTCCAGAACTTTGACATTGTTAAATGTGTGTTAACTGTTATGGTGGCTTCTTAGGAAGGTTGTCTAGCACAGGCCTTACCAGTGAAGCTTGAAGGACAGGCCTTCAGAACTTCTACAGGGATGTTAGTCTGAGTCATCACGTACCACCGCAACTTGGAGTCACCACATTGACGTGCTAGTCTTCCAGTTGAGACTACACCTCGGCAGAGACATTCCACGCTACGTGTGCAGATGAGTGACCTCTTTAACCTTGTGGTACCCTACCCAGTGTACAGTGATGAGTGAGACGGCCTGAGGCTAATCCAGATAGCCATTTCTTCTATCTCCTGGCGGTGGCCAGATTCTCTCATGAACACTCCCCTTGTACATTATATCATATAGTCCTTCTTCATGAACATTCCTCTTGTACTTATATCATATAGTCATTATGTGTAGACACCAGAGTCGTGTCATCTGTTCTGATGAGAGGTGAAAAAGGTTTTGTCCAGCGGTTGATAGTGAGAGAGACAGGAATCCAAGGCTGGTGGGTCTGTAGACTGAGATTTATTGTATTCCCAGAGTGCATCTATCCCGTTATAAGATGTAATAGTATGCTTCCCTCACCCCAGAAAACCACGACATTATTTGGGGGCTCGTCCGGGATATGATGAGACAGCTCTGGTGATTATGGTTAGGACATTTCATTCCTAGTATCTCTATTCAGGTCTACATAGGTCTTTGGTCCTGTTTCTTCTCTTGACAAAGACAGATTGACGTGTGGTGTGTTGGGACGTCATATATATTAGATTGGTGTATTGCATATCTATATATTGCGTTATTTACCTATCACTCACACTACTAACATATACTCTCTACGTATGGCATCCACCAAATTAAATATGGAGGAAGTGCGGGCAACCGGCGAAGGACTGGGCTTCACCGGCACTGCACTAACAGAGTATATCCAAGGGGTTGAGAGAGACTTCCGTCAGGAAGAGAGAGAGAGAAGACCCAAGAAGTGGAGGATCGAAGGATGGCCTTTGAGTTGAAGAAGTTCGAAATCGAACAAGCCGCTAAGAAGTTCGACGCCGAACAAGAGGCTCAGAAGCGAGAGCATGAGTACCGTATGCGGGAACTCGAGCTCAGGGCACAATCAAGTAGAGAGACTGAGGGAGCAGTAGGAGGGTCTTCACTCCCTGGTTCACCTACCTTAGGTCGACATGGTTATCATGCCATGAAGTTTCCTCTACCGTTTTTGAGGAAGATAAGGAAAAGATCGACCAGTTCTTACAAAAGTTCGAGGCTATGTCTGTCGCCATGGGTCTCGATCGAGACAAGTGGTGTCTGAAACTGTCCCAGGGATTGCGCGGTACCGCTTACGAGGTCTATTCGCGTTTACCGGCGGTCACGAGAATAATTATGCCGAACTGAAGGCAGCGCTGCTGAAACGGTTCGAGATGACGTCGCATACTTACCGCAAGAAGTTTCGAGAAGCGAAACGAGAGCCGAGTGAGTTATTTGCTGCGTACGCCGAGCGTCTTAGATCCTACCTCCATAAATGGATGGACTTAGCTCAGTTCGCACACGATTACGACAGTCTCGAAGAACTGATGATCGTCGACCAGATGCGGAAGCATATGTCGAAACCGCTCAAAGAGTTCTTGGGAGAACAAGGGGCGGAAAGATTAGAGGTAGTAGCCAAAATGGCCGAACGATTCGTCGAGGTGCATGGTGAAGGTGGGGAAACCCATCCCTCCATGGGTAAAAGTCAGGACAAGACTGACAGAAAGAAACTGAAAACCTCTCATGCCAAGAATGTAGAACCTTATGAAAAACACTCTGACCAGAGTCCAGAGAAGTCGAAAGATGGGAGCAGGAAGCCACATAAGTCTCCACCGAAACGGAAATGGAGTGAGAAGTGGTGTTCGATTTGCCAGTCACCCTCGCACAATACAAGGGACTGCAGATCGAAGGCTAAGAGCTCACCCTTTGCGGCCTGCCTAGTGCTCCAAAGGCTGTTGCCACCGAAAAGGTCGAGTCGGCGAAGAGACTCTGGATCAAGAGAGGCCACCTGTGGTCGAACTGATAGAAGTCAACGGCCAGCAGGTTGAGTGTCTCTATGACACTGGCCTAGACGGGGAAGCCGTCATTGCCGCCAGTGCTAGTGCGACCAGACCAACTCACTGGGGGAAAGCATCGAGATACAGCCGGCTATGAAGAGTGCGGTAGCCATGACGTTACCAATCGCTAACGTAGAGATTAGGTCGAGATACGTCACGGGCAGCATCCCAGCCGCGGTATTACTCGATCCCCTATATCCCGTGATTCTGGGGAGTAAATATGTATTTCTAGGGGTGCCGAAGAAGCCAATCCACCTAGGTCGACATACATACCTGCGCCCACACGGGGAAAGACGAGGCAAACACAACCAGCTCGAAAACCCAGCTAGGGGGTTTGCGTACGGCCCAGAGCGCAGACGCGACACTACGTCCATGCTACAAGAAGCTGCAGAAAAGTGCTGACCCACCGCAACGGGGCCAGTACTATCTGAAGAATCGGCTGCTCTACCGGAGAGCCGGAAGGGGAGATGAACTGCACGGGCAGTTGGTGGTCCCGACGGACTACCGTCTCCCAATTCTTCAGAGGGGACACACCATATCGGGTAGTAACCTATCCGGGAATGGACATATGGGTGTCAGAGCGACGCTGCAGCGAATTTCCGGTCATTATTACTGGCCACGAATGACTGGCGATGTACGCCGGTTAGTAAAGTCATGCCCAGAGTGCCAGAAGGCTACACTCACAAATCGGACTAAGACTAGATTAGGTCTTAAGGTGGGAGATAGAGTATTATTGTGGGGTCCTAGCAGGACCAATATGCTCGAGGTAGGATGGCAAGGACCTTATCCCGTGGTCAGGGTAGTGTCCAAGACCAACTACGAGATCCGGATCGGGGGAATTTTGAGAATTTTCCATGCAAATCTCCTGCGAAGAAACGAGGAGAGGTCCGGTGACAAATCTCTGCACCTGTCGGCGATGTCAGTCACTAGTAACCCAGTTCGGAAGGGGTGGGTAACGTCGGATGCGGCGCGAGATACCCTGGACTCCGAACCGACGATCGACTGACTGGCCCCGCTATCGAAAGAGATGGCCAGGGAAACCCGAGTCCAGAGGGTTCTGGGAAGACTATACCGTCCATCGAGGACGATACCGCAAATCCCGAGACTTGTTTGTAGGGAGACATAGCGGTAGTGACGACACTGATACCGCCGGGAAGGGAAGATCCGTCGGTATTGCACCCCGTTGCGTACGCGGGTCGGATGGTCGTCCGGCCGAACGTAAAGACTCGACGGGCAAGCGCGGTTGTCGATCACTGATATGAGACGGGCTGTCCAAGTTACTGCCCAAAGTGATGGGGAGGTTGTACCTTTGAGGGTACAGGCAGACCATCAACCAAAGATGGGCTTGGCCACCTCCTGTAAGCTCAACGCACGCTTGATGCGGTGGTCGATGATGCTTCAGCCCTACACTTTTACGGTGTAATACATTCCCGGGAAGGAGAATGTTGGGGCTGACTTTCTGTCTAGGCATCCAGTTCCAGAGGCAGAGGATGAGTTTGCTAGGAGTGAACATCCAGCTGGAGACAGTCGACGCGGTCAACTCTCTTAAGAGGGGGCCTATGTCACGGAACGGCTGAGAATTCACCTAGCAAACTCCCAAAAAAATCCAATTCCCCCTTTTCAGTACTAGTAGAACTGCCGATCTAGTCGAAGGGATACAACCGAGGTATTAATGTACCCCACGCAAAGGCGATTGGTGGCCCTTGACTTCTCGACTGTTCGGGTGACGAAAGCTCAACCCAACCATATCCGCTAACGCATGCGCAATAACCTTCTCAGAACAAAGAGAGGCACAGTTGCGATCCGGCCGTGGGCGCAAGACGTTGTGTGTGAACAACTGTGTTAATTCGTAAATGGGAGAGAGGAAGCCAGTGTCTTGCTGTTTATCAAAGAAAACCGACAGAACGTCCAGTGTTGGGACGGGAGCTCCTCAATTCTGAATGCACAGTTTGTCGTAAGGTACGTGAAACATATTTAGATAAATAATGTGTGTCGCTACCGCGGTGAATCGAAGCTGTTCGACCACATGTCCCGCCCGGCGCACAAAGGTCAGTCAGGGGTGAAACTGTGGGCTTGTGTTTTAACTTAACACTGCAGGCGAGTTGAACACGATGGATTGTAGGCCTGTTTTTGCATTAACATTGTACCAGTACGGAAATGCGTGTTATTGCTGCTACAAGTAGTTATAGACATTTCAGACAGGCCAATAGTGTTAGTAGTCCGAGTTCACTCCTGGGCGGCCTTAGAACTCTAACGTAGTCGACACAAACGGACGTGGGCGAAGGCGTTGTAGAACATAGGTCGAGTGAGGTATCAGGGAACTCGGCCGAACCAGACGAAACCCATGCGATGGTCGCCGGACATGTCGAAGGTCATTCGAAGGACATTGCGGGTGTCTAAGTTCGAATTCTTTGGTGTGGCGACCACTGGCTTTGCTGAGCTTTCGGCTTATTCTTTATGTTATTGGTTGCTGTAACAGAACACCATCTTGATAGGCAGTTGGTTCCCGAGAGGTTGACACTGGAGAAACTGGGGAATGCGACAGAGCTGGTCACAGCCAGCTGAACACCGTTCCAAATGCTCTGACCTTAACTAGGGGAGGAGGGAACGGGATGTGGACTTCCACTACAGGGGGATTTCCCTGTATAATCTATTACATTCCTGGATCAGAGCTAGAGCTCCAGGAGACCTGGTGTATAGTAGGTAATCCTAAAATCGAACCAGGGAGAGGGGGCTACCTCCGAGGGAGGGGAATTCGGTGGTCACCGGCTCTCCTTCAGAGCCATTCTGTCTCTAGGTACCTTTAACCTACTAACCTGGTATATTGTGTCCTTAGAAGTCTTTTTAGGACAGAAGGATTTCGCCGACACCATGACCAGATACACAGCCCTACCTTGGGCGGGTTCGAGACGGAGGACGGTTCAGCCAGCACTTGTTAGGACCCAGACCCAGTTCAGTTTTGGCAGTGGATCCTGGTCTGTGAGGCTGCCGGCCGGGTCATGGCGACACCGGCCTATACTGAGTACACATAGGTAACGTGTACCTCTGGGGGTAAGTCTGTGTCACGATATTCACACATGGTGTTATCTTTGGCAGGTTCTACTTTCTGAGAGACTTACGTGACGGGACCAGAGGAAGATGACTTGGTGAAGGCTGCTAAATGGCTGGCTTACCTATGTGACGTGAAGTGAGGCTTCTACACCACACCACGTGCCGGGAAGTCACTGCGCCACAGTCCAGTCCCGTCTAAACCGCTAAATGATCTTCAGTCAGTCCACCAAGTATTATGATGGCTACACACGGGCGAGTATCGTGTCCTCTTGTCTGTGAGCAAATTTTGACAGTGTGACCCACTAGCCAAACGGGTAGAGAAGAACTACATTACCCTTTATTTCATGATGGCCTGGTGTTCCGAGAACAGTCTACCATGTTGGAATAGGGACACTTGTTACATTCCTTACCTGGTCACGCGCTACCAGTACTGACTTTGAGTGACAGAGTCAACTTGAACTGTGCCAACTTTCTGTGCTTATAGGCCCAGTTATACCCATCCTGATCCCATTAGAGACCACCATCTGGGCCAGAACTTTGACATTGTTAAATGTGTGTTAAATGGTATGGTGGCTTCTTAGGAAGGTTGTCTAGCACAGGCCTTACCAGTGAAGCTTGAAGGACAGGCCTTCAGAACTTCTACAGGGATGTTAGTCTAGAGTCATCACGTACCACCGCAACTTGGAGTCACCACATTGACGTGCTAGTCATTCCAGTTGAGACTACACCTCGGCAGAGACATTCCACGCTACGTGTGCAGATGAGTGACCTCTTTAACCTTGTGGTACCCTACCGAGTGTACAGTGATGAGTGAGACGGCCTGAGGCTAATCCAGATAGCCATTTCTTCTATCTCCTGGCGGTGGCCAGGATTCTCTCATGAACACTCCCCTTGTACATTATATCATATAGTCCAGGATTCTCTCATGAACATTCCTCTTGTACATTATATCATATAGTCATTATGTGTAGACACCAGAGTCGTGTCATCTGTTCTGGATGAGAGGTGAAAAAGGTTTTGTCCAGCGGTTGATAGTGAGAGAGACAGGAATCCAAGGGCTGGTGGGGTCTGTAGACTGAGATTTATTGTATTCCCAGAGTGCATCTATCCCGTTATTAAGATGTAATAGTATGCTTCCCTCACCCCAAGAAATACTACGACAGATGGTGATGACAGATGTGATGGTGATGACAGATGTGATGGTGATGACAGATGTGATGGTGGTGACAGATGTGATGGATGATGACAGATGTGATAGATGGTGACAGGTGTGATGGATAATGACAGGTGTGATGGGTGATGACAGATGTGATGGTGATGACAGATGTGATGGTGGTGACAGATGTGATGGTGATGACAGATGTGATGGTGATGACAGATGTGATGGTGGTGACAGATGTGATGGGTGATGACAGATGTGATGGATGATGACAGATGTGATAGATGGTGACAGGTGTGATGGATAATGACAGGTGTGATGGGTGGTGACAGATCTGATGGGTGGTGACAGATGTGATGGGTGGTCACAGATGTGATAGATGACAGATGTGATGGGTGGTGACAGATGTGATGGATGGTGACAGATGTGATGGATGATGACAGATGTGATAGATGATGACAGATGTGATAGATGATGACAGATGTGATAGATGATGACAGATGTGATAGATGATGACAGATGTGATGGATGATGACAGATGTGATGGGTGATGACAGATGTGATGGGTGGTGACAGATGTGATGGGTGGTGACAGATGTGATGGGTGGTGACAGATGTGATGGGTGGTGACAGATGTGATGGGTGGTGACAGATGTGATGGTGGTGACAGATGTGATGGGTGGTGACAGATGTGATGGGTAGTGACAGATGTGATGGGTGGT
This sequence comes from Cepaea nemoralis, assembly GCA_014155875.1. Taxonomy (NCBI): domain Eukaryota; kingdom Metazoa; phylum Mollusca; class Gastropoda; order Stylommatophora; family Helicidae; genus Cepaea; species Cepaea nemoralis. The sequence continues at coordinate 116,865 of JACEFZ010022126.1, read as the reverse complement.
GACAGATGTGATGGGTGGTGACAGATGTGATGGGTGGTGACAGATGTGATAGATGATGACAGATGTGATGAATGATGACAGATGTGATGGGTGGTGACAGATGTGATGGGTGGTGACAGATGTGATGGGTGGTGACAGATGTGATAGATGATGACAGATGTGATGGATGATGACAGATGTGATGGTGGTGACAGATGTGATGGGTGGTGACAGATGTGATAGATGATGACAGGTGTGATAGATGATGACAGATGTGATGGGTGGTGACAGATGTGATGGGTGGTGACAGATGTGATGGGTGGTGACAGATGTGATGGGTGGTGACAGATGTGACAGATGATGACAGATGATGTCAGATGTGATAGATGATGACAGATGTGATAGATGATGACAGATGTGATAGATGATGACAGATGTGATAGATGATGACAGATGTGATAGATGATGACAGATGTGATAGATGATGACAGATGTGATAGATGATGACATATGTGATGGGTGGTGACAGATGTGATAGATGATGACAGATGTGATGGGTGGTGACAGATGTGATAGATGATGACAGATGTGATGGGTGGTGACAGATGTGATGGGTGGTGACAGATGTGATGGGTGGTGACAGATGTGATGGTGGTGACAGATGTGATGGTGGTGACAGATGTGATAGATGATGACAGATGTGATAGATGATGACAGATGTGATAGATGATGACAGATGTGATAGATGATGACAGATGTGATGGATGATGACAGATGTGATGGATGATGACAGATGTGATGGGTGGTGACAGATGTGATGGTGGTGACAGATGTGATGGATGGTGACAGATGTGATAGATGATGACAGATGTGATAGATGATGACAGATGTGATAGATGATGACAGATGTGATAGATGATGACAGATGTGATGGGTGATGACAGATGTGATAGATGATGACAGATGTGATAGATGATGACAGATGTGATGGATGATGACAGATGTGATGGATGATGACAGATGTGAGAGTTACTCTTGCCTCACCTTGACAATTGTGCTCATCATCTCCAAGGGCACAATCATGTTCTCCGTCACAGACAAAATGCTGATAGATGCAGTTGCTGGAGTTACTGCACCGATACATGTCCGGCGGGCATGACTGACTTCCTGTCAACATTTACAGCACAGATACACTTCCAAGCTATGTGCATTTACACGACTGTAAACTTTGTAGCTATGTGCATTTACTCAATAGTAAACTTTCTATGTTCATTTACTCAATACTAAACTTTGTAGCTATATGCATTTACTCAATAGTAAACTTTATATATGTATTTACTCAATTGTAAACTTGTAAATTTACTCTGATAACACAGACATATGTAAACTAACTGCTAACACAGACATATGTAAACTTACTGTACTAACACAGACATATGTAAACTTACTCTGCAAACACAGACATATGTAAACTTTCTCTGCTAACACAGACATATGTAAACTTTCTCTGCTAACACAGACATATGTAAACTTTCTCTGCTAACACAGACATATGTAAACTTTCTCTGCTAACACAGACATATGTAAACTTTCTCTGCTAACACAGGACATATGTAAACTTTCTCTGCTAACACAGACATATGTAAACTTTCTCTGCTAACACAGACATATGTAAACTTTCTCTGCTAACACAGACATATGTAAACTTTCTCTGCTAACACAGACATATGTAAACTTTCTCTGCTAACACAGACATATGTAAACTTTCTCTGCTAACACAGACATATGTAAACTTACTCTGCTAACACAGACATATGTAAACTTACTCCTAACACAGACATATGTAAACTTTCTGCTAACACAGACATAAGTAAACTAACTGCTAACACAGACATATGTAAACTTTCTCTGCTAACACAGACATATGTAAACTTTCTCTGCTAACACAGACATATGTAAACTTTCTCTGCTAACACAGACATATGTAAACTTTCTCTGCTAACACAGACATATGTAAACTTTCTCTGCTAACACAGACATATGTAAACTTACTCTGCAAACACAGACATATGTAAACTTACTCCTAACACAGACATATGTAAACTTTCTGCTAACACAGACATAAGTAAACTAACTGCTAACACAGACATATGTAAACTTACTCTGCTAACACAGGCATATGAAAACTTACTGCTAACACAGACATATGTAAAATTACTCTGCTAACACAGACATATGTCAATTTACTGCTAACACAGAGATATGTAAACTTACTGCTAACACAGACATATGTAAACTTACTCTATTAACTAACACAGACATTAGTAAACTTAATGCTAACACAGACATATGTAAATTTACTCTGTTAACACAGACATATGTAAACTTACTCTACTAACACAGACATATGTAAACTTACTCTGCTAAAGACATATGTAAACTTACTCTATTAACTAACACAGACATTTGTAAACTTACTGCTAACACAGACATATGTAAATTGATTCTGCTAACACAGACATATGTAAACTTACTCTGCTAACACAGACATATGTAAATTTACTCTGCTAACACAGACATATGTAAATTTACCCTATTAACTAACACCGGTGTGTGTAAATTTACTGCGTTAACTAACACAGGTCCACTCTCCTATAAGCACACACTCCACGTCCTGACTGTGGGCTCTACTGTCTGTTCATGTGTGTGAGAGAGGAGTGTATGGGTGGGGGATGTGTGTGTGGGTGGGGTATATGTAGGTGGTTGGTGTGTGTTTTTGGATGAGGAATGTGTTGATGGGTGAGGATGTGTGTATGGGTGAGGAGATGTGTGTGTGTGTGTGTATGGGTGGTGAGATGTGTAGTTAAGGGATGTGTGATTGGGGATTGGAGATCGGGGTGGGATGGTTGGCGAGTGTGTGGGTGGAGGATGTGTGGAAGGGTGAGTGTGTGTAGGTTGGGGGTAGGAGGGGATGTCTGTGTGTGGGTGCAGGATGTGTGGGTGTGGGGAGATTGTGGGTGGGTGATATGTGTGTAAGTGGGGGATGTGTGGGTGGGTGTGGGTTTTGTGTGTGGGTAAGTGCAGGATATGTGAGTTAGCGGGAATGTGTGTGTGGGTGTTGGATATGTGGTTGGGAGATGTGTGTTTGGCTGAATGTTTGGGGGTGTGTGGGTGGCTGGTGGAGGATATGTGGGTGGGTGAGTGTTGATAGGTTATGGGATGGGTGGAGGATGTGTGTGTATGGGTGGGGAGATGTGTGAAGGTGGGGAGATGTGTGGGTGGGTATGGATGGGTGGGTGGTTGCATGTATGTGTGCCTGGGTTTGTGTAGGTGGGTGGGGGATGTGTGGTGGGTGGGAGATGTGTGTGTGTGTGTGTGGGGGGGGTGAGTTGATGTATGTGGAATGAATGGGTTGGGGGATGGGTGGATATATGGGGTCATGTATGTGCCTGCGGGTATGTGTGTGGTTGGGTGGTGGATGTGTGTGTGGGAGACATGGGGATGGATAGGGGATGGGTGGGAGAGTGTGGGATTTGTCTCATAACATGGTAACGTGCATTGTTTATGCTTACAACATTCATTTGACAATGTTTTTTTCCTATGTGAATGCACTATGTACTGATGAACGAAAGATGAGTGATTGGAAGGGCCGAATGTAAGACGGGCCTGCGTACCCAATTTGTTACCCTTCGAAAATAAAGTTTGTTTGTTTGTTTGTTCTCACATCATAACTATGGGACATGGACACCAGTGTTTACTATCAGCACCAGAATACATATGCTCATATAAACAAACACACACATACAACAAAACACATACAGTCATTCAGATATTCATATGATCACACATGACAAACAAATACAGAAGCACCTGATACTAACAAACACACAAACATACAGAAACACCTGACACTGACACAAACATACAGAAACACCTGATACTGACATAAACACACAAACACAGGGACTCAATTGAAAACACACACACATACACAAATACATATATTCACATGAACACAGAGAGAAACAGATATATGAACAGACAGAGGTCCACACAGATACCCACAGACACCAACATCACACAATCAATGAACAGACAGAGACCCACACAGATACCCACATGAACACACAGGGACCCACACATATACCCACATGAACACACAGACACCAACAACACATATCTACATGAACAGACAGACCCACACAGATACCCACATGAACAGACAGACCCACACAGATACCCACATAAACACACAGACACCAACAACACATACCCACATGAACACACAGACACCAACAACACATACCCATATGAACACACATACCAACAACACATACCACATGAGTACACACACCACCAACACATACCCACATGAGCACACAGACCAACAACACATACCCACATGAACAGACAGACACAAACAACACATACCCACATGAACATACAGAGACCCACACACATACCCACATGAACACACAGAGACCCACGCACATACCCACATGAACACACAGACACCAACAACACATACCCACATAAACAGACAGTCACCAACAACACATACCCACATGAACACACAGACACCAACAACACATACCCATATGAACACACATACCAACAACACATACCACATGAGTACACACACACCACCAACACATACCCACATGAGCACACACCAACAACACATACCCACATGAACAGACAGACACAAACAACACATACCCACATGAACATACAGAGACCCACACACATACCCACATGAACATACAGAGACCCACACACATACCCACATGAACACACAGAGACCCACACACATACCCACATAAACAGACAGGCACCAACAACACATACCCACATGAACACACAGACACCAACAACACATATCTACATGAACAGACAGACCCACACAGATACCCACATAAACACACAGACACCAACAACACATACCCACATGAACACACAGACACCAACAATACATACCCACATGAACACACAGACACCAACAACACATATCTACATGAACAGACAGACCCACACAGATACCCACATAAAGACACAGACACTAACAACACAAACCCACATGAAAACACAGATACAAACAACACAAACCCACATGAACACACAGACACCAACAACACACACCCATATGAACAAAGATACCAACAACACATAGCCACATGAGTACACACACACCCACATGAGCACACACCAACAACACATACCCACATGAACAGACAGAGACCCACACACATACCCACATGAACATACAGAGACCCACACACATACCCACATGAACACACAGAGACCCACACACATACCCACATGAGCACACAGACACCAACAATACATACCCACATGAACAGACAGACACCAACAACACCCTCCCACATGAACACACAGAGACCCACACACATACCCACATGAGCACACAGAGACCCACACACATACCCACATGAGCACACAGACACCAACAACACATACCCACATGAACAGACAGACACCAACAACACATACCACATGAACAGACAGACACCAACAACACATACCACATGAACAGACAGACACCAACAACACATACCACATGAACAGACAGACACCAACAACACATACCCACATGAACACACAAACACTAACAACACATACCACATGAACACACAGACACCAACAACACATACCACATGAACACACAGACACCAACAACACATACCCACATGAACAGACAGACACCAACAACACATACCACATGAACAGACAGACACCAACAACACATACCACATGAACACACAGACACCAACAACACATACCACATGAACAGACAGACACCAACAACACATACCACATGAACAGACAGACACCAACAACACATACCACATGAACAGACAGACACCAACAACACATTACCACATGAACAGACAGACACCAACAACACATACCACATGAACAGACAGACACCAACAACACATACCCACATGAACAGACAGACACCAACAACACATACCACATGAACAGACAGACACCAACAACACATACCCACATGAACACACAAACACTAACAAGACATACCCACATGAACACACAGAGACCCACACACATACCCACATGAACACACAGAGACCAACAACACATACCCACATGAACACACAGACCCAACAACACATACCCATATGAACACACAGGCACCAACAACACATACCCACATGAACACACAGACCCAACAACACATACCCATATGAACACACAGACCCAACAACACATACCCACATGAACACACAGACACCAACAATACATACCACATGAGCACACAGACACCAACAACACATACCCACATGAACACACAGACCCAACAACACATACCCTCATGAACACACAGACACCAACAATACATACCACATGAGCACACAGACACCAACAACACATACCCACATAAACAGTCAGTCACCAACAACACATAGCCACATGAACACACAAACACTAACAAGACATACCTACATGAACAGATAGAGACCCACACAGATACCCACATGAACAGATAGAGACCCACATAGATACCCACATGAACATATAGAGACCCACACAGACACCCACATGAACACAGACACCAACAACACATACCCATATGAGCAGAGGGAGACCCACACAGATACCCACATGAACACAGACACCAACAACACATACCCATATAAACACACAGACACCAACAACACATACCCACATGAACACACAGACCCAACAACACATACCCATATGAACACACAGACCCAACAACACATACCCTCATGAACACAGACACCAACAATACATACCACATGAGCACACAGACACCAACAACACATACCCACATGAACACACAGACACCAACAGCACATACCCACATGAACAGACAGACCCACACAGATATCCACATGGACACACAGGACACCAACAACACATACCCACATGAACAGACAGACCCACACACATACCCACATGAACAGACAGACACCAACAGCACATACCCACATGGACACACAGACACCAACAACACATACCCACATGAACAGACAGACCCACACACATACCCACATGAACAGACAGACCCACACAGATACCCACATGAACACACAGACACCAACAGCACATACCCACATGAACAGACAGAGACCAACAATACATACCCACATGAACAGACAGACACCAACAACACATACCCACATGAACACACAGACACCAACAGCACATACCCACATGAACAGACAGAGACCAACAATACATACCCACATGAATACACAGACACCAACAACACATACCCACATGAACAGACAGAGACCAACAATACATACCCACATGAATACACAGACACCAACAACACATACCCACATGAACAGACAGAGACCAACAATACATACCCACATGAACAGACAGACACCAACAACACATACCCACATGAACAGACAGAGACCAACAATACATACCCACATGAATACACAGACACCAACAACACATACCCACATGAACAGACAGAGACCAACAATACATACCCACATGAACAGACAGACACCAACAACACATACCCACATGAACAGACAGACACCAACAATACATACCCACATGAACAGACAGACACCAACAACACATACCCACATGAACAGACAGAGACCAACAACACATACCCACATGAACAGACAGACACCAACAACACATACCCACATGAACAGACAGAGACCAACAATACATACCCACATGAACAGACAGACACCAACAGTACATACCCACATGAACAGACAGAGACCAACAATACATACCCACATGAACAGACAGAGACCAACAATACATACCCACATGAACACACAGACACCAACAGTACATACCCACATGAACAGACAGAGACCAACAATACATACCCACATGAACAGACAGACACCAACAACACATACCCACATGAACACACAGACACTAACAACACATACCCACATGAATACACAGACACCAACAGCACATACCCACATGAACACACAGACACCAACAGCACATACCCACATGAACAGACAGACACCAACAATACATACCCACATGAACACACAGACACCAACAACACATACCCACATGAACAGACAGAGACCAACAATACATACCCACAAGAATACACAGACACCAACAACACATACCCACATTAACAGACAGACACCAACAACACATACCCACATGAATACACAGACACCAACAACACATACCCACATGAACACACAGACACCAACAGCACATACCCACATGAACAGACAGAGACCAACAATACATACCCACATGAACACACAGACACCAACAGCACATACCCACATGAACAGACAGAGACCAACAATACATACCCACATGAACAGACAGACACCAACAACACATACCCACATGAACACACAGACACCAACAGCACATACCCACATGAACAGACAGAGACCAACAATACATACCCACATGAACAGACAGACACTAACAGCACATACCCACATGAACAGACAGACACCAACAACACATACCCACATGAACACACAGAGACCCACACACATACCCACATGAACATACAGAGACCCACACACATACCCACATGAACATACAGAGACCCACACACATACCCACATGAACACACAGACACCAACAACACATACCCACATGAACAGACAGACCCACACAGATACCCACATAAACACACAGACACCAACAACACATACCCACATGAACAGACAGACCCACACAGATACCCACATAAACACACAGACACCAACAACACATACCCACATGAACACACAGATACCAACAACACATACCCACATGAACACACAGACACCAACAACACATACCCACATGAACAGACAGACCCACACACATACCCACATAAACACACAGACACCAACAACACATACCCACATGAACACACAGATACCAACAACACAAACCCACATGAACACACAGATACCAACAACACACACCCATATGAACACACATACCAACAACACATACCACATGAGTACACACACACCAACAACACATACCCACATGAGCACACACCAACAACACATACCCACATGAACATACAGAGACCCACACACATACCCACATGAACATACAGAGACCCACACACATACCCACATGAACACACAGAGACCCACACACATACCCACATGAACATACAGAGACCCACACACATACCCACATGAACACACAGAGACCCACACACATACCCACATGAACATACAGAGACCCACACACATACCCACATGAACACACAGACACCAACAACACATACCACATGAGCACACAGACACCAACAACACATACCCATATAAACACACAGACACCAACAACACATACCCACATGAACACACAGACACCAACAATACATACCCACATGAACACACAGACACCAACAACACATACCCATATAAACAGACAGTCACCAACAATACATACCCACATGAACACACAGACACCAACAGCACATACCCACATGAACACACAAACACCAACAATACATACCACATGAACACACAGACACCAACAATACATACCACATGAACACACAGACACCAACAATACATACCACATGAACACACAGACACCAACAACACATACCCACATGAACACACAGACACCAACAATACATACCACATGAACACACAGACACCAACAATACATACCACATGAACACACAGACACCAACAACACATACCCACATGAACACACAGACACCAACAATACATACCACATGAACACACAGACACCAACAACACATACCCACATAAACAGACAGTCACCAACAATACATACCACATGAGCACACAGACACCAACAACACATACCCACATGAACACACAGACACCAACAACACATACCACATGAGCACACAGACACCAACAACACATACCACATGAGCACACAGACACCAACAACACATACCACATAAGCACACAGACACCAACAACACATACCACATGAGCACACAGACACCAACAACACATACCCACATGAACACACAGACACCAACAACACATACCCACATGAGCACACAGACACCAACAACACATACCCACATGAACACACAGACACCAACAACACATACCCATATAAACACACAGACACCAACAACACATACCCATATAAACACACAGACACCAACAATACATACCACATGAGCACACAGACACCAACAACACATACCCATATAAACACACAGACACCAACAACACATACCCACATAAACAGACAGACACCAACAACACATACCACATGAGCACACAGACACCAACAACACATACCACATGAGCACACAGACACCAACAACACATACCACATAAGCACACAGACACCAACAACACATACCACATGAGCACACAGACACCAACAACACATACCACATGAGCACACAGACACCAACAACACATACCCATATAAACACACAGACACCAACAACACATACCCACATGAACACACAGACCCAACAACACATACCCATATGAACACACAGGCACCAACAACACATACCCACATGAACACACAGACCCAACAACACATACCCATATGAACACACAGACCCAACAACACATACCCACATGAACACACAGACACCAACAATACATACCACATGAGCACACAGACACCAACAACACATACCCACATGAACACACAGACACCAACAATACATACCCACATGAACACACAGACACCAACAACACATACCCACATGAACACACAGACACCAACAACACATACCCACATGAACACACAGACACCAACAACACATACCCACATGAATACACAGACACCAACAACACATACCCACATGAACACACAGACACCAACAACACATACCCACATGAACAGACAGACACCAACAATACATATCCACATGAACACACAGACCCAACAACACATACCCTCATGAAAACACAGACACCAACAACACATACCACATGAGCACACAGACACCAACAATACATACCACATGAGCACACAGACACCAACAACACATACCCACATAAACAGACAGTCACCAACAACACATACCCACATAAACAGACAGACACCAACAACACATACCCACATGAACACACAGACCCAACAACACATACCCACATAAACAGACAGACACCAACAACACATACCCACATGAACACACAGACACCAACAACACATACCCACATGAACAGACAGACACCAACAACACATACCCACATGAACACACAGACCCAACAACACATACCCTCATGAACACACAGACACTAACAACACATACCCTCATGAACACACAGACACTAACAACACATACCCACATGAACACACAGACCCAACAACACATACCCTCATGAACACACAGACACTAACAACACATACCCACATGAACACACAGACCCAACAACACATACCCTCATGAACACACAGACACCAACAATACATATCACATGAGCACGCAGACACCAACAACACATACCCACATGAGCACACAGACACCAACAACACATACCCACATGAACACACAGACACCAACAGCACATACCCACATGAACACACAGACCCAACAACACATACCCTCATGAACACACAGACACCAACAATACATATCACATGAGCACACAGACACCAACAACACATACCCACATGAACACACAGACCCAACAACACATACCCTCATGAACACACAGACACCAACAATACATACCACATGAGCACACAGACACCAACAACACATACCCACATAAACAGTCAGTCACCAACAACACATAGCCACATGAACACACAAACACTAACAAGACATACCTACATGAACAGATAGAGACCCACACAGATACCCACATGAACAGATAGAGACCCACATAGATACCCACATGAACATATAGAGACCCACACAGACACCCACATGAACACAGACACCAACAACACATACCCATATGAGCAGAGGGAGACCCACACAGATACCCACATGAACACAGACACCAACAACACATACCCATATAAACACACAGACACCAACAACACATACCCACATGAACACACAGACCCAACAACACATACCCATATGAACACACAGACCCAACAACACATACCCTCATGAACACAGACACCAACAATACATACCACATGAGCACACAGACACCAACAACACATACCCACATGAACACACAGACACCAACAGCACATACCCACATGAACAGACAGACCCACACAGATATCCACATGGACACACAGGACACCAACAACACATACCCACATGAACAGACAGACCCACACACATACCCACATGAACAGACAGACACCAACAGCACATACCCACATGGACACACAGACACCAACAACACATACCCACATGAACAGACAGACCCACACACATACCCACATGAACAGACAGACCCACACAGATACCCACATGAACACACAGACACCAACAGCACATACCCACATGAACAGACAGACCCACACACATACCCACATGAACAGACAGACCCACACAGATACCCACATGGACACACAGACACCAACAACACATACCCATATGAACACACAGACCCAACAACACATACCCATATGAACACACAGACACCAACAATACATACCACATGAGCACACAGACACCAACAACACATACCCACATGAACACACAGACACCAACAACACATACCCATATGAACACACACACCAACAACACATACCACATGAGCACACAGACACCAACAACACATACCCACATGAACACACACACACCAACAACAAATACCCATATGAGCAGAGGGAGACCCACACAGATACCCACATGAACACAGACACCAACAACACATACCCACATGAACACACAGACACCACCAGCGCATACCCACATGAACAGACAGAGACCAACAATACATACCCTCATGAACAGACAGACACCAACAAAAACATACCCACATGAACAGACAGACACCAACAACACATACCCACATGAACAGACAGACACTAACAACACATACCCACATGAACACACAGACACCAACAACACATACCCACATGAACACACAGACACCAACAACACATACCCACATGAACAGACAGACACCAACAACACATACCCACATGAACAGACAGACACCAACAACACATACCCACATGAACACACAGACACCAACAACACATACCCACATGAACACACAGACCCAACAACACATACCCTCATGAACACACAGACACCAACAACACATACCCACATGAACACACAGGCACCAGCAGCACATACCCACATGAACAGACAGACCCACACAAACAGACAGACCCACACAGATACCCACATGGACACACAGACACCAACAATACATACCCACATGAACAGACAGACCCACACACATACCCACATGAACAGACAGACCCACACAGATATCCACATGGACACACAGGACACCAAAAACACATACCCACATGAACAGACAGACCCACACACATACCCACATGAACAGACAGACACCAACAGCACATACCCACATGGACACACAGACACCAACAACACATACCCACATGAACAGACAGACGCACACACATACCCACATGAACAGACAGACACCAACAGCACATACCCACATGGACACACAGACATCAACAACACATACCCACATGAACAGACAGACCCACACACATACCCACATGAACAGACAGACCCACACACATACCCACATGAACAGACAGACCCACACAGATACCCACATGAACACACAGACACCAACAATACATACCCACATGAACAGACAGGCACCAACAACACATACCCACATGAACACACAGGCACCAGCAGCACATACCCACATGAACAGACAGACCCACACACATACCCACATGAACAGACAGACCCACACAGATACCCACATGGACACACAGACACCAACAACACATACCCATATGAACACACAGACCCAACAACACATACCCATATGAACACACAGACACCAACAATACATACCACATGAGCACACAGACACCAACAACACATACCCACATGAACACACAGACACCAACAACACATACCCATATGAACACACACACCAACAACACATACCACATGAGCACACAGACACCAACAACACATACCCACATGAACACACACACACCAACAACAAATACCCATATGAGCAGAGGGAGACCCACACAGATACCCACATGAACACAGACACCAACAACACATACCCACATGAACACACAGACACCACCAGCGCATACCCACATGAGCACACAGAGACCAACAACACATACCCACATGAACAGACAGACACCAACAACACATACCCACATGAACAGACAGACACCAACAGCACATACCCACATGAACAGACAGACACCAACAACACATACCCACATGAACACACAGACACCAACAACACATACCCACATGAACAGACAGGCATCAGCAACACATACCCACATGAACACACAGACACCAACAACACATACCCACATGAACAGACAGGCATCAGCAACACATACCCACATGAACAGACAGGCATCAGCAACACATACCACATGAACAGACAGGCATCAGCAACACATACCCACATGAACAGACAGACACCAACAACACATACCCACATGAACAGACAGAGACCAACAATACACACCCACATGAACAGACAGACACCAACAAAAACATACCCACATGAACAGACAGACACCAACAGCACATACCCACATGAACACACAGACACCAACAACACCCTCCCACATGAACAGACAGAGACCAACAACACATACCCACATGAACAGACAGACACCAACAAAAACATACCCACATTAACAGACAGACACCAACAGCACATACCCACATGAACACACAAACACCAACAACACCCTCCCACATGAACAGACAGACACCAACAACACCCTCCCACATGAACAGACAGACACCAACAACACCCTCCCACATGAACAGACAGACACCAACAACACCCTCCCACATGAACAGACAGACACCAACAGCACATACCCACATGAACAGACAGACACCAACAACACCCTCCCACATGAACAGACAGACACCAACAACACATACCCACATGAACAGACAGTCACCAACAACACATACCCACATGAACACACAGACACCAACAACACATACCCACATGAACACACAGACACCAACAACACATACCCACATGAACAGACAGACACCACCAGCACATACCCACATGAACAGACAGTCACCAACAACACCCTCCCACATGAACAGACAGACACCAACAACACATACCCACATGAACAGACAGACACCAACAACACATACCCACATGAACACACAGACACCAACAACACATACCCACATGAACACACAGACACCAACAACACCCTCCCACATGAACAGACAGACACCAACAACACATACCCACATGAACACACAGACACCAACAATACATACCACATGAACACACGGACACCAACAACACATACCCACATGAACACACAGACACCACCAGCACATACCCACATGAACAGACAGGCACCAACAACACATACCCACATGAACACACATACAAACAGCACATACCCACATGAACACACAGACCCAACAACACATACCCACATGAACAGACAGACACCAACAATACATACCACATGAACACACAGACACCAACAACACATACCCACATGAACACACAGACACCAACAACACATACCCACATGAACAAACAGACACCAACAACACATACCCACATGAACAGACAGACACCAACAACACATACCCACATGAACACACAGACACCACCAGCACATACCCACATGAACAGACAGGCACCAACAACACATACCCACATGAACAGACAGGCACTAACAACACATACCCACATGAACAGACAGACACCAACAACACATACCCACATGAACAGACAGACACCAACAACACATACCCACATGAACACACAGACACCACCAGCACATACCCACATGAACAGACAGACACCAACAACACATACCCACATGAACAGACAGGCACCAACAACACATACCCACATGAACACACATACCAACAGCACATACCCACATGAACACACAGACCCAACAACACATACCCACATGAACAGACAGACACCAACAACACATACCCACATGAACACACAGACACCAACAACACATACCCACATGAACACACATACCAACAGCACATACCCACATGAACACACAGGCACCAACAACACACTCCCACATGAACACACACATAGGCACACACACACAGACCGAGGTGACAGAAGCAGTACACCTACCACAAGTACCATCTGGTACCTTCTCCTCGTCAGAGCCATCAGCACAGTCAGGCACACCGTTACAGACCAGGCTGAGATCTATACAATGTCCGTTTCTACAGGGGAAGACTGAAATCTTCTGGCACTCAGCTGCTGCAACCTCCCCTGTCAAATTCAACTTGACTGCTTATGTCTGACAATGAAGAGCTTCTATGCAGTCTTTGTCACAGTCATGTGTTTATGACAATGTGTCCAAAACCAAACAATCAACACAAGCTGATAGAACACAAAACATGACTCTCTACACCAAGACACTAACAACAAGTCATTCTGGACTGTACAACTGTGAAATGATACAGCTTTTGATATAGTGTTGTGCTTGTATGCTTATGTCATATGACATGATATGTTGTTTTCACGGTGCCACATGACATTTGGACTTCACATAAAGCAAGACCGGCACTGACCGAGTTACTACCTCCTTACATCGTGTGTAATAGTTGCATTCACTGTGCCACATGACATCTGGACTTCACATAAAGCAAGACCGGCACTGACCGAATTACTACCTCCTTACATCGTGTGTAATAGTTGCATTCACTGTGCCACATGACATCTAGACTTCACATAAAGCAAGACCAGCACTGACCGAGTTACTACCTCCTTACATCATGTGTAATAGTTGCATTCACTGTGCCACATGACATCTGGACTTCACATAAAGCAAGACCAGCACTGACCGAGTTACTACCTCCTTACATCGTGTGTAATAGTTGCATTCACTGTGCCACATGACATCTGGACTTCACATAAGGCAAGACCAGCACTGACCGAGTTACTACCTCCTTATATCGTGTGTAATAGTTGCATTCACTGTGCCACATGACATCTGGACTTCACATAAAGCAAGACCAGCACTGACCGAGTTACTACCTCCTTACATCATGTGTAATAGTTGCATTCACTGTGCCACATGACATCTGGACTTCACATAAAGCAAGACCAGCACTGACCGAGTTACTACCTCCTTACATTGTGTGTAATAGTTGCATTCACTGTGTCACATGACATTTGGACTTCACATAAAGCAAGACCAGCACTGACCGAGTTACTACCTCCTTACATCGTGTGTAATAGTTGCATTCACTGTGCCACATGACATCTGGACTTCACATAAAGCAAGACCGAGTTACTACCTCCTTACATCATGTGTAATAGTTGCATTCACTGTGCCACATGACATCTGGACTTCACATAAAGCAAGACCAGCACTGACTGAGTTACTACCTCCTTACATCGTGTGTAATAGTTGCATTCACTGTGCCACATGACATCTGGACTTCACATAAAGCAAGACCAGAACTGACCGAGTTACTACCTCCTTACATCGTGTGTAATATTTGCATTCACTGTGCCACATGACATCTGGACTTCACATAAAGCAAGACCAGCACTGACCGAGTTACTACCTCCTTACATCGTGTGTAATAGTTGCATTCACTGTGTCACATGACATTTGGACTTCACATAAAGCAAGACCAGCACTGACCGAGTTACTACCTCCTTACATCGTGTGTAATAGTTGCATTCACTGTGTCACATGACATTTGGACTTCACATAAAGCAAGACCAGCACTGACCGAGTTACTACCTCCTTACATCGTGTGTAATAGTTGCATTCACTGTGCCACATGACATCTGGACTTCACATAAAGCAAGACCAGCACTGACCGAGTTACTACCTCCTTACATCGTGTGTAATAGTTGCATTCACTGTGCCACATGACATCTGGACTTCACATAAAGCAAGACCAGCACTGACCGAGTTACTACCTCCTTACATCATGTGTAATAGTTGCATTCACTGTGCCACATGACATCTGGACTTTACATAAAGCAAGACCAGCACTGACCGAGTTACTACCTCCTTACATCGTGTGTAATAGTTGCATTCACTGTGCCACGTGACAACTGGACTTCACATAAAGCAAGACCAGCACTGACCGAGTTACTACCTCCTTACATTGTGTGTAATAGTTGCATTCACTGTGTCACATGACATTTGGACTTCACATAAAGCAAGACCAGCACTGACCGAGTTACTACCTCGTTACATCGTGTGTAATAGTTGCATTCACTGTGCCACATGACATCTGGACTTCACAAAAAGCAAGACCAGCACTGACCGAGTTACTACCTCCTTACATTGTGTGTAATAGTTGCATTCACTGTGTCACATGACATTTGGACTTCACATAAAGCAAGACCAGAACTGACCGAGTTACTACCTCCTTACATCGTGTGTAATAGTTGCATTCACTGTGCCACATGACATCTGGACTTCACATAAAGCAAGACCAGCACTGACCGAGTTACTACCTCCTTACATCGTGTGTAATAGTTGCATTCACTGTGCCACATGACATCTGGACTTCACATAAAGCAAGACCAGCACTGACCGAGTTACTACCTCCTTACATCATGTGTAATAGTTGCATTCACTGTGTCCACATGACATCTTGGACTTTCACATAAAGCAAGACCAGCACTGACCGAGTTACTACCTCCTTACATCGTGTGTAATAGTTGCATTCACTGTGCCACGTGACAATCTGGACTTCACATAAAGCAAGACCAGCAATGACCGAGATACTACCTCCTTACATTGTGTGTAATAGTTGCATTCACTGTGTCACATGACATTTGGACTTCACATAAAGCAAGACCAGCACTGACCGAGTTACTACCTCGTTACATCGTGTGTAATAGTTGCATTCACTGTGCCACATGACATCTGGACTTCACAAAAAGCAAGACCAGCACTGACCGAGTTACTACCTCCTTACATTGTGTGTAATAGTTGCATTCACTGTGTCACATGACATTTGGACTTCACATAAAGCAAGACCAGAACTGACCGAGTTACTACCTCCTTACATCGTGTGTAATAGTTGCATTCACTGTGCCACATGACATCTGGACTTCACATAAAGCAAGACCAGCACTGACCGAGTTACTACCTCCTTACATCGTGTGTAATAGTTGCATTCACTGTGCCACATGACATCTGGACTTCACATAAAGCAAGACCAGCACTGACCGAGTTACTACCTCCTTACATCATGTGTAATAGTTGCATTCACTGTGCCACATGACATCTGGACTTCACATAAAGCAAGACCAGCACTGACCGAGTTACTACCTCCTTACATCGTGTGTAATAGTTGCATTCACTGTGCCACATGACATCTGGACTTCACATAAAGCAAGACCAGCACTGACCGAGTTACTACCTCCTTGCATTGTGTGTAATAGTTGCATTCACTGTGTCACATGACATTTGGACTTCACATAAAGCAAGACCAGCACTGACCGAGTTACTACCTCCTTACATCGTGTGTAATAGTTGCATTCACTGTGCCACATGACATCTGGACTTCACATAAAGCAAGACCAGCACTGACCGAGTTACTACCTCCTTACATTGTGTGTAATAGTTGCATTCACTGTGTCACATGACATTTGGACTTCACATAAAGCAAGACCAGCACTGACCGAGTTACTACCTCCTTACATCGTGTGTAATAGTTGCATTCACTGTGCCACATGACATCTAGACTTCACATAAATCAAGACCAGCTGGACTTTCTCCAATGTAACTCACAAGCAAATGTCCACATATAATGTCTACAGTGACACACCACCATGATCACTGGACTTTCGAACGAACGAACGAACGAACAAACAAACTTTATTTTCAAAGGGTTAAGAATTGGGCACGCAGGCCCGTCTAACATTCTGCCCTTCTATCACTCTCTTCCATACATTATTTCATTCACACATCATTCAAGGCTAACAGAGAACAGCAACAATATAAAGATATGCATTATAAAGGCATGGGCAAAATGCGAACATCAAGACTACACGACACAGTAAAATTAGATAATGATCTGACACTTGTTATTAGCCATGTGGAATATACTGGCCTACCAAAAGGGGACTGGCTGTTATACTAGGGTTTTGTTATTATTATTATTATCTCTATTATTAAGGGGGAAGATAATCCGTACTGAGATAGTGTTCGAGTAATTTGCGATTATATGAATAGGGATTGGTGATGTCTTTGATTTCTTGTGGAAGATTGTTCCACAGCTGAGCTGAAGAGTACGTTAAGCTTGTTTTGTATAAGTCAATCCTAGGCTTCGGAATGTGTAATATATTTAAACGTTTACTGTGTCTAGCATTATATTTAAACAATGGCCAAAGGTAATTTGGGGCATTCCGATGCAGGATTTTGTGAATTAGTTTAGCTTTATTGAAAAGCAGGCGTTTGCGGAGTGGTAGTAACTGAAGGCGTTTATACAGGCTAGGATTGTCAGATAAATGTTTGTTATAAATTAGACTCATGGCCTGTTTCTGGAGTGAGTAAAGTCGCTTGGTGTTTGAATTAGAACAACCGTCCCAGATTGTAGAGCAGTAGTCAAAGTGTGTCTGTATATGAGAAGTATAGAATAGTTTCCTTGTGTCCTCATCAAGGAAGTTTTTAATTTTGGCTAGTTGGTAGACCTTTTTCGCTGTTTGTTTAATAAGCGCTTGAACGTGGGAATTAAAGTTTAGGTTTCTATCAATGATTATGCCTAATGTTTTGTGCTCAATTACACTTTCTACTGGCATGTTATCGATGTGAAGTTGAAGTGATGTGTGTGAGCTTAGAGTTTGAAGTCTTTGTCTGGTTGTTAGTAACATTGATTTTGTTTTAGTGATGTTAATTTGCATACGGTTTGAATAGCTCCACCTAACTACATTATTTAATTCTTGTTGTAAAGACGACTCCAATAAAATACAGTTTTCAGCATTTGTGTACACTGTACAGTCGTCTGCAAATAGATCGCAGGACGACGAAAGATGTAAAGGTAGATCGTTAATATATATGGCAAACAATAGAGGGCCAAGAATAGAGCCTTGCGGTACTCCAATATTGAAGGTAGTGGTATGAGACAGACATTTATTATGTGATACTACTTGCTTTCTGTTTGATAGAAAAGATGATATTAGAGTGACTACATTAGGGCCAATTTTCATTGTCTCAAGTTTTTTAATTAAAATAACATGGTTGTCAGGGTCTTAAACCTGGCTCGTTAACCTAACACATGTGAGACAGTACAAGTACAACGTGATTTGACTTGAGACTCAACGACACAACGTTCAATGGGTTTATTTACAGATCATATACAATACGATGATCATTACAAGATATACTTTATACTTCAATACACTTACATACACAATACAGCTCACAGTCTATCTCTCAAGATGTCCAGACACTCGACTTTCAGGCACAGAAACCACACAACGCCTTTCTCTCATCATGCGTCCAGTCGAGTCCACGTCCCAGAGCTGTCTGTCTATAGCTCGCAACTTGCCTCCCCACCTGAAGTGGCTTCACGAGGCATGCGTGCGGCTTGCTTCGTCCTTGCCTGACCGCTGGCCGTCTCGTCAGCCAGCAACCTCGCAGGCAGGTAACTACCACTCGCCTGGCGGGCGTAACGAAGTTACGGCATCCCGGCTGGGGACTAAGTCGCCTGGCGGGCGTAACGATGTCACTGCATCACTGCACTACTCTAGACTCTGACATGCTCCCCCGGGCAACTTCATGAAAGATGTCATCTTTCATGTCTAATATATGTACATACTGGGTTAATATTTTAACCTTGTCAGAGTCGACCCTTCCTGTTGTTATATACATTGGTATCAGAATACATAGAAATACACATCTTGACATAGAAACATATAAGAAATGGAAGTTGTATTCAACGACATGTGGTGTTCAACCTTTAACACTTGTCAAGTTTCATCCTCTCGATGGCTGATTACCTCAATTGCATTATTGACCCAGTCAGATCGGTAGTAACAGCTTCCCAAGCAACTACCTCGCAGCCTCCAAAAAAAAACGTAATAATATGGTTCTTGAAACAAAAACCATCTGGCTAGACCGAAATACGGCTTTATATAAGTCGCATTAAACGCTCAAACCCTGACCTCATTTGGCCAGGAGCTCTTGTGTTGGTCTGCAATGTCGGTAACACTCTACCATGCCCAGTAGATGCTTCCTGGTGTGTTAACAATCTGGCAACAACATGGCTATTTATATACAACACATAATCGTATACATTTCACATTATGGCCCTTTGTGTAATGATGTAATAACAATTAAATGAAAGGGGAATAACTTGAAAATTTATGAAATATAATATTTTACAATAATTATTCTATTTCTTAGCGTCATCGCTTGATGTTTCTTCATACTAACGAGAAAAAGTCGGTAGTATGAATAAATTAATCAAGATATGATTCTAAGATTACACTACATAAATATATAAATACACAATTCGTGTATTCAAACTTGTTGATTCCTAAAGATTTTAGAATCGTCATAGCTTTTTAAACTTTTGTTTGTCGTCTGCTAATTTTGAACTAAATTTCTAACTAATCCGGAAGTACACACGAACACTAAACAGCTGATGTTGAAACTTGTAGAACACACTTGTTCCGGTCTGATGTAGTTACGGAATGTACAATGTTCTAATCGTTCATGTGTTGGATGTTTCACTGGAAAAACTTCTGGATTTCGATTGACTGCAGTGGTGTAGATGTCAATGTTCAGGTCACACTTTCACACACGGATTTAAAATATCACTGGAATGTTCCAAACGCAGATACCACTGTTAAATTGGATAGTTCGCTTACGGTAAGTTTTGAGCGAATGTGGCACTGTTCTTGTTTCGTAATATATACAATTAATAAAGTTCGCTTTCTACCACACACTACACAATTATACACGACAATCACTACATTAATTAGTAAAATAAGAACACTATATATATTGGGAGTAAACCCTATCACATCACATCGTAGACGTTACACAGCTTTTGTGAATGGAAAAAAAATATTCACTGATGGATGGCTGTGTTGATCTGAGTGTATTTTACACACTGCACTCAGACATTGGTGCTTACTGGGTCGGTCGGACAACGGGACAAAAGATCGGCAATCGTGTTGGTTCTGCCTGGGATATGTCGAACCTCGAAGCTGTAATCTTGGAGCTTAAGAGACCAGCGCGCTACCATTTGGTTTGAAGGTACACCTGAATTTATAAATCGCAATGGACTACTGTCAGACTCCACAATGAAATGGCGTCCTAGGAGGAATCTGGACAATTTAGTTATACCCACCACTAGAGCTAGGGCTTCCAACTGAGGTATTGACCAAGCCCGTTCTCTCGGTTTCAATTTCCTGGATACGAAGTACACAGGATGAAGGATGTTATTATGCTCCTGCAATAAGACTGCTCCAATCGCCACGGAGCTCGCGTCTGTACGCAATCTGAAAGGTAATTGAAGATTGGGCAATTTCAGAATAAGATTATTTAAGCTATTATCAGAAAAACAAGCTAATACTTTTTGGAATGCAAATTTTAGGCATTCATTGCTTACAATTTTCTCCGGTTTATCTTTTGTTAGTAAGTTAGTAAATACTTCGGTCAGTTCAGAAAAATCAGGTATGAACTGCCTGTAATAATTTATAAGTCCCAACAAACTTCTGACTTGCTTTTTCGTAGTCGGAAGTGAGAGTTTTAGTATCTTGGACACAATGTTATCGTCTGTCGTGACAAAGCCATTGGATATTTTGTACCCCAAGAAGGATATTTCCTGGTAGGCTATGTCTACTTTTGCAGGCTTTACCGTCAGTCCGTGCTGTCTAATGCGTTCAAATGTCTGTTCTAATGTCTTTATGTGGTCTGTCATCGTCTCTGTGTGAACACAAATGTCGTCTATATAGCAAATTATGTTCGGTATATCTACTAGTAGAAGTCGTGTCATACGTACGAATGTTGCTGGGGCATTGACAAGCCCAAATGGAAGTTTGCACCATTCGTACAGTCCCCAAGGTGTGGCAAATGCTGTCAGATGTCTGCTCTGTTCGTCTACCGCTATTTGCCAGTAACCTTTAGTCATGTCTACCTTCGTAAAGAACCTAGCGTCTGTCAGTTCTGTCAGTAGATCGTCAGAGTTTGCCATTGGCTCCAGATCTAGAAGAGTTATCTTATTTAGCTTTCTATAGTCGACACAGAGTCTTATTGTGTTGTCCTTTTTGCGTACTATGACCATTGGAGATGAGAAGTCTGATTGGGATCGTCTTATGATGTTGTTTTTCTCTAAGTTGATGATCTCCTGATGTAAGTGTTCTTTGTAATGCAATGGAATGGTGTATGGTCTGCATTTTATGGGTGTCTTTGACGTGAGTGTGATGTGATGCTGTACTAATTCTGTTTGTCCTGGGTTGTTGGAGAAGATGGTGTTGTACTGTTGTATAAGATGTTTGCAACTGTCTGTTTCTGCTTGAGTTAACTTTGGGTTGATTTTAATTTCTTTCAAGCAGTTTGTCGTGTCTAATGCAGGTGTTGGAATTTCGTCACTAGCCTCGTCATCTTCATGGTCTATTATCACTGTACAAGCTGTTGTATCGTCTTGTTCGTTGTCTCTGTTGTAATATGGTCTTAGCATATTTATGTGGAATATTTTGTGTTTGTCTTTTATTTGGATCTCATAGTCTACAGGTGAAATCTGTCTTGTCACTTTAAATGGTCCTTGCCAAGAATCAGTCAATAAGTGTCACTAGGTAGTAGAAGAAGAACGTCCTGTCCAGGTGTCAACGTTATTGTCCTGTTACCTTTGTCAGCATATTGTCTATAAGTAGCACCAGATAATTTTAGTGCATCCTTTGCAATTATACAAGATTTGATGATTCTTTCACGCAATGATGTAACGTATACGTATGATGATATGGGTTTAAGTACTGGAGTGGAGTCAGTTAACATTTGATGATAAATAGTTAATGGGCCACGTGGTTTGGCACCATAGATAAGTTCAAAAGGAGAGAAACCTGTACTAGAATGTGGTACCTCGCGATAAGCAAAGAGAATAGCAGGTAAATATATGTCCCAGTTATTGGGATGCTCTTGCGTGACTTTAGCAAGCATGTGCTTTAAATCACCGTTAAATTTTTCTATAATTCCACTAGAGTGAGGATGGTACGGGGAATTGAAACATTGCTTCACTCCCAACATTTTGGTGAAAGCTTGGGTAGATGCGGCGATAAACTGAGTGCCCCTATCTGATTGGATAGTGTCTGGAAATCCTATCCGAGAAAATATATGGAAGAAAACTTCCATTATATCATTGGCAGTTATGTTCTTTAGCGGAATCGCTTCCGGCCAGCGGCTACATTGATCAATGACAGTTAGAATATATTTATTCCCTCTAGTTGTTGTCTGATTAAGAGGGCCCACTATGTCGACAGATATTTTCTCAAAAGGTCGACTGGCTAAGTCAGTAACTTGTAACTTTGCCTGTGGGTGTTTACCTTTTTTTACCAGTTTTTGGCAGATGTCACAACTTCTGCAATATTGTTTAATGTCATTGCAAAATTTGGGCCAATGAAACTGTGTTAATAATCTTGATCTGGTCTTAGCGTATGCCATATGCCCTGCAAGAGGTATATCATGGGCAAGATGTAAGGCTTGCTTACGATAATTAGTTGGCAAAACAGTTTGCTCTGTTGTGTTGTCACCTCTGGTATAATACCTAGTGAGGATACAATTTTTCAAAGCAAAATGCCATTTTGCATTCTTGGTTACCTTTGGCTTTTGGCCGATCAGATTAAAATATTTCGACAATGAAGGATCAGCCTTTTGAGCTGTTACAAAAGTCTCCTTCATGGTATTAGGAGGTAGTGATACTGGGCTAAGCATTTGTATAGCCTCAGTTTGATTACTTTCATCTTGCACTCTAGCAGTAGATCTGGTTACTGCGTTCACACATTCAATGATATCAGATGGTGATGAAACAGTGTTATCAATGATGTCATGAGATCTTAGTGCTACATTAGCTACCATACATTCATTAGGTGGTGTAACATTATCAATGATGACATTTGATGGTGATGTTATGCTATCATCAATACAAAGAGATGTTATGTCATGAGGCTTATCATTCACCTCTGGTAAATTTCCAATTATAATATCACACACTGGGTTTGTTAATGCAGCGCGCTTTACTTTCCCAGTGAGGAAAGGTGTTTCAATATATGCCCATGCTAGTGGGTACTTTTCAATATTGCCTGAGAATGTTCTGCATGTTACGTGCCTGCCTGTATAGTCTGTAGGCATTATGAACGTTCTCTTCAGACCAATAAGTGAGCTTCCCGTGTCCCGAAGGACTGTAGCAGACTTGCCATTCACATATCCGTGATGGATGTTTATCCTGCCTTTGGAATCTACTACCAAATTAGCTTCTTCATTGGCAATAGGAATGGAGTGGCCGCATGTTAAAATGCCATCTTCATAAAAGGTGTTACAAACAGTACATTTATTTGCGTTAAACATATCAAAAGCCTGTGCTGAGTTCACAGGATGTTTCTCTGATTGTTCTTCATCTGATGATGAACTGTCAAACAAGGCGGCATTTGCTTTGTTGGTCATTTGCCTACCTTTACAATCATGGCGATAATGTCCGTACGCCTTACAGAGGAAACATTTACGCAAATTTCTGAAGGATCTACGCTCCTTATCTTGTCTGTTTACCATGTTTTGTAGATAAGTATGATATGCGGGGTTCTTGTCACACATCTCACCTTGATGGTGTGAAATTTTACAATATCTACAGTGATTATACTTCTCAGATGTAGGCTTATGAGGTTTCTGCCTACTATAGGGTTTGTCATAGTTAGCCGATGCTACAAAATTTATGTCAGTAGCTTCACTGGCAAAACAATGTTTGTTGGCTGTGTAATAAGCCGAACCACGTCTCTCAATCTCATCTACACTAGTGCATTCATTCTCCTGCAAAAATTTTGAAAATGCTGATGGAATGGATGAAATGACTTTATCTCTGATGATCAGATCTTCTAATCTTTGATAGTTTTTATCAATTTTAGCTGCTGAAGTCCATTTGGTAAATATATCTCGGACTAAGCAGAGGTAATCAGAGAACGTTTGAGTCGGTTTTGGGCTCAACTTGCTGAATTGTTCTCTGTAACCTGCCTCATCTAACATAAAATGTGCCATAATCTTTGATTTCAGATAATGGTAATCTTTTCTGAGGTCTTTGGGGATGGTCTCAATGACTTTAAGAGGCTCCCCTGATAAACTCCTCATATAAATAATATTCCATTCAGACAGTGGAACCTGGTAATGGTCCATTAAAGTCTCAAAATTTTGGGTAAAGGCTGCGATGCAGTCACCCGAGGTATAATTACGTACGATACCTTGATATTTCTTGTACTGGTTTTCTTTCTCCAGTCTCTCAGATTTCTTAGACTCTTTGTTAATGGCAGTCTCAGTATCAAGTTGTTTCATCTTTAACTGTACCTCCAGTTCTTCTCTCTTACTCTGAGCTGCTATTTCTGCTTCTTCAGTTCAATATCTAATTCGCTTGCTTGGCTCTTTCAGTCTCTGCCTGCTTTAATGCTCTTTCAGCTGCTCTTTCTCGTTCATCGCTCTAGGAGGTATTCAGAGTATTTCTTCTCACTCCACTTTGTTAACTCATCACCTGTTAACTTTA
Organism: Cepaea nemoralis; assembly: GCA_014155875.1. Taxonomy (NCBI): domain Eukaryota; kingdom Metazoa; phylum Mollusca; class Gastropoda; order Stylommatophora; family Helicidae; genus Cepaea; species Cepaea nemoralis. The sequence goes on along the minus strand of JACEFZ010022126.1, from coordinate 89,057 downwards.
ACTTTAACCCCATATCGATGAAATCATTTAATGAAGACATGATGGAAAATGCAAATGAAATACCAGCCACACAATTTGTTACAAGTGGTTAGTAAAGTGAACAATTTACAATTGTGTTCTATTGACAATACGTGCCTAAATTTGCATCCTAAAGTATATGAAAAGAAAAATATACTCAAGTGCCCTGGATGCGGTGAAGAACGGTTGGAAATCGGGCTAGGAACTGTAGGGTCGCTACTTCGAAACACAAATGACCTCTACGGGCAAGGGTTTAAGATGGTACGGAAAACCTGCTTTGTTTTTGGAGGAAATAAATTAGCGTCTATTTGCTGTGGTGTGCCTGCTTGTCACTAAGTTTTGATTAGGTTTGTATGGCGTTGAGTGTAATTGTAGGTCGTAATTTTGTCAGTCAACAATTTTTTTTTTTCAAAACACAAGTCACTTTCTTTCCAAAACTTTCTGCTTTCCACAACTCAATTCACAAAGACAATCTACATATATCTCAACACTCTACAACATTGATGACACATCACTTACATTAAGATGACATTCAGTAAGGACATAGACATCAAGTTTACAAGATGGCGACAAGGTCACAATGGCGACAAGATCACAATGTCGACAAGGTCAAAACGGTGACAAGTTCAACAATCACTGATGTTTTACACGTTTACACGATCAAACAATATGTATGCACTGTACGTTTACAACTAGTCTCCATGTTTAAACAATGTAGTAATATATCAAAATGAGCCTTCCACGATCACATTTACATGTACAATAAAGTTTGACAAAAATTCTAAGTTCACAAACTCTAGTTTTAAATGTTAATCACATAAACACGTTCATTTCAAAGCCGGACGAATGCCACCACGTCCACACATGTCAGGGTCTTAAACCTGGCTCGTTAACCTAACACATGTGAGACAGTACAAGTACAACGTGATTTGACTTGAGACTCAACGACACAACGTTCAATGGATTTATTTACAGATCATATACAATACGATGATCATTACAAGATATACTTTATACTTCAATACACTTACATACACAATACAGCTCACAGTCTATCTCTCAAGATGTCCAGACACTCGACTTTCAGGCACAGAAACCACACAACGCCTTTCTCTCATCATGCGTCCAGTCGAGTCCACGTCCCAGAGCTGTCTGTCTATAGCTCGCAACTTGCCTCCCCACCTGAAGTGGCTTCACGAGGCATGCGTGCGTCTTGCTTCGTCCTTGCCTGACCGCTGGCCGTCTCGTCAGCCAGCAACCTCGCAGGCAGGTAACTACTACTCGCCTGGCGGGCGTAACGAAGTTACGGCATCCCGGCTGGGGACTAAGTCGCCTGGCGGGCGTAACGATGTCACTGCATCACTGCACTACTCTAGACTCTGACAATGGTCTATCATATCAAATGCTTTCTTGAAATAAATAAACACAGTTCCACATAGACTGTTGTTGTTTATATTCTGGTGCCAATTTTCTATCATGTTTGTTAGGGCCGTATGGCAAGAATATTTTGGTCAAAATCCTGATTGGTTGTCAACAATAAGCTTGTTGCGAACTAAATACTGTAATGTTACTTTATGGATGTGTTTTTCTAGTGGCTTAGATAGTGATGATAGTAAGGAAATGGGTCTGTAATTGTTAGGGAGATCATTGTCCAATGAACCAGATTTAAGAAGAGGGTACACTTTAGCGATTTTGAGAGCTGATGGAAAGTGGCCTTTGGTGAGACACTGATTATATACATAGGTTAGTGATATACAGATCACTGGCGCAGCACAATGGAGAATCCGGTTGCTGATTCCATCTAACCCAGATGAGGTTGTGTTTTTTAGGTTACTGAGGTAAGTGAATACCTCAGTGATTGTCATTAGCGGTATGTCGGAAAGAATATCGCCGGAGCATCTATTCTCGCAAAACGATGACAGTAAAGATAAGTTGCAAGGAGAATTAGGAATTGAAGCCTTCAACTGGTCTATGTCAGTTTGAAAAAAATTACTGAAATGGTCGCATGTAATATGATTTGATGGTAAAGAATTTCGGAAGTTATACTTGTTTGTCAAGGTGTTAATTGCCTTCCATATATCCTTACTATTTGTTTTATCCATTACTAAGTTCTTAAAGTAATTTTTCTTTTCCCGTCGTATGGTATATTGAACTTTGTTTCTAAGAGTACGGTATGCGCTGAGATCCCGCTTTTTATGTGCTTTATCTCTGTCTCTCATAATTTCAAGTATTTCCTGGGTGATCCAAGGTGGCTTGACGTGGTGTTTTACTCGAACTTCCTTGATAGGCACATGTCTATCAAAAACGTCAATAAATGTTTTCATCCAGAATTCCAGAGCATCATCCGGGTCAGGAAGCTGACAAACATTGTCTAGAGGTGAACTGAGCAAGTCCTGTAAAAATGCGTTTTGGTTGAAATGTTTGTAACTTCTATATTTTACACTTATGTGTTTATGTTTAGGAGTTTCAATTCCTTGTTTAGACCACGTGCAGCATATTGGGTAGTGATCGCTCATTGCACAATTGGGTACAGCGCATTCTATGATGTTGTCTGAGCAAGTTACATAAATGTGATCTATGACTGTTGAAGATGACTTTGTTACTCTAGTAGCCTGTTGTACTATTTGTTGGAAATTGTATGATGCAATTATATTTCCCCATATTATGTTGGATTTGTTGGTGTCAATGTTAAAGTCTCCGAGTAGTATAATTTCCTTCCCGGAAGCGAAAACAACATCCATCATGGTAGTGAAGTTTTCGTACCAGGCGTGTCCAGCACTGGGATTTCGATAGAGGTAGCCAATTATCAGGGGTGTGCGGTTTTGAAGCTTTAGCTCTAACCAGATACATTCTATTTCGCAAGTTTCAAAGTCTAGCCTACGGTGAGCATTTAGTAAATTAGAAACATAGGTTACTATGCCTGTCTCTTGTTTCCTACAGGGATCCCTTCTAAAACCGTTGTACCCTTTAATAGATATGTCCTCATCTGAAATGTTATCATTAAGTCTACTTTCACTAAGGCCGAATAAATGAAAATTTTGATTAAGAATAGAAGATAACTCTGGTAGCTTGTTAAATAAGCTGCAAATGTTTAAGTGTCCAAGGCGTATTCCTGACTTATTGAGCCAGTGTTGCCACTTCTCAGACATTTCATCCATGAAGAAAGTGTAAATTAGTCAAAGTTAAGCAAAAATACAAGATCATAAAAAAAAAAATCACAATTACATTAACTTACAAAATATCAGTAATACAAATAGATTGTAAATGACAATATTATAACGATATAACTAATTATACCAACGAATATAATGCAAACACGGAACAAAACGAATTAAAGAACATACAACAAACCTGAAGAAAAAAAACTACTTCACAAGCTAAGTAACCAACTGTTATCCAAATGAATTAATAAATGACCATAAAAGTCAATGTCTCTGTTTAAAGCAGAGTATCCCACACGGGAAATAAAACGTTAAACAGTAAGCAGAAGGAAGAACAGTGAAGACCCCCTCACACAGTAAAAACACAATGAAAAGTATTATAAAGCTATACAGCTAAGTACTATCAATTAATATAAAGTCAAAACAAGTCAATGTTTGTAGTTGCTTATAACCTAATACGTTACTAGATCAAGTAGTAACCAAATATGCAGATAAACGTTCAAGGAGAGGCTCTTTCTTGTACCGAGATCCGGTGTAGCTTTGTGCTAAGTTGCTAGTAAATACCAGGTTGTGTTGGTTGTTGGTATAGCGACATTATAAGTGCTTGACGAAGTGTAGATGGGCTATACCGTGAGAGGTGCAACCATTCTGGGTTACAATGAAATGGGTACTGATGATGTCTCATGGGTATGTAATGACTACCAACTAGAGCCTCTGGTTGGTGGCTTACAGGAGGTTGTGGTGGCACATCGTTGTTGCTGAGAGTTGGTTCCTTTCTGGGGAGAATAGGAAAAATATCTTCGTAATTATTACCCTCCTGTGTGAAAGTATTTAACGGACTTGGTGTAGTGGTAGTGTCCCGTCTGGCTTGGATTTCAGGTGCAGTGGTTATGAGTGGTCTGCACACTTCTGTCCTATTAGTACTTGATGTGACGGGAGTATGTCGTCTGGCTTGAGTTTCAGGAGTAGCTAAAAGTGTCCGGCGCGATCCCGTATTGGATGTATGGTATGTCCGTTCAGGATATTTGATATTCTTGGCGAGAAAACTGGTGCCCAATGTAGACAAATGTATTTGATCCTTATAAAGACTCTTTTTTGGTGCACCAGCCTGTGAAGTGAATGATGCTGTGTTGTTGATGAATTGTATCATGTTTTGAGAACAGAACTTCTGCAAAATGTTGTTATTTATGTCAGCTAGACGGCGCTGCTGTCCATAACTTGGTGATATGATGGAGGAGAAGAAAATGGATGAGTTAGGAAAAGTATGACGTAATTCGTTCAAGAGTGCCAGTAGTTGAGACCCTGTGATTTGTTGGTTGTTCATGGTGTCGGTGATACCAATATGTACGCTTGCCCTTCTAACGCTATGATTAACAGCCAATCTGCTAATCTTGTCTGTTAGCCGGTCTACACCAGCCCCAGGCAGTGGGATTATTGAAACAATGTCTTTGTCTGACGTGGCCATCCTGTCGCTGTATAAACCTTTCATTAAGGAATCGCCTAGTATAATATGTGTACAGTCAGGTCGTGCTGTCTGTACATGTTGGTTTTCAGCACGTCTCTCCCGTTGTTTCATCCATTTCCGATTATCAGCAGTCTTTATGTCTCCGTGTGGTTCTCTCGATGTATCTTGTAGGCTTGTCTTGCCCGTTGGCAGCATGTTAGAGCACTGTAGGTTTTCTGGTGACTTTTCTTGAAGTACTTCAAACCTATTGCTTATTTTGACGTCAATGGGGTAGACTGCTTGTTGTTTATCTTCGTCTGCGCATTGAGGTGTTTGTTGTTGTTTATCTTCCTCTGCGCGTTGAGGTGCTTTCATAGCGCTTATCTGTTCTGGGTGGGATTGAGCTTCCCCAAGATTTCCTAAGGATGAAGCGATTGCTTGGGAATTACATGCTTCTTCGGTTTGGTTGGTAGAGGACACATTCTGTAGGATGTGAACTGTATTTCTCAGCAGTAAATTTTCATCTCGCAGGAGTGCGACTTCTGTCTTGAGAACATTGTAATCACTGCTTATCTTGTTGTTTGCTTCAATGTTGGTTGAAACAGTGACAATGAGCGCCTTTAGTGATTGTTCTAGTTCCTCAATGCGCTGTTTACAGTCGCACGAATGTCCATTGATAGTTAAGATGCTATTGTTATCTGAGGCAGGTACTTCTTCGACAATGTCAACATTGGGTTCTATGTTGTTTTGGATACGCTCCATTGGGTATTCAATGGCCAACAGCACTGGTGGGTTGGCAGGCCTCGTGTTGATGTTGTCATGTATACCCATCGTATGAGTTAATTGACGAACATTGTTAGCTGGTGTGCTGTCGACAGCTGTAGTTGTGGGCTGCGTAGATTCGGTGAATGCCTGTGTCGAGTTTTCAAGTTCAACCAAATCTACTTTTAGCCAGGAATTATATAAGACAAGTAAATGTCCACATATAATGTCTACAGTGACACACCACCATGATCACTGGACTTTCTCCAATATAAGACAAGTAAATGTCCACATATAATGTCTACAGTGACACACATGCATGATCACTGGACTTTCTCCAATATAAGACAAGTAAATGTCCAACATATAAGATCTATAATGACACACCACCATGATCACTGACTTTCACCAATATAAGACATAAGTAAACGTCCACATATAATGTCTACAGTGACATGGATGATCACTGGACTTTCTCCAATATAAGACACAAGTAAATGTCCACATATAATGTCTACAGTGACACACATGCATGATCACTGGACTTTCTCCAATATAAGACAAGTAAATGTCCACATATAATGTCTACACTGACACGCATGATCACTGACTTTCACCAATATAAGACACAAGTAAATGTCCACATATAATGTCTACAGTGACACACCACCATGATCACTGGACTTTCTCCAATATAAGACACAAGTAAATGTCCACATATAATGTCTACAGTGACACACACGCATGATCACTGGACTTTTTCCAATATAAGACAAGTAAATGTCCACATATAATGTCTACAGTGACACGCATGATCACTGGACTTTCTCCAATATAAGACAAGTAAATGTCCACATATAATGTCTACAGTGACACACACGCATGATCACTGGAATTTCTCCAATATAAGACACAAGCAAATGTCCACATATAATGTCTACAGTGACACACCACCATGATCACTGGACTCTCCTCTGTGACCTCACAACACCAAATATAAGATTCTATGCACACATTACCTGTACAGGTAACACCGTTATCCGGAGACTGTCTTCCATCTGCACACCTGCACACGTGACCTCCGCCTGACATCACCAGGCACAAGTCGTGGCACCCACCATTGTTGGTCTGGCATGAATGATTCACTAGGGAGTACACAGAATACATTGCTAAAGACAGGTTTAATTCACCACAGACCACATGATAATATTTTTACAGACAGGTGTAATTCAGTATGCTGGATAGACGAAGCACAAGACAGAGTTGAACAATATGAGGACCACTATGATTACTTTACCACCGACAGGTATAATCCACTAAGGACCACATGATTGCTTTACCACAGGCATATATAATTCACTAGGAATCACATGTTTGCTTTACCATAGACAGGTATAACTCATTAGGGACTACATAATTACTTTACCGCAGACAGATATAATTCACTAGGAACTACATGACTGCTTTACCACAGACAGGTACAAGGGTGAGTCAATAAGTATGTCACACAGTTTTGTGGGATGGCAGGTAAATGTAGTTGGTGTTTTCTACAGGTGTCATTAGGTAACAGTAACATTGAACTTTATATTCCTGTTCGTCAGGTGGCGCTAGGTGACGCAGCGCATAAACAAAATGACGACTGTACTTACGGAGTGTACAACCAAAGAGCAACATGCTGTCGTGCGTTTTTTGTGGGCAAAAGGACTGCCTGCAAAGGACATTCATAAGGAAATGCTTCCTGTTTATGCTGACAAATGTTTGTCCCGTAAAGTGATGCAAAGCTGGGTAGAAAAATGTTCTCAAGGATGCTCTAAAATTGTTGATGAAATCCGATCTGGTCGTCCTGTTGAGACTGCAACAGAAGCATCCATGCAGTGAGTGGAGGAGATGATTAGAGGTGACAGGCGAGTTACGATAGACCTTGTAGCATCTGCAATAGGGTCCTCACATAGTTCAGCATACAGCATAATGCATGATCGATTGAAATCTTGAAAAGTGTGCTCAAGGTGGGTACCTAGACAATTGAAGGAGGAACACAAACAGAACCGATTTTGCCTGTCTTGCATCATCTCTGTCGATGCGAAGATGAAGGAGAAGACATTCTGAACAGGATTGTTACTGGCGAAGAATCATGGGTGCATCAATACCAGCCCGAATCAAAGCGTGCTTCAATGCAATGGAAACATCCTTCTTCGCCTTGTGTCCAAAAATTCAAGGTTACGCCATCAGCAGGGAAGGTTATGCTGACAGATTGTAAAGGAGTGCTTTTAACCAATTTCAAGAAAAAAGGTGACAATGTGAATTCTGAATCGTACTGTGAAGTTCTATCGATGCTTCATGATGCAATTCGAAGAAAACATCCAGGACTGCTGACTAGAGGAGTGTTGCTTCTTCATGACAATGCCAGACCACATACGGCTCGATTAACTCAGGAGAAAATTAACCAACTAAGGTGGGAAGTTCTGGAACATCCACCTTACAGCTCCAGACTTAGCCTCTAGCGATTTCCACCTTATTGGTCCACTGAAAACCCACCTTGGTGGGAGACATTTCCGAATGATGCCGAAGTTGAATGTGAAGTGAAAACGTGGTTTAGAAAACAGAGCATGCAGTTCTATGCAGCCGGTTTGGGAGGACTGATAAAACGATGGGATAAGTGCATAAATGTTGGTGGAAATTATGTTGAGAAATAAAGGGACAATGTATGTATAAAAATAAACTGGTTTCAAGTTGATCATATTTAGTTATTTTTCTACAGCCATTTGTGACTTACTTATTAACCTACCCTCGTAATTACTTTACCACAGACAGATATAACTCACTAGGCATTATACAGTTGTTTTACTTGTCATTATAATCATGTAATATCTCTGCATGTTTGTATTTTCATTTAAACACCTGTAACTCCCGAAATGTGTCCACATTACAACCAAAACATGTATGACTCCACCTCTAGAAGTGAAGTTTCACCAAAGGAGGCTGGATTATTATTGGCTTTGATTTATTCTGGTTATCTTTGCCTTTCCCCATGAATACTTATGGACTTTTGTTAAATCACTAATCATGAAGCAGCTATGACACCTCACAACAACACAGGAATACTTCAATGACAAATGAACAAGGCCGGAGCCCAGGACAAGATGCTTACAGTAGAGCTTGTGTCGACTGCCATCATAGAGCTTGACATCAAAGACGGGCGGACTGTTGCTGCGATGGAATGAGCTGGCGTTTGAGGCCAGGTTTAGCTGCATCAGACTGCCATTGATTGAATCAGCCCACCACAATATACTCCCGAGTTTGGTTAGTCCAAATGAATGTTGATTGGTTGAGAACTTCACTATAACCTATAAACACAAGAGAGAATTCAAACAGGCCTCATCATCAAGTATATAGTAGTGTACCTGGCAGTGAAATGTAACATGTCTGGTCTAATGAAGACACTACCAACTGCCTTATTAGCATCATTAACTGTGCACAGTCATAATACAAGTCCTGTTCTTCATCATCACACCAACATACAGTCTTAAATTGGCACAATCAACTCTACTGTATGGTGTAGAGGTGAACCTGATCTAGCCTTCCCTCTCCCAACAATCAACTCTACTGTATGGTGTAGATGTGAACCTGATCTAGTCTTCCCTCTCCCAACAATCAACTCTACTGTCTGGTGTA
>JACEFZ010022126.1:0-77500 GCA_014155875.1 Cepaea nemoralis | reverse complement strand
GGGGATGTGTGTGAGGGATGTTTGTATGGGTGGGGAGATTGTGCGTGGGTGGGGATGTGTGTGTATATGGGTAGGGGTGTGTGGTTAAGGGATGTGTGGCTGGGGGAATGGGTGGATGGAGGATGTGTGGTTGGGTGGAGGATGTGTGGTTGGGTAGAGGATGTGTGGGTGGGTGATTGTATATGAGTAAGGGTGTGTGGTTAAGGGATGTTGGTTGGGGGATGGGTGGGTAGAGGATGTGTGGGTGGGTAGAGGATATGTGGGTGGGTGAGTGTGTGCAGGTTAGGAGATGGTGGGGGATGTTTGCAGATGTGGGCTCGGGATCTGTGAGTGGGCTGGGGGAGATGGGAGATTATGTTGGTGAGTGCGGAATTTGTGTGTGGGTAGGTGCGGAATATGTGAGTTGACGGGGAGATGTGTGTGTGGCTGAGGAATATGTGTTTGGTTGAGTGGTTGGAGGTGTGTGGGTGGAGGAGGATATTGGATGAGTGATTGTTGGTGGCAAATGGGACGGGTAGAGGATATGTGAGTGGGTGGGGAGATGTGTGTAGGTGGGGGATGTGTGGGTTATTGAATGTATGTGTGCTTGGGGTGTGGGTGGAATGGGATGTGTGGTGGGTGAGAGGTGTGTGTGGGCGGGGAGATGTGTAGGTGTAGGGATGTGGTGGATGGGTGGGGGAATGTATTGTATGTGTGTGTGGTTGGGTGGGGGAGTTGGAGTGAATGGGGGATGTGTGGGTGGGTGGTGGATGTGTCTCATAACATAGTAATATGCATTTATGTTTACAAAATTCACGTGACAATGTTTTTTTTCCTATGCACTGTTGATGAAAGAAAGATGAGTGATTGGAAGGGCCGAATGTAAGACGGGCCTGCGTGCCCAATTTGTTACCCTTTGAAAATAAAGTCTGTTCGTTCGTTCGTTCTCCCAACAATCAACTCTACTGTATGGTGTAGATGTGAACCTGATCTAGTCTTCCCTTTCCCAACAATCAACTCTACTGTTTAGTGTAGGGGTGAACCTGATCTAGTCTTCCCTCTCCCAACAATCAACTCTACTGTATGGTGAACCTGATCTAGTATTCCCTCTCCCAACAATCAACTCTACTGTCTGGTGTAGGGGTGAACCTGATCTAGTCTTCCCTCTCCCAACAATCAACTCTACTGTCTGGTGTAGAGGTGAACCTGATCTAGCCTTCCCTCTCCCAACAATCAACTCTACTGTCTAGTGTAGAGGTGAACCTGATCTAGTCTTTCCTCTCCCAACAATCAACTCTACTCTCTGGTGTAGGGGTGAACCTGATCTAGTCTTCCCTCTCCAACAATCAACTCTACTGTCTGGTGTAGGGGTGAACCTGATCTAGTCTTCCCTCTCCCAACAATCAACTCTACTGTCTGGTGTAGAGGTGAACCTGATCTAGCCTTCCCTCTCCCAACAATCAACTCTACTGTCTAGTGTAGAGGTGAACCTGATCTAGTCTTTCCTCTCCCAACAATCAACTCTACTCTCTGGTGTAGGGGTGAACCTGATCTAGTCTTCCCTCTCCCAACAATCAACTCTACTGTCTGGTGTAGGGGTGAACCTGATCTAGTCTTCCCTCTCCCAACAATCAACTCTACTGTCTGGTGTAGGGGTGAACCTGATCTAGTCTTCCCTCTCCCAACAATCAACTCTACTGTCTGGTGTAGGGGTGAACCTGATCTAGTCTGCCCTCTCCCAACAATCAACTCTACTGTCTGGTGTAGATGTGAACCTGATCTAGCCTTCCCTCTCCCAACAATCAACTCTACTGTCTGGTGTAGGGGTGAACCTGATCTAGTCTTCCCTCTCCCAACAATCAACTCTACTGTCTGGTGTAGAGGTGAACCTGATCTAGCCTTCCCTCTCCCAACAATCAACTCTACTGTCTGGTGTAGGGGTGAACCTGATCTAGTCTTCCCTCTCCCAACAATCAACTCTACTGTCTCGTGTAAGGGTGAACCTGATCTAGTCTTCCCTCTCCCAACAATCAACTCTACTGTCTGGTGTTGGGGTGAACCTGATCTAGTCTTCCCTCTCCCAACAATCAACTCTAATGTCTGGTGTAGAGGTGAACCTGATCTAGCCTTCCCTCTCCCAACAATCAACTCTACTGTCTGGTGTAGGGGTGAACCTGATCTAGTCTTCCCTCTCCCAACAATCAACTCTACTGTCTGGTGTAAGGGTGAACCTGATCTAGTCTTCCCTCTCCCAACAATCAACTCTACTGTCTGGTGTTGGGGTGAACCTGATCTAGTCTTCCCTCTCCCAACAATCAACTCTACTGTCTGGTGTAGGGGTGAACCTGATCTAGTCTTCCCTCTCCCAACAATCAACTCTACTGTCTGGTGTAGAGGTGAACCTGATTTAGCCTTCCCTCTCCCAACAATCAACTCTACTGTCTGGTGTAGAGGTGAACCTGATCTAGTCTTCCCTCTCCCAACAATCAACTCTACTGTCTGGTGTAGGGGTGAACCTGATCTAGTCTTCCCTCTCCCAACAATCAACTCTACTGTATGGGGAAGAGGTGAACCTGATCTAGTATTCCCTCTCCCAACAATCAACTCTACTGTATGGTGAACCTGATCTAGTATTCCCTCTCCCAACAATCAACTCTACTGTATGGTGTAGAGGTGAACCTGATCTAGCCTTACCACTGCCAATAATCAACTCTACTATCTGGTGTAGGGGCGAACCTGATCTAGTCTTCCCTCTCCCAACAATTAACTCTACTGTCTGGTGTAGGGGTGAACCTGATCTATTCTTCCCTCTCCCAACAATCAACTCTACTGTCTGGTGTAGGGGTGAACCTGATCTAGTCTTCCCTCTCCCAACAATCAACTCTACTGTCTGGTGTAGGGGTGAACCTGATCTAGTCTTCCCTCTCCCAACAATCAACTCTACTGTCTGGTGTAGAGGTGAACCTGATCTAGCCTTCCCTCTCCCAACAATCAACTCTACTGTCTGGTGTAGGGGTGAACCTGATCTAGTCTTCCTCTCCCAACAATCAACTCTACTGTCTCGTGTAAGGGTGAACCTGATCTAGTCTTCCCTCTCCCAACAATCAACTCTACTGTCTGGTGTTGGGGTGAACCTGATCTAGTCTTCCCTCTCCCAACAATCAACTCTAATGTCTGGTGTAGGGGTGAACCTGATCTAGTCTTCCCTCTCCCAACAATCAACTCTACTGTCTGGTGTAGATGTGTATAAGAGACAGGTGTAGAGGTGAACCTGATTTAGCCTTCCCTCTCCCAACAATCAACTCTACTGTCTGGTGTAGTAGTGAACCTGATCTAGTCTTCCCTCTCCCAACAATCAACTCTACTGTCTGGTGTAGGGGTGAACCTGATCTAACCTTCCCACTCCCAACAATCAACTCTACTGTCTGGTGTAGGGGTGAACCTGATCTAGCCTTCCCTCTCCCAACAATCAACTCTACTGTCTGGTGTAGAGGTGAACCTGATCTAGTCTTCCCTCTCCCAACAATCAACTCTACTGTATGGTGTAGGGGTGAACCTGATCTAGTCTTCCCTCTCCCAACAATCAACTCTACTGTCTGGTGTAGAGGTGAACCTGATCTAGCCTTCCCACTCCCAACAATCAACTCTACTGTCTGGTGTAGAGGTGAACCTGATCTAGCCTTCCCTCTCCCAACAATCAACTCTACTGTCTGGTGTAGAGGTGAACCTGATCTAATCTTCCCTCTCCCAACAATCAACTCTACTGTCTGGTGTAGGGGTGAACCTGATCTAGTCTTCCCTCTCCCAACAATCAACTCTACTGTCTGGTGTAGAGGTGAACCTGATCTAGCCTTCCCACTCCCAACAATCAACTCTACTGTCTGGTGTAGGGGTGAACCTACTCTACTGTATGGTGAACCTGATCTAGCCTTCCCTCTCCCAACAATCAACTCTACTGTATGGTGTAGGGGTGAACCTATTCTACTGTATGGTGTAGGGGTGAACCTGATCTAGTCTTCCCTCTCCCAAGCTAGACACAATCAACAAGATGATACAATGACCTACTAGTGGTAGCATCACCAACAAGTGTTACACAAGACGACAACCATAGATGACTTACCTTTCTGTGGCTGCCGTCAGTTGACATGGACTCGATCTGGTCATAGAATGCATCCGTCCAGTACAGCGTGTCAGTGGCTGGGTCCAGGACAATGCCATTCGGCCACTGGACTCTCTCACTGGTGATGACAGTCCAGTCAGTGCCGTCCATGTTCATCTTATTGATGCTGCCGTTTCTCACACTCTCAAAGATGACCCACTCAGTCCAGTAGATCACCCTGACAAGATCAAACACATTGGTTTCTCTCACTCAAGCAGATCATGCAGTGGAAGTCATAGACATATCTGAAGGGCAACATGTTAGACAGGCCTGTGTGTCCAATCACTCAAGCAGATCATGCAGTGGAAGTCATAGACATATCTGAAGGGCAACATGTTAGACAGGCCTGTGTGTACAATCACTCAAGCAGATCATGCAGTGGAAGTCATAGACATATCTGAAGGGCAACATGTTAGACAGGCCTGTGTGTACAATCACTCAAGCAGATCATGCAGTGGAAGTCATAGACATATCTGAAGGGCAACATGTTAGACAGGCCTGTGTGTCCAATCACTCAAGCAGATCATGCAGTGGAAGTCATAGACATATCTGAAGGGCAACATGTTAGACAGGCCTGTGTGTCCAATCACTCAAGCAGATCATGCAGTGGAAGTCATAGACATATCTGAAGGGCAACATGTTAGACAGGCCTGTGTGTCCAATCACTCAAGCAGATCATGCAGTGGAAGTCATAGACATATCTGAAGGGCAACATGTTAGACAGGCCTGTGTGTCCAATTCTTACCCCTTTAATAAAGTTTGTTCATTCCATATAGATTTCAAATACTAAATGCTTGGAACCCACAGACCAGTTATTTGTATCCCAGAACACAGAGAAACTGGGGTCTGAGATGAGTTGGGTAGTTATTTATAGCCAGGATACTTTGCTGAGGACACCTTAGTTAGTTAGTCGACAGATCATCCTCATTGCACATCGAACCATTCAGTCCATAAGTGCTAGGATCCCCTCCTCAGCAAATCCTGCAGCATGTAGCGGCTAACGACGCCAGTTCTGTGTTGGTTTATCAATCTTCTTTGGCTTCCTGCGTAGTGTTCTTGTTTGGCCACCCCTCTTTTAATTTGCTGTTCTCGCAGTCTGGCCATGGTTGTAGATTCACAGTCATCACTTGGTTCATGTAAAAGTCTTACTTCTCGTAGAGCATTCAGAATGTCAGCCTGGTCCATGGCGCGTCCGCCCTCCACAGTAGCCTCACCTGCGAGCTTGTCAGCCCACTCATTTCCTTGTACTCCCGCATGCCCTGGCACGAAGATGAAACTAATCTTTGCCAGCCGAGTCCGTTCCAGAGGCAGCAACCATTCTCTTCGGATCGACCCCTCCTCTATCCTCTTGATCATGTTCATTGAGTCGCTAAGGAAACATGCCCTAGTGAATGTCTGTGTCTCGAGCCATGTTATTGCTTTACTTACTGCCATGACTTCCATGGTCAGGCTACTTGTGGTTTCAGTGAAAGCACCAGAGTCCTCCACAATTCTCCCTCCGGCCCGAGCCGTAAAGGCCCATGAGCTTCTAACATGTCGGACGACCGACCCATCTGTGTAGATGACAGCATCACCGGCATTTTCTATCTAGTTGGATGCAGACTGAAAAGGATGTGCAGAAATCTGTTGGTACTTGTACCCTCTCCTCGCCAGGTGAACACACCTGTTGAAGAATGTCTTCGGCTTGACCCATCCACGACCGTCGTCTTTTTAACCTGCTGCCCTTCACCTTCATAATTTCATTATGCAGTGGATGTTGTGTGTTTGCGTTAACTCTGAGGTAGGCGCGTGCTCTGCAAACTTGTATTCTGTCTTCAATGGTTGGAAAATCAAGAAGGTAGCGCATCGCCCTGCATGCTGTATCTCTTGTACATCCAAGAATAATGCGCATAGCTTCATTCTGTATCCTTTCCATCCTTTCTATCTGCTTATGGCTGAGAGTCAGGATTGCCATTGCATACTCCAAAACAGACATGACCAGCCCCTCGTACAGAAGACATAGATGGCGCTGCTCACAGTTTGCTGCCGCCATCACCCGCATCGCAGCCAAACCCCGCTTGGCCTTTGTTATCACCTGGTCTATGTGCTCATTATAAGCAAGGCTTCGATCAAACCGTATCCCCAGGTAATTCATTGCCTGTGTTCTTTCCACCGTCTCTGAACACAGCATTACAGTTGGTGTTGGAGTGTTGACAATATGATTATTCAACGAGAACCAAGTCACTGTTGCCTTTGTTGGGTTGACCATTGCCCTAGCTTCATCACACCAAGTACTTATATGACAATGTCCTGCCACGTCCAGTGATCTGCTCACTGGTGATTCTCACTGTGTAAGCGTTGAACAGTACCGGAGATAATGGTGATCCCTGTGGTAGGCCAGGATATATTGTTGTTGGTTCCAAAGTCCAACTGCCACATCTAAAAACTACTTTCCGTTGGAAGAGGGCTGCAGCGATCCAACTAAGGAGGAATGGACTTACTTTTAGTTCAAGAAGCTGAAACATTAAAAAATCCAATGATACTCTGTTGTACGCGTCCTCAAGATCAATCGCTGCAGCAAAGGTTTCAATGCCTGAGTGGAAACCTTCATAGACATCATGGGCAAAAACTGCTGCATTGGTCCAGGTTTCTCTTTTCGGATGGTACCCACCCAGGGTAGGTGGGAAGACACCTTGCCTCTCTAGCTGGCTTGATATTTTCCTGGCAATTACCTTCTCCAACAGCTTGCCTATTGTATTCTGCATTGTTATAATTCGATATCCCTGCATTTTTTTGTGGTCTTTGCCAGGCTTCGGCAAGGGAATCAGATAGCTGTATATCCACTCCTCCTTTATGCTAGCACTCCCTATACTGTTGTTGTACATGTCTGCTAGTTTCTCTAGCTCGTTGTCGGTACACCTATTGATGTCGTCGTATCTTATGCCATCAGGCCCTGGAGCGCTGTTTTTTGATCGTCGAAGCACAGCCTTGATTTCTTTCACTGTCACTGTGTCTTCATCCGAAGTGTTGTGGGCCTGGCACCTGTCTGAGGTGACCTCCTTGACCAGATTTCGGCCTCCCATGTCTGTCTGGTTGCTCTGCTCTAGATAGCGTTCAAAGAGGGCTTTGCCCTTGTCCTCGTCAGTCCTCTGCCAGATGAGGTCAGCACCTTGGAAGTCAGAAATGCTCTTATTCTTGACTACACCACTCATGCTTTTATGTAGTCGCCAGAACAATTTCAGTGACTTGTCTGTGCTTACTCTTTGACACACCTCTGCCCATTTTTCGCTTTTAACCACCTTGGCCAGTTTCTTGAAATAGCTTACTTTTGTGTTCATCTCTCTTTCTAAGTGCATGCAGGGACTAGGATGACCAGCTCTGTTCTTCTTGGCATTCTGCCATCTCCTTACAGCACTACGCTTATCCACCCAAGCCTTCTCCACCTCGAAATTCCACCAAGGTGGCTGCTCCCAGCTTTTTTTCCTGCCCTGAAGCTTTCTGCGCTTGTCACGTCTTATTTTACTCACCACATCTTGCCCTGTACTGTCATACTGGAAAGTCTTTACCTTAAACTTGTGCTCCTGGTTCTGCCTTTCTCGACCAATATGCTGCAAGGGTGGTGGTCGCTGCCGTGGTGTCCTAGGACACCCCATCTACACACTGTAGTGAGTGAAGGTGAAACCAGCGCCAGATCAATAGCACTGTCCTCATCACCTGGATGGCTTGCTGTCCTGGTGATACAAACTAGGTCAATGGTTTCAAGCGCAGTCTCGAGCTCCTCCCCCTGTGTGTTGGAGAAAATTTTCCCCATGATCTGCCTTTGGCGTTGAAATCGCCACAGAAAATAACATTTCTCTCGTGACCTAATATGCCACTTAAGCACTGCCACTTCTGGGAATCCATACTCTCGTTGCGGGCATAAACATTAACTAACACGAATGGTATACTAGATTGAACTCTCAACGCCTGTATTTGTATATCGTCACTGTCCCAAGAGCCCCATTGTTTTACGCTGACGCAGTTCCAATACAGAATACGGATATTCTTGAGTCCTAGACGGTGACACTTGAGTATAAAACGTCTTAAACCACCACGCTTACCTTGTCTCTTTCTGCCGGCCCGGCATCCACGCCGCCTCATTAGGTTGACTGCTGACCGCTCGGAGAACACGAGTTGTTCCGCCATGTTGAAAAACCAAAAACAACACAAACCACACATGATGCGAAAAATTCACTCAAGGATTGCTTCGCTCGATGCATGAAACTCCGTAGCATCCGCACAGATCTTGAGTAGAAACTCCTGATTTTACATCCTGGCACACAAATTACACGCAAGAGATGAATAAATTCATCTCCTATGCGAAAAAGTTAACGATCCCAAAACAACCCGACCGTCCGTTGCCATCTTGAAACCGGAAAACCTGAGGACACCTTCCTGTCTCATACTTGAAATCAGACATACTTAATGAGAGGTCACAATGATCAGGTGTAAACATTCAAGCAGGCAAAGTTCATGTGAATATATCATGCACAGGATAACCCAACATTCTATGGTGAAAGCTCACTTCAAGAGGTGGGATCATATACATATCTAGAAACAGTTGGGGCCACAGATTGAGCATGACTTGTCATGCAACAAACACAGAGACCTATACAGCACTTGGAAACTTGTGGAAGTCAACAGAAGCCAAACTCTGAATATTTAATACCAGTTTGGCTGTATGGATGGGAAATATGTAGAACAACTAGAATAAACCACAAACATTCACGAACAGAAGCCTGTAGAGAACAACTAGAATAAACCACAAACATTCACAAACAGACAGAAGCCTGTAGAGAACAACTAGAATAAACCACAAACATTCACGAACAGACAGAAGCCTGTAGAGAACAACTAGAATAAACCACAAACATTCACGAACAGACAGAAGCCTGTAGAGAACAACTAGAATAAACCACAAACATTCACAAACAGACAGAAGCCTGTAGAGAACAACTAGAATAAACCATAAACATTCACGAACAGACAGAAGCCTGTAGAGAACAACTAGAATAAACCACAAACGTTCACGAACAGACAGAAGCCTGTAGAGAACAACTAGAATAAACCACAAACATTCACAAACAGACAGAAGCCTGTAGAGAACAACTAGAATAAACCACAAACATTCAGAAACAGACAGAAGCCTGAAGAGAACAACTAGAATAAACCACAAACATTCACGAACAAACAGAAGCCTGTAGAGAACAACTAGAATAAACCACAAACATTCACAAACAGACAGAAGCCTGTAGAGAACAACTAGAATAAACCACAAACATTCACAAACAGACAGAAGCCTGTAGAGAACACAGGGACCAGAGTGGTATGAAGAATCATCAATATGGAGCTAGACAGATCCTAGTGAATCAAGGGTGAGAGAAAGAGGATGGTGGTGAGAAAATCTATAGAAAACCTATGTTAATCACATCAAATTAAAGTTCTTCCTGGATTGTCAAAGGCTGAGAAAACCTATGGTAATCACATCAAATTAAAGTTCTTCCTGGATTGTCGAAGGCTGAGAAAACCTAAATTAATCAAATCACATTAAAGTTCTTCCTGGATTGTCTGATGCTGAGAAAACCTATGGTAATCATATCACATTAAAGTTCTTCCCCTGGAACCCAGAGGGCAATAGAGATATAGGGAGATATAAAAACACACGGGGACAAGAATTAAAGCTAGCAATGAATAGACTGTGGAGGACATAAAGACATGGGGACGAGAATAAAGCTAGCAATGAATAGACTGTGGAGGACATAAAGACACGGGGACAAGAATTAAAGCTAGCAATGAATAGCATGTGGAGGACATAAAAGAGCTGCAGAATACAGTGAATGAAAGGAGATTCACAACTCCATTGGAAGGTAACAGACAATAGATGAACCACCCTTGAAGAAAAGAACCCGTTTTTATCTCTATACAGACACGGATCAGCAGCAGTGACTGTTCAAATATCTGTTTGACTAGAAGAATGAATGATAATTAACATGTGATGGTTACTTGTTTTACAGTGATGAGGGCAGACTACAAAATCATATTACTAATCTGAGTTCAACCTGCAGCAGATACAATATGAGCATAAACACAGCCAAAACCGAAGTAATGCAAGTTAGCAGATCGCCAGGCCCACTAAGTATATAGATAAATAACACAACTCTGAAACAAGTTAAAGAATTCAAATATCTTGGAAGTATGATCACAGAAGATGGCAGATTGGACAGAGAAATCAAAATCAGATGTCAAAAAGCTAGTGCACTTACATATCAACTATCACCCTTACTGAAACATCCAAACATACCCATGTCTGCAAAACGACAAATAATAAACAGCATATCCACACCAATGCTATGCTACCAATCTCAAACCTGGACGTTATCCAAATTACACCTTCGCAAAATCAATACCTGAGAAATGAGATGCCTGAGGAGAGCTGCCAACTTAACAATCCGACCGAGTAAGAAATGCTATTATCAGACAGACTGTGGGATCAACACCTTGTGCCACATTTATTGAAAGACAGAAGATCAAGTGGTTTGGCCATGTTGTTAGAATGCAACATCAGCAACTACCATCACTAGCCTTATATCAAAGATCATCTGCAACAAGACCACGAGGACGTCCAAGAAGAAAATGGATTGACGACATCAGAGATATTGTACAACCACACGGAATGACACTATTCAGTGCCACCCACCGGGCGCTGGAACGCAAATTATTCCTCCCCACGACACTTGACGGCAGAAGTGGAAGATGATGATGATGATGATGATGATGATGATGGTTAGTTACCCTTTGCCTGGATCCACAACCAATGCTTTAGGACTGATTGGTCTCTGTGCTCTGACAGCATCCAGAACTGTGTACACTTTGCTGCTGTTGAGAAGGTTGATGGCGATGATGCTGCCATTTCTGCTACTGTCTGCACAATAGAGGTTCCTACCGACCCAGTCAACAGCCAAACCCTCACAATTGACTTCTGCAGAATATATATATATTAGGGCTACGGAAGTTAATAATTAATTAATAGATTAATCGTTAATTTATTTTTAACGATTAATCAAAAACTTTTCTCCTATCACTTATACAAATGAAACAATTGTCGGACATTTTAAACTTAGAGCTGCGCAAACACAACCGAGTTGCAAAATTGTTCCGAGTCACCATTGTGTAAGCTGCAGCAAGATGTACCAACAAGATGTACCAACAAGATGTACCAACAACATGGAACAACAAGATGTACCAACAACATGGAACAACAAGATGTACCAACAAGATGGAACAGTATGTTTATTATGCTACAGAGTCTTCTACATTTCAGACAAGCATTAACTGTCTACATGTCAGATGAAAAGAAGCAATACAAAGGTCTAAAACTGTCAGATTTAGATTGGGAGATTTTGAAATATGTCAAAGTGTTGGACTTATTCTTTCAGACCACAGTCCTGCTTGGAAGTCAAGATTATGTTTTATGTAGCTGTGTATTGCCACTGCTATCATTGTTGACAAAGCATATAACTGTACACAATGATCATCCAGGCTACACAGCTAAATTTAAGGCAGCATCGATTAATGACCAAGGAAAACCCCTGTGTCAGACTAAGAAACAGAGTGAGAATAGGAACATGGAATGTGAGATGAGAAGTCTGTATGAGAGTAAGCTTAAAGTAGTATGTGATGAGATTGAGAGGTTAAACATTCAAATTTTAGGAATTAGTGAACATCGCTGGAGAGGCAAGGGACATTTCACAATTGAAAATGGAAGTCTTTTCATTTACTCTGGAAGAGACGTCGGAGGCCAGAGTGGAGTGGCATTTTGTTTAGATAAAAGAACTGCAAAAGCTTTACTGGGATATAACCCAGTTAGTAATAGAATCCTCACTATTAGACTTAAAGGCCGTCCAAAAAACACAACACTCGTACAGGTATATGCACCTACTTCAACAGCAGAGGAGGACGAAATTGAAGATTTTTACAACACACTACAAGACATATTAAATAAGATCAGATAGATTATATTTTGATACAAAGAAGATGGAGATCAAGCATAACATCTGCAAAAACCCTACGATGTGCAGACTGTGATACAGATCATCAGTTATTAGTAGCAGATCTTAAATTAAAACTCAAAAAGCTTACCCGAGGACCAAGGCCACTTCGTTTTGATCTCACAAAAATACCAGATGCATACAACGTAGAAGTTAAGAATCGTTTTGGGGTCTTGATGTCTGTACAAGAGGAAATGACACCTGATGAACTGGCAGTACAAGCTAGGGATATCTTGATAACTGCGGCCAAAGATTTAATTCCGACTAAGAAAAAGCAACTTAACCCTACGAGACCGCTGTACCAAGTTTTCGGTAATTTCCTAATCTGCCGCTATACCACTGTACCTAATTTTCGGTAATTTGCCTAGTATGTGAAAAAAATGCGTCAGAAACTAAAAATAACCAACCAATCGTGGTCAAAACTCATGGTTAGCCATTGAAAATGTCTGCCCCCACAGGTTTGATTTGACTGTGTGGTTTAAAGCGAAAAAGTTCTGAAAATTCCCAATGAAACGAGTGGCTGATGAACCAAGTACTTCAACAAGGAAGCGATGTAGGTCTAGGCTTTTCAAAGAAAAACAGGTGATCGATACTTTGGTTTATTCAGACTGGATTGGCACACAAAGGTGGTATATCAGCGCTAGATGAAAGGTAGACCTATCTTCTGCAAGGTCTCCAAGTTACATCTTATTCTAACCACTTGTTTGCATGTAACTAACATTTTTCTACATCATGTTGGTTTTTTCTATTTAATGCTCAAGAGCCCAGGTAATAGGGACAGTTAGGTTCAGGGCCTCAGGTCTGGTAGGGTTAAGCCATGGATTACATCAGACACATTAGAATTAATAAAACAACGAAGGAAACTGAAACAGAAAGGAGGTGAATCCGATAACAGCAGGATGAAGTATAAATCTTTAACTCGAAAAATAAGAAAGAACACAAGAAAGGACAAAAATCAATATATACAAGATTGCTGTACCAGAATAGAGCAATATCATAAGACTGGAAGAGATTATGAAATGTTCAAAGAAATGAAGTTATTGACACGAAATGTTCAACCTCAATTGAATGCTATCTGTGACAAGATGGGAAATACCTTAACAGAATCTAGACAAATTCTAGACAGATGGCAGGAGTACTGCAGTAGAATGTATGATATGAGTGACAGTGAGGATATGAATGAGATACATGAGCCAATGACAGCAGAGACAGAACCTGAAGTAATACAAGCCATGGTTGTATTGCTGTCACAAGCACCCTTTACCTCGTGACATGAAGAATTCTGGTTCCACACCGGCGTCATATCTGCGCCGTCCAATAGTATGCTTCGCCACATCAGAAAAGTAAATAAACCTCTCCCTGGAATCAAAGTCTACTGCACTGGGTCTCTTCAAATTAGCAATCGGAGGATACAAGTCCTGAGCTGCTTCCTTTGGGTCAGTGGAGATACTGTGAACCATTCCTTGCTGGCCATTGGTCAGGAGAATAAACTGGGTGGTGGTTTGCTCTGCAGACAGAACAAGTTGTGAATTAACTGACTACAAGCCAAAGAACGAACGGATGAACAAACAAACTTTATTTTCAAAGGGTAACAAGTTGGGCGCCAGTCTCCCTGGCCTAGAGGTTTATGTCTTTCATCGTAACACTGTATACTCTCGTGAGTAACGTGATGTGCATGAGAAATGGTAGCGGTTCTCGCCGCGTCAGTAACTTACGGGGTATGTGAGCCGGTCGCTCAGAAAGCAATGGCAAACTACTGAGCGTAATCTTGCCTAGTACATCAACAGCAGCTGAAAAATGCTGGAGATGTTGCCACACACACAAGTGCTACCCAGGGCAGAGAGGAGCTGGAGATGTTGCCACTCACACAAGTGCTACCCAGGGTTGAGAGGAGCTGGAGATGTTGCCACACACAAGTGATACCCAGGGTTGAGAGGAGCTGGAGATGTTGCCACTCACACAAGTGATACCCAGGGCAGAGAGGAGCTGGAGATGTTGCCACTCACACAAGTGATACCCAGGGCAGAGAGGAGCTGGAGATGTTGCCACTCACACAAGTGCTACCCAGGGCAGAGAGGAGCTTAAGATGTTGCCACACACACAAGTGCTACCCAGGGCAGAGAGGAGCTGGAGATGTTGCCACTCACACAAGTGCTACCCAGGGCAGAGAGGAGCTTAAGATGTTGCCACACACACAAGTGCTACCCAGGGCAGAGAGGAGCTTAAGATGTTGCCACACACACAAGTGCTACCCAGGGCAGAGAGGAGCTTAAGATGTTGCCACACACACAAGTGCTACCCAGGGCAGAGAGGAGCTGGAGATGTTGCCACTCACACAAGTGCTACCCAGGGCAGAGAGGAGCTGGAGATGTTGCCACACACACAAGTGCTACCCAGGGCAGAGAGGAGCTGGAGATGTTGCCACACACACAAGTGCTACCCAGGGCAGAGAGGAGCTGGAGATGTTGCCACTCACACAAGTGCTACCCAGGGCAGAGAGGAGCTGGAGATGTTGCCACTCACACAAGTGCTACCCAGGGCAGAGAGGAGCTGGAGATGTTGCCACACACACAAGTGATACCCAGGGCAGAGAGGAGCTGGAGATGTTGCCACACACAAGTGCTACCCAGGGCAGAGAGGAGCTGGAGATGTTGCCACACACACAAGTGATACCCAGGGCAGAGAGGAGCTGGAGATGTTGCCACACACAAGTGCTACCCAGGGCAGAGAGGAGCTGGAGATGTTGCCACACACACAAGTTCTACCCAGGGCAGAGAGGAGCTGGAGATGTTGCCACTCACACAAGTGCTACCCAGGGCAGAGAGGAGCTGGAGATGTTGCCACTCACACAAGTGCTACCCAGGGCAGAGAGGAGCTGGAGATGTTGCCACACACAAGTGCTACCCAGGGCAGAGAGGAGCTGGAGATGTTGCCACACACACAAGTTCTACCCAGGGCAGAGAGGAGCTGGAGATGTTGCCACTCACACAAGTGATACCCAGGGCAGAGAGGAGCTGGAGATGTTGCCACTCACACAAGTGCTACCCAGGGCAGAGAGGAGCTTAAGATGTTGCCACACACACAAGTGCTACCCAGGGCAGAGAGGAGCTGGAGATGTTGCCACTCACACAAGTGCTACCCAGGGCAGAGAGGAGCTTAAGATGTTGCCACACACACAAGTGATACCCAGGGCAGAGAGGAGCTTAAGATGTTGCCACACACACAAGTGCTACCCAGGGCAGAGAGGAGCTTAAGATGTTGCCACACACACAAGTGCTACCCAGGGCAGAGAGGAGCTGGAGATGTTGCCACTCACACAAGTGCTACCCAGGGCAGAGAGGAGCTGGAGATGTTGCCACACACACAAGTGCTACCCAGGGCAGAGAGGAGCTGGAGATGTTGCCACACACACAAGTGCTACCCAGGGCAGAGAGGAGCTGGAGATGTTGCCACTCACACAAGTGCTACCCAGGGCAGAGAGGAGCTGGAGATGTTGCCACTCACACAAGTGCTACCCAGGGCAGAGAGGAGCTGGAGATGTTGCCACACACACAAGTGATACCCAGGGCAGAGAGGAGCTGGAGATGTTTGCCACACACAAGTGCTACCCAGGGCAGAGAGGAGCTGGAGATGTTGCCACACACACAAGTGATACCCAGGGCAGAGAGGAGCTGGAGATGTTGCCACACACAAGTGCTACCCAGGGCAGAGAGGAGCTGGAGATGTTGCCACACACACAAGTTCTACCCAGGGCAGAGAGGAGCTGGAGATGTTGCCACTCACACAAGTGCTACCCAGGGCAGAGAGGAGCTGGAGATGTTGCCACTCACACAAGTGCTACCCAGGGCAGAGAGGAGCTGGAGATGTTGCCACACACAAGTGCTACCCAGGGCAGAGAGGAGCTGGAGATGTTGCCACACACACAAGTTCTACCCAGGGCAGAGAGGAGCTGGAGATGTTGCCACTCACACAAGTGCTACCCAGGGCAGAGAGGAGCTGGAGATGTTGCCACACACAAGTGCTACCCAGGGTTGAGAGGAGCTGGAGATGTTGCCACACACAAGTTCTACCCAGGGCAGAGAGGAGCTGGAGATGTTGCCACTCACACAAGTGCTACCCAGGGCAGAGAGGAGCTGGAGATGTTGCCACACACACAAGTTCTACCCAGGGCAGAGAGGAGCTGGAGATGTTGCCACACACACAAGTGATACCCAGGGCAGAGAGGAGCTGGAGATGTTGCCACACACACACAAGTGATACCCAGGGCAGAGAGGAGCTGGAGATGTTGCCACACACACAAGTGATACCCAGGGCAGAGAGGAGCTGGAGATGTTGCCACACACAAGTGCTACCCAGGGCAGAGAGGAGCTGGAGATGTTGCCACACACAAGTGCTACCCAGGGCAGAGAGGAGCTGGAGATGTTGCCACACACACAAGTGATACCCAGGGCAGAGAGGAGCTGGAGATGTTGCCACACACACAAGTGATACCCAGGGCAGAGAGGAGCTGGAGATGTTGCCACACACACAAGTGCTACCCAGGGCAGAAGAGGAGCTGGAGATGTTGCCACACACACAAGTGCTACCCTGGGCAGAGAGGAGCTGGAGATGTTGCCACACACACAAGTGATACCCAGGGCAGAGAGGAGCTGGAGATGTTGCCACACACACAAGTGATACCCAGGGCAGAGAGGAGCTGGAGATGTTGCCACACACAAGTGCTACCCAGGGTTGAGAGGAGCTGGAGATGTTGCCACACACACAAGTGCTACCCAGGGCAGAAGAGGAGCTGGAGATGTTGCCACACACAAGTGCTACCCAGGGTTGAGAGGAGCTGGAGATGTTGCCACACACACAAGTGCTACCAGGGCAGAAGAGGAGCTGGAGATGTTGCCACACACAAGTGCTACCCAGGGTTGAGAGGAGCTGGAGATGTTGCCACACACACAAGTGCTACCCAGGGCAGAAGAGGAGCTGGAGATGTTGCCACACACAAGTGCTACCCAGGGTTGAGAGGAGCTGGAGATGTTGCCACACACACAAGTGCTACCCAGGGCAGAAGAGGAGCTGGAGATGTTGCCACACACAAGTGCTACCCAGGGTTGAGAGGAGCTGGAGATGTTGCCACACACACAAGTGCTACCCAGGGCAGAAGAGGAGCTGGAGATGTTGCCACACACAAGTGATACCCAGGGCAGAAGAGGAGCTGGAGATGTTGCCACTCACACAAGTGCTACCCAGGGCAGAAGAGGAGCTGGAGATGTTGCCACACACACAAGTGATACCCAGGGCAGAAGAGGAGCTGGAGATGTTGCCACACACAAGTGATACCCAGGGTTGAGAGGAGCTGGAGATGTTGCCACACACACAAGTGCTACCCAGGGCAGAAGAGGAGCTGGAGATGTTGCCACACACAAGTGATACCCAGGGCAGAAGAGGAGCTGGAGATGTTGCCACTCACACAAGTGCTACCCAGGGCAGAAGAGGAGCTGGAGATGTTGCCACACACACAAGTGATACCCAGGGCAGAAGAGGAGCTGGAGATGTTGCCACACACAAGTGCTACCCAGGGTTGAGAGGAGCTGGAGATGTTGCCACACACACAAGTGCTACCCAGGGCAGAAGAGGAGCTGGAGATGTTGCCACACACAAGTGCTACCAGGGTTGAGAGGAGCTGGAGATGTTGCCACACACACAAGTGCTACCCAGGGCAGAAGAGGAGCTGGAGATGTTGCCACACACAAGTGCTACCCAGGGTTGAGAGGAGCTGGAGATGTTGCCACACACACAAGTGCTACCCAGGGCAGAAGAGGAGCTGGAGATGTTGCCACACACAAGTGCTACCCAGGGTTGAGAGGAGCTGGAGATGTTGCCACACACACAAGTGCTACCCAGGGTTGAGAGGAGCTGGAGATGTTGCCACACACACAAGTGCTACCCAGGGCAGAAGAGGAGCTGGAGATGTTGCCACACACAAGTGCTACCCAGGGTTGAGAGGAGCTGGAGATGTTGCCACACACACAAGTGCTACCCAGGGCAGAAGAGGAGCTGGAGATGTTGCCACACACAAGTGATACCCAGGGCAGAAGAGGAGCTGGAGATGTTGCCACTCACACAAGTGCTACCCAGGGCAGAAGAGGAGCTGGAGATGTTGCCACACACACAAGTGATACCCAGGGCAGAAGAGGAGCTGGAGATGTTGCCACACACAAGTGCTACCAGGGTTGAGAGGAGCTGGAGATGTTGCCACACACACAAGTGCTACCCAGGGCAGAAGAGGAGCTGGAGATGTTGCCACACACAAGTGATACCCAGGGCAGAAGAGGAGCTGGAGATGTTGCCACTCACACAAGTGCTACCCAGGGCAGAAGAGGAGCTGGAGATGTTGCCACACACACAAGTGATACCCAGGGCAGAAGAGGAGCTGGAGATGTTGCCACACACACAAGTGATACCCAGGGCAGAGAGGAGCTGGAGATGTTGCCACTCACACAAATGCTACCCAGGGCTGAAAGGAGCTGGAGATGTTGCCACACACACAAGAGATACCCAGGGCAGAGAGGAGCTGGAGATGTTGCCACTCACACAAGTGCTACCCAGGGCTGAAAAATGCTGGAGATGTTGCTACACACACAAGTGCTACCCAGGGCAGAGAGGAGCTGGAGATGTTGCCACACACACAAGTGCTACCCTGGGCAGAGAGGAGCTGGAGATGTTGCCACACACACAAGTGCTACCCAGGGCAGAGAGGCGCTGGAGATGTTGCCACACACACAAGTGCTACCCAGGGCAGAGAGGAGCTTAAAATGTTGCCACACACAAGTTCTACCCAGGGCAGAGAGGAGCTTAAGATGTTGCCACACACAAGTGCTACCCAGGGCAGAGAGGAGCTGGAGATGTTGCCACACACACAAGTGCTACCCAGGGCAGAGAGGAGCTTAAGATGTTGCCACACACAAGTGCTACCCAGGGCAGAGAGGAGATGGAGATGTTGCCACACACAAGTTCTACCCAGGGCAGAGAGGAGCTGGAGATGTTGCCACACAAGCTGGAACTCACACAGTGCAACAACTCCATTGCTCCAGCAAGGATTCTAACGTGTGAATACCAGAATTCTCACAACTGTGTTTATCCTGCTGGTGTCCAAACATGTGTTTCTGCCTGTGTGTAAAGCTGTGTTCAAGTGCATGTGTGCACACACTACTGGGGGTAGGTGTTCTTATTTTAAATGTTGCCTGGACAGTCTACCCTTCACCATCTGAAACTGCTAAAGGGTTCTCAGCTTACACAAGCTACATACACGTGGTTATATGCTTCAATAATAGCAAAATCAAGTCTACATATTGTCTGCAAAGGCTAAAATAGAATCCCTCAATACAAGATTGATGGAAGGATTAGAAAAATTAGACATCTCAAATATGAGAGAGATGGAAGGATCAGACAAACTAGACATCTCAAATATGAGAGAGATGGAAGGATCAGACAAACTAGTCATCTCAAATATGAGAGAGATGGAAGGATCAGACAAACTAGACATCTCAAATATGAAAGAGATGGAAGGATCAGAGAAAGTAGACATCTCAAATATGAGAGAGATGGAAGGATCAGACAAACTAGACATCTCAAATATGAAAGAGATGGAAGGATCAGAGAAAGTAGACATCTCAAATATGAGAGAGATGGAAGGATCAGACAAACTAGACATCTCAAATATGAAAGAGATGAAAGGATCAGACAAACTAGACATCTCAAATATGAAAGAGATGAAAGGATCAGACAAACTAGACATCTCAAATATGAAACAGATGGAAGGATCAGACAAACTAGACAACTCAAATATGAAAGAGATGGAAGGATCAGAGAAAGTAGACACCTTACATATGAAACTGATAGAAGAATGAGAGAATCTAGACATCTCACAAATGAGACTATTGAAAGAATGAGAGAAACTAGAAATCTCATAAATGAGTAATTTGGAAGAAGTGAGAAATCAATAACTACTAAGAAAGCACTTTACAACACAATCTTCCTACCAACTCTGTGCTACCAATGCCAAACCTGGACAATGACAGAAAAAGAGAAAAGAAAAATCACAACAACAGAAATGAGGTTCCTGAGAAGAATACTCAACGTATCAAGAAGAGATAAGATCAGAAATGAAGAAATCAGGACTAAAATGGGGGTTAAAGCTGCTCTAGATTTTATTAGAAAGCAGCAAGTCAAATGGTTTGGCCATGCAAGTAGGCTACCAGTCAACAGCATGCCACAACAAGCAATGATGTACAGACCAGATGGAAACGGAAGAGGCCGACCACGTAAACGTTGGACGGAGGGAATAACAGAATCCATGGGAATGTCGATATACGAAGCCCATAACCGGGCACTCTCACGAAGTTTATACTTCACCTCGACACCGCAAGGTACAAGAGGAACACGATGAGATGAGATGAGATGAGAAACCATTAACCCTTTACAGGGCAGAGCAGCTGTTAGCGGCCGATTGCTTAAATGAGCGGATCGGCCGTTTACGTCCGATACTATTATGCACTGTAAAAACGCGATCTCTCGGCTTTCCGACACTTCCGGCGGCTACTTTCGCTTTTGCCGACAGCTTGACAACGTGGCCGCCATTTGTAAATGCACTATTATGAATTTGAACGGACTTTTACTAACTTTTTTTGATAGTTTTCGGGATTTTTACGCTGTTTTTCAAAATGGATTTTGGCGATTCTTCAAGTGATAGCCGAGATTTCACTCTGTTCAATTTAAGTGACATTAAAGGGCACAAAGTTGACTATTAATCGGCGCTAGATATCAGTGAAAAGCGTTACTTTGCATTAGCAGTCGTGAGTCGGACTTTAAAGAAAGTGATTATGATTCTGAAAATGTGTTTGTAAATTGCTGTATAGATGACGGAAAATCACAAACATGCTGTATTTCATAAATATTTGTGTTCATATATGGATTACCAACAACAATCACGTGAGTAACATATTCTGCATGCTTTTCTCTTCATTGTGTTGTTTATTTAACTAAAATCGGTTGACTAACACCTTATTTGTGATGTTTTTACTAACGCGACCCGAAATTTTACCAAACCTGAAAAAATCTTGCCCGTTCAGGGCTAAAAAACGGACAAGCGTCTGCCCTGTAAAGGGTTAAAAGAAAATACAGAAATAAGGACAAAGTAAACACAAGAACATTGTCCACTGCAGCAAAGGCAGATAGCAGACAACAACAAGAAAACAGGCTGAGTTAGAGAAAACATCATCAAGTGTCAGCTATGTCTATAGAATGAAATCAAGTGTGAAACAATGACACCCAATAACAAACATGACACCCAATAACGGACGTGACACCCAATAACGGACTCACTCTGGCACGTGCCGGCCTGCCTGTGGTAGCCCAGGTAACACTGGCAGCTGGCAGACACTGCCTGCTCTCCTGCAGGAACTGGGACACACAGCTGGTCACAGCGGCCATGTCTACACACATCAGAGCTGTTCTCTGAAATATGCAACAGTTCCTGCTCTTAGAACATTGCACTAGATTGCAGTCAATTGCACGAGATATGATTACATCTTGTCACAGAAGAAACAATTGCAGCAAGTCACACAAAATACAATTACAACAAGCCACACAAAATACAATTACAGCAAGTCTCTTTCTCTCTCTCTCTTTCTCTCTCCCTCTCTCTCTCACACTCACTTACTCGCTCGCACACACATACAAAATATATGACAGCAAGCCACAAAAATTACAATGACAGAAACACCACCAAAGATATCACAATAACTGTTGAGCCTGTCTCTGCTGAACAGCGAGCTGCCTGCTGAGAGCTGAGTGAAGTCCAGAATTGACATGACAGCACTCAAGACATCCCCATACGTGCTCCATCATCTTCAACAACCAGCACAGCACTCAGGACATTCCCATAGTGCTCCATCATCTTCAACAACCACCACAGAACTCAGGACATTCCCATAGTGCTCCGTCATCTTCAACAACCACCATAGCACTCAGGACACTCCCATAGTGCTCCGTCATCTTCAACAACCAGCACAGCACTCAGGACATTCCCATAGTGCTCCGTCATCTTCAACAACCACCACAGCACTCCCATAGTGCTCCGTTATCTTCAACAACCACCACAGCCCTCAGGACATTCCCATAGTGCTCCATCATCTTCAACAACCAGCACAGCACTCAGGACATTCCCATAGTGCTCCATCATCTTCAACAACCAGCACAGCACTCCCATACGTGCTCCGTCATCTTCAACAACCAGCACAGCACTCAGGACATTCCCATAGTGTTCCATCATCTTCAACAACCAGCACAGCACTCAGGACATTCCCATAGTGCTCCATCATCTTCAACAACCAGCACAGCACTCAGGACATTCCCATAGTGCTCTGTCATCTTCAACAACCAGCACAGCACTCAGGATATTCCCATAGTGTTCCATCATCTTCAACAACCAGCACAGCACTCAGGACATTCCCATAGTGTTCCATCATCTTCAACAACCAGCACAGCACTCAGGACATTCCCATAGTGCTCCATCATCTTCAACAACCAGCACAGCACTCAGGACATTCCCATAGTGCTCTGTCATCTTCAACAACCAGCACAGCACTCAGGACATTCCCATAGTGCTCTGTCATCTTCAACAACCAGCACAGCACTCAGGACATTCCCATAGTGCTCCATCATCTTCAACAACCAGCACAGCACTCAGGACATTCCCATAGTGCTCTGTCATCTTCAACAACCAGCACAGCACTCAGGACATTCCCATAGTGTTCCATCATCTTCAACAACCAGCACAGCACTCAGGACATTCCCATAGTGCTCCATCATCTTCAACAACCACCACAGAACTCAGGACATTCCCATAGTGCTCCGTCATCTTCAACAACCACCATAGCACTCAGGACACTCCCATAGTGCTCCGTCATCTTCAACAACCAGCACAGCACTCAGGACATTCCCATAGTGCTCCATCATCTTCAACAACCAGCACAGCACTCAGGACATTCCCATAGTGCTCCGTCATCTTCAACAACCAGCACAGCACTCAGGATATTCCCATAGTGTTCCATCATCTTCAACAACCAGCACAGCACTCAGGACATTCCCATAGTGCTCCATCATCTTCAACAACCAGCACAGCACTCAGGACATTCCCATAGTGCTCCATCATCTTCAACAACCAGCACAGCACTCAGGACATTCCCATAGTGCTCCATCATCTTCAACAACCAGCACAGCACTCAGGACATTCCCATAGTGCTCTGTCATCTTCAACAACCAGCACAGCACTCAGGACATTCCCATAGTGCTCCATCATCTTCAACAACCAGCACAGCACTCAGGACATTCCCATAGTGCTCTGTCATCTTCAACAACCAGCACAGCACTCAGGATATTCCCATAGTGTTCCATCATCTTCAACAACAGCACAGCACTCAGGATATTCCCATAGTGTTTCCATCATCTTCAACAACCAGCACAGCACTCAGGACATTCCCATAGTGCTCCATCATCTTCAACAACCAGCACAGCACTCAGGACATTCCCATAGTGCTTCCATCATCTTCAACAACCAGCACAGCACTCAGGACATTCCCATAGTGCTCTGTCATCTTCAACAACCAGCACAGCACTCAGGACATTCCCATAGTGCTCCATCATCTTCAACAACCAGCACAGCACTCAGGACATTCCCATAGTGCTCCGTCATCTTCAACAACCAGCACAGCACTCCCATACGTGCTCCGTCATCTTCAACAACCACCACAGCACTCAGGACATTCCCATAGTGCTCTGTCATCTTCAACAACCAGCACAGCACTCAGGACATTCCCATAGTGCTCCATCATCTTCAACAACCAGCACAGCACTCAGGACATTCCCATAGTGCTCTGTCATCTTCAACAACCAGCAGAGCACTCAGGACATTCCCATAGTGCTCCATCATCTTCAACAACCAGCACAGCACTCAGGACATTCCCATAGTGCTCCATCATCTTCAACAACCAGCACAGCACTCCCATACGTGCTCCATCATCTTCAACAACCAGCAAACAATCCCAACAAGTGGTACCAGTTGCGGACTGATGTGTCCGTCTGGCCCTTCCTCAGAGTCAGATTCTCTGGTCATACCTTGGGACACCATTCTGCCTGCTGAGAGCCTGGCACAAAGCCACAAAGCTGTGTCTGTGGTTAAAAATAAACCCCTGATCTCCAAAACACAAGACAGATACCATGACCACTTGGCCATGTAAAGCCCCACAAGGTGTTAAATGTCTAAGCACAAAATAAACAGCTCTGGACAAGGAACACCCGACAGAGAGGCCTTTTGACAGAATGACCATCTTAAGGCAACATTATAATATGAACACTACTGAGATACCCTGCAGTGGGAGCTTGACAGGAAAACTAAGACAAATTAAACACAGGACTTGAAGTAGCTGACAGTTAGAATTTGACAAACAAAAGACAAGACTGCTGTAAATACAACACCATACGTGTAGTAGCTAGCTGACAGAGTTTGACAAACAAAAGACAAGACTGCTGTAAATACAACACCAGACTTGTAGTAGCTGACAGTTAGAGTTTGACAAACAAAAGACAAGACTGCTGTAAATACAACACCAGACTTGTAGTAGCTGACAGTTAGAGTTTGACAAACAAAAGACAAGACTGCTGTAAATACAACACCAGACATGTAGTAGCTGACAGTTAGAGTTTGACAAACAAAAGACAAGACTGCTGTAAATACAACACCAGACATGTAGTAGCTGACAGTTAGAGTTTGACAAACAAAAGACAAGACTGCTGTAAATACAACACCACACTTGTAGTAGCTGACAGTTAGAGTTTGACAAACAAAAGACAAGACTGCTGTAAATACAACACCAGACGTGTAGTAGCTAGCTGACAGTTAGAGTTTGACAAACAAAAGACAAGACTGCTGTAAATACAACACCAGACTTGTAGTAGCTGACAGTTAGAGTTTGACAAACAAAAGACAAGACTGCTGTAAATACAACACCAGACTTGTAGTAGCTGACAGTTAGAGTTTTGACAAACAAAAGACAAGACTGCTGTAACTACAACACCAGACATGTAGTAGCTGACAGTTAGAGTTTGACAAACAAAAGACAAGACTGCTGTAAATACAACACCAGACTTGTAGTAGCTGACAGTTAGAGTTTGACAAACAAAAGACAAGACTGCTGTAAATACAACACAGGACTTGTAGTAGCTGACAGTTAGAGTTTGACAAACAAAAGACAAGACTGCTGTAAATACAACACCAGACTTGTAGTAGCTGACAGTTAGAGTTTGACAAACAAAAGACAAGACTGCTGTAAATACAACACCACACTTGTAGTAGCTGACAGTTAGAGTTTGACAAACAAAAGACAAGACTGCTGTAAATACATCACCAGACTTGTAGTAGCTGACAGTTAGAGTTTGACAAACAAAAGACAAGACTGCTGTAAATACAACACAGGACTTGTAGTAGCTGACAGTTAGAGTTTGACAAACAAAAGACAAGACTGCTGTAAATACAACACCAGACTTGTAGTAGCTGACAGTTAGAGTTTGACAAACAAAAGACAAGACTGCTGTAAATACAACACCATACGTGTAGTAGCTAGCTGACAGTTAGAGTTTGACAAACAAAAGACAAGACTGCTGTAAATACAACACCAGACTTGTAGTAGCTGACAGTTAGAGTTTGACAAACAAAAGACAAGACTGCTGTAAATACAACACCACACTTGTAGTAGCTGACAGTTAGAGTTTGACAAACAAAAGACAAGACTGCTGTAAATACAACACCAGACGTGTAGTAGCTAGCTGACAGTTAGAGTTTGACAAACAAAAGACAAGACTGCTGTAAATACAACACCACACTTGTAGTAGCTGACAGTTAGAGTTTGACAAACAAAAGACAAGACTGCTGTAAATACAACACCAGACGTGTAGTAGCTAGCTGACAGAGTTTGACAAACAAAAGACAAGACTGCTGTAAATACAACACCAGACTTGTAGTAGCTGACAGTTAGAGTTTGACAAACAAAAGACAAGACTGCTGTAAATACAACACCAGACTTGTAGTAGCTGACAGTTAGAGTTTGACAAACAAAAGACAAGACTGCTGTAACTACAACACCACACTTGTAGTAGCTGACAGTTAGAGTTTGACAAACAAAAGACAAGACTGCTGTAAATACAACACAGGACTTGTAGTAGCTGACAGTTAGAGTTTGACAAACAAAAGACAAGACTGC
The DNA here is from genome assembly GCA_014155875.1 of Cepaea nemoralis. Classification (NCBI taxonomy): domain Eukaryota; kingdom Metazoa; phylum Mollusca; class Gastropoda; order Stylommatophora; family Helicidae; genus Cepaea; species Cepaea nemoralis. The sequence continues at coordinate 50,987 of JACEFZ010022126.1, read as the reverse complement.
TGTAAATACAACACAGGACTTGTAGTAGCTGACAGTTAGAGTTTGACAAACAAAAGACAAGACTGCTGTAAATACAACACCACACTTGCAGTAGCTGACAGTTAGAGTTTGACAAACAAAAGACAAGACTGCTGTAAATACAACACAGGACTTGTAGTAGCTGACAGTTAGAGTTTGACAAACAAAAGACAAGACTGCTGTAAATACAACACAGGACTTGTAGTAGCTGACAGTTAGAGTTTGACAAACAAAAGACAAGACTGCTGTAAATACATCAGACATACAGTGAAGGGCAGAGAGAGAGATATGGTGAAACAAGGGACACAATAAAGTATCACAATTGTATCACAAAGTGAGACAGGAAGTTGTCTGCCCTTGTCAATTCTGGGTCTCTGAAATGTACACATACATAAAGACTGGTCATATAGTGAGACCACACAAGTGCCCTCATCAAATCTGAAGACTGACAGACATGCCACTGCTGATCTTCAGCTCTCATGCACCAGCCAATGTAAAAACCCTGATGAGCAACACTCGCCGTGTAAGGAGGACAACAACTGTAGCATGTCCTTCACAACATGTTGCAATCAACTCCAGGCTGACTTTTGGGGCAATTTTACATTCAGTAGTTTTCCATTGCTATTTGAATGAGAAGTCAACTTTTCAGTCCAAGTATTGTGTGCATCAATATGCCTACAAGAATGATTAGTTATGAAGACTATTAGGTCACATTTGGGCTCAAGAGGTGTTGAAGTAGGGAATATCTGCAGCAACTGACAGAATGTGGTTAGAAGCCACCAAGATGATGCAATGCCACCAGGAGATAATTTCTACATGGTTTCAGCAACAACACATGCATGATCTTAGGTCACTGGAAGTATCCTAGTAGACAGAAACAGCATGAATTCAGCTGAATAAGTTAACACATGCATGATCTTAGGTCACTGGAAGTATCCCAGTAGAAGGAAACAGCATGAATTCAGCTGAATAAGTCAACACATGCATGATCTTAGGTCACTGGAAGTATCCCAGTAGAAGGAAACAGCATGAATTCAGCTGAATAAGTCAACACATGCATGATCTTAGGTCACTGGGAGTATACCAGTAGAAGGAAGCAGCATGAATTCAGCTGAATAAGTCAACACATGCATGATCTTAGGTCACTGGAAGTATCCAAGTAGAAGGAAACAGCATGAATTCAGTTGAATAAGTGAACACATGCATGATCTTAGGTCACTGGGAGTATACCAGTAGAAGGAAGCAGCATGAATTCAGCTGAATAAGTGAACACATGCATGATCTTAGGTCACTGGAAGTATCCCAGTAGAAGGAAGCAGCATGAATTCAGCTGAATAAATCAACACATGCATGATCTTAGGTCACTGGAAGTATCCCAGTAGACAGAAACAGCATGAATTCAGCTGAATAAGTGAACACATGCATGATCTTAGGTCACTGGAAGTATCCCAGTAGAAGGAAACAGCATGAAGTCAGTTGAATAAGTGAACACATGCATGATCTTAGGTCACTGGAAGTATCCCAGTAGAAGGAAACAGCATGATTTCAGCTGAATAAGTGAACACATGCATGATCTTAGGTCACTGGAAGTATCCCAGTAGAAGGAAACAACATGAATTCAGCTGAATAAGTTAACACGTGCATGATCTTAGGTCACTGGAAGTATCCCAGTAGAAGGAAACAACATGAATTCAGCTGAATAAGTCAACACATGCATGATCTTAGGTCACTGGAAGTATCCCAGTAGAAGGAAGCAGCAAGAATTCAGTTGAATAAGTGAACACATGCATGATCTTAGGTCACTGGAAGTATCCCAGTAGAAGAAAACAACATGAATTCAGCTGAATAAGTTAACACATGCATGATCTTAGGTCACTGGAAGTATCCCAGTAGAAGGAAACAGCATGAATTCAGCTGAATAAGTTAACACATGCATGATCTTAGGTCACTGGAAGTATCCAGTAGAAGGAAGCAGCATGAATTCAGCTGAATAAGTTAACACATGCATGATCTTAGGTCACTGGAAGTATCCCAGTAGAAGGAAGCAGCATGAATTCAGCTGAATAAGTCAACACATGCATGATCTTAGGTCACTGGAAGTATCCCAGTAGAAGGAAGCAGCATGAATCAGCTGAATAAATCAACACATGCATGATCTTAGGTCACTGGAAGTATACCAGTAGAAGGAAGCAGCATGAATTCAGCTGAATAAGTCAACACATGCATGATCTTAGGTCACTGGAAGTATCCCAGTAGAAGGAAACAGCATGAATTCAGCTGAATAAATCAACACATGCATGATCTTAGGTCACTGGAAGTATACCAGTAGAAGGAACAACATGAATTCAGCTGAATAAGTTAACACATGCATGATCTTAGGTCACTGGAAGTATCCCAGTAGAAGGAAACAACATGAATTCAGCTGAATAAGTCAACACATGCATGATCTTAGGTCACTGGAAGTATCCCAGTAGAAGGAAACAGCATGAATTCAGCTGAATAAATCAACACATGCATGATCTTAGGTCACTGGAAGTATCCCAGTAGAAGGAAGCAGCATGAATTCAGCTGAATAAGTTAACACATGCATGATCTTAGGTCACTGGAAGTATCCCAGTAGAAGGAAACAGCATGAATTCAGCTGAATAAGTCAACACATGCATGATCTTAGGTCACTGGAAGTATCCCAGTAGAAGAAAACAACATGAATTCAGCTGAATAAGTTAACACATGCATGATCTTAGGTCACTGGAAGTATCCCAGTAGAAGGAAACAACATGAATTCAGCTGAATAAGTTAACACATGCATGATCTTAGGTCACTGGAAGTATCCCAGTAGAAGGAAACAGCATGAATTCAGCTGAATAAATCAACACATGCATGATCTTAGGTCACTGGAAGTATCCCAGTAGAAGGAAACAGCATGAATTCAGCTGAATAAGTCAACACATGCATGATCTTAGGTCACTGGAAGTATCCTAGTAGACAGAAACAGCATGAATTCAGCTGAATAAATCAACACATGCATGATCTTAGGTCACTGGAAGTATCCCAGTAGAAGAAAACAACATGAATTCAGCTGAATAAGTTAACACATGCATGATCTTAGGTCACTGGAAGTATCCCCAGTAGAAGGAAACAACATGAATTCAGCTGAATAAGTTAACACATGCATGATCTTAGGTCACTGGAAGTATCCCAGTAGAAGGAAACAACATGAATTCAGCTGAATAAGTCAACACATGCATGATCTTAGGTCACTGGAAGTATCCCAGTAGAAGGAAACAGCATGAATTCAGCTGAATAAGTGAACACATGCATGATCTTAGGTCACTGGAAGTATCCCAGTAGAAGGAAACAACATGAATTCAGCTGAATAAGTCAACACATGCATGATCTTAGGTCACTGGAAGTATCCCAGTAGAAGGAAACAGCATGAATTCAGCTGAATAAATCAACACATGCATGATCTTAGGTCACTGGAAGTATACCAGTAGAAGGAAACAACATGAATTCAGCTGAATAAGTAACACATGCATGATCTTAGGTCACTGGAAGTATCCCAGTAGAAGGAAACAACATGAATTCAGCTGAATAAGTTAACACATGCATGATCTTAGGTCACTGGAAGTATCCCAGTAGAAGGAAACAGCATGAATTCAGCTGAATAAGTTAACACATGCATGATCTTAGGTCACTGGAAGTATCCCAGTAGAAGGAAGCAGCATGAATTCAGCTGAATAAGTTAACACATGCATGATCTTAGGTCACTGGAAGTATCCCAGTAGAAGGAAGCAGCATGAATTCAGCTGAATAAGTCAACACATGCATGATCTTAGGTCACTGGAAGTATCCCAATAGAAGGAAGCAGCATGAATTCAGCTGAATAAATCAACACATGCATGATCTTAGGTCACTGGAAGTATACCAGTAGAAGGAAGCAGCATGAATTCAGCTGAATAAGTCAACACATGCATGATCTTAGGTCACTGGAAGTATCCCAGTAGAAGGAAACAGCATGAATTCAGCTGAATAAATCAACACATGCATGATCTTAGGTCACTGGAAGTATACCAGTAGAAGGAAACAACATGAATTCAGCTGAATAAGTTAACACATGCATGATCTTAGGTCACTGGAAGTATCCCAGTAGAAGGAAACAACATGAATTCAGCTGAATAAGTCAACACATGCATGATCTTAGGTCACTGGAAGTATCCCAGTAGAAGGAAACAGCATGAATTCAGCTGAATAAATCAACACATGCATGATCTTAGGTCACTGGAAGTATCCCAGTAGAAGGAAGCAGCATGAATTCAGCTGAATAAGTTAACACATGCATGATCTTAGGTCACTGGAAGTATCCCAGTAGAAGGAAACAGCATGAATTCAGCTGAATAAGTCAACACATGCATGATCTTAGGTCACTGGAAGTATCCCAGTAGAAGAAACAACATGAATTCAGCTGAATAAGTTAACACATGCATGATCTTAGGTCACTGGAAGTATCCCAGTAGAAGGAAACAACATGAATTCAGCTGAATAAGTGAACACATGCATGATCTTAGGTCACTGGAAGTATCCCAGTAGAAGGAAACAGCATGAATTCAGCTGAATAAATCAACACATGCATGATCTTAGGTCACTGGAAGTATCCAGTAGAAGGAAACAGCATGAATTCAGCTGAATAAGTCAACACATGCATGATCTTAGGTCACTGGAAGTATCCTAGTAGACAGAAACAGCATGAATTCAGCTGAATAAATCAACACATGCATGATCTTAGGTCACTGGAAGTATCCCAGTAGAAGAAAACAACATGAATTCAGCTGAATAAGTTAACACATGCATGATCTTAGGTCACTGGAAGTATCCCAGTAGAAGGAAATAACATGAATTCAGCTGAATAAGTTAACACATGCATGATCTTAGGTCACTGGAAGTATCCCAGTAGAAGGAAACAACATGAATTCAGCTGAATAAGTCAACACATGCATGATCTTAGGTCACTGGAAGTATCCCAGTAGAAGGAAACAGCATGAATTCAGCTGAATAAGTGAACACATGCATGATCTTAGGTCACTGGAAGTATCCCAGTAGAAGGAAACAACATGAATTCAGCTGAATAAGTCAACACATGCATGATTACTATTTCTGTTTCTGATCTAGACATAGACATTTGATCATAGCAGCATTTATACTGACATTTTGTTACTCACTGTGCTTGGTGGGCTAAGAATTTCATATACGCATGAAGTCATAGAAGACAGAGTGCAACAAACAACAGAAACAATGACTGCTGTAAGAAACAGATGACACGGCAGTAGCAAGCCACAGAAACAATGATTCCAGCAACTGACAGAAGCATTCATTAAGACAAGTCACAGAAAAATACAAGATGCATAAGTACTTATAAGGAGTCATTGTACAAATCATTACAATAGCAGAAGAAATCATTACGAATTACATAATAAATTATTACAAGTCATGGAAGAAATAATTACAAGTCAGAGATGAAATGATTTGGAGACAAAAGAAATGATTAAGAGAGAGAGAGAGAGAGAGAGAGAGAGAGAGAGAGAGAGAGAGAGAGAGAGAGAGAGAGAGAGAGAGAGAGAGAGAGAGAGAGAGAGAGAGAGAGAGAGAGAGAGAGAGAAGAAATGAAGACAAGTCAGAGAAAAAATGACAAGTCAGAGAAGAAATGATGACAAGGCAGAAAACTAACCAACAGGTTGCACAACAGGATGGTAGATTTTAATGGTCCCGAGTTTCCAAAGTGACCGCAGGAGCACCTGGTCAGGCTGTGAGCTGTTGTAGCGGTGAATCTTGATGATGCTGTTGTTGTAATGGTTGGCAACATACAGGTAGTTCTCCAGAATGGTCATCCCAAATATGTGGAAGGCCTGTAACAACACATGACCAGAACATCAACCACTGCACACCAGACATACATTCACAAGCACTGGTCAGCACTAAGAGAAGTCAAGGACAGAACCACAGATCTGGGGGACATGACATTAAGTTTTGCTCTCATCACAGGTTACTGAAGACTCTCAAGATCCCTCATCAGTTCCCAAGCCATGCACCTTCATGTCCGGGGTGTCTGTTATGTCTGTGTAGGTCAGCCCTGCCTGGTCTTGTGGGATCCCTGCGTCTCCCATGACTGTACTCTCTAGACCTGTGTGACGTGTGACGGGACCAAAGTATGACAGGCCCTTGCCTGGTCTTGTGGGATCCCTGCGTCTCCCATGACTGTACTCTCTAGACCTGTGTGACGGGACCAAAGTATGACAGGCCCTTGCCTGGTCTTGTAGGATCCCTGTCTGCCATGACTGTACTCTCTAGACCTGTGTGACGTGTGACATGACCAAAGTATGACAGGCCCTTGCCTGGTCTTGTAGGATCCATGTCTCCCATGACTGTACTCTCTAGACCTGTGTGACATGTGACGGGACCAAAGTATGACAGCCCCTGCCTGGTCTTGTAGGATCCCTGTCTGCCATGACTGTTCTCTCTAGACCTCTGTGACGTCTGATGTCAGTGGCTGGGACATGATGCTGGTGGGTGACCAGCCAGCAGTCTTCCACATTCAGATCTTGTAGAACAGGGGTTCTCAACCGGTGGGGAATTCCCCCCAGGGGGGAATTTTAGGGTTTCCAGGGGGGGAATGAAGACCATTTCAAGATTGCGTTAATACAAGAACCGATTACTTGATATTGTTTTTCCCTTCATACTTTACAGTTAAGTACGTCTCATCCTTCTAAAATTCATTTTATAAAGTCAGTAGACCCACAAATCATGTTTTATGTGGATGTCTAGACTTGTTTTAGTATGTGCTATTAAATTTACCGTACATTTTTATGTATACTGTATAGGGGTGGGGGGGATTTTTAGATAGGAAATATGAAAGGGGGGAATGACGTTCTGAAAATACGGTGGTGGGGGGGGGGGGGGGGGGGGGGGGGAAGGAGAAAGAAGAGAGAACGGGGCAAATTTTTTATAGGAAAGGGGGGGGGGGGGGAATGACGTTCTGAAAATATGGTGAAGGGGGGCATGGGCCAAAAAAGGTTGAGAACCACTGTTGTAGAACATATGGCTCCGTGGTGAAGGGCTTACAAATACAATTCGTAATCCTGCATACCACATTCGAAACAAGCTGCAGGCGATTTGGCAGCAGACCACCTTGCATTGATTTCCCACTCAAAGGTATGAGTGCCAGTTGTTCAGAAAGCAATGGCAAACTACTGAACATAAACTTGACCAGGAATAACAATCAAGCAAAAAATGCTGGGGTTGACTAAACCACCTGGCCGTGACTTGTTCATGATTGGTTGGATTCTGTAGCCAACTTGTCTAGTGGCTCAGGCAGCAGTCTCATGCCAACCCTGCGGTGCCATCTACATTAGTTACCATGGCAATAAACAGTTTGATGAATCAATGTCCTGAGCAATAACTAGTGGCTGGCTCACATAAATTCCTACAGCAATAAACATACATACAGTGTACATCTATTACGTCTGATTAAATCTTCACTTGCATCTATAATGTCTGATTAAATATTATCTTACATTTATTATGTCTAATTACATGCTTCACTTACATCTGATTAATTGCTTCACTTACATCTGTTACATATCTGATTAATCAACTCACTTACATCTATTACATCTGATTAAATGTTTCACTTACATCTGATTAATTGCTTCACTTACATATATTACATCTGATTAAATGCTTCACTTACATCTATTTAATCGCTTCACTTAATCTGACTAATCACTTCACTTACATCTATTACATCTGATTAAATGCTTCACTTGCATCTATCTGATTAAATGCTTCACTTACATCTATTACATCTGATTAAATGCTTCACTTACATATATTAGTTAGTTAGTCTTTCCTCTTGAGCCTAAGGCGGCGCATAGGGCAGAAGTCCTGTCTCTCCATGCCTGGCAGTTCGCTGCTACCTGTTGTAGATCTTGGATATTTACTTGGCCATTGAATGAGCCTTCTCTAATGATGGTTCTACGCAGGGTCTCTCTTGGTCTTCCCCGTTTTCTTTTCCCTACTGGTGACCATATGAGGGCTTGGTAGGGGAGTCTTGACTTGTCCATTCTGAGTACATGGCCGATGTAGTTCCAACGGCGTCTTCTTATGAAATTGGATACTGTATCTTGCTTAGTCTCTTGTCTTATTTGTGAATTGGTTCTGAAGTCTGTCCAGTGGATGTTTAGAAGTCTTCTAAGACATTTGTTCTCAAAATTGTCTAATTTTTTATCTAAAGCTACCGTTGATTTCCAACTTTCACATCCATACGTTAACACTGGAATCACACAAGAGTTGAAGATTTTAAGTTTTGTGTGTTTGCTGAGTGTCTTTGACTTCCAGATGTTTGACAGTTTATTGAAGGCACTAGATGCCAGTGCGATTCTAGATGATATTTCTGGTGTTGAGTCCCCTGTAGATGTCATTTTGCTTCCTAGGTATGTGAAGCTGTTGACTTTTTCAAGAACGTAGCTGTTCAATTTGGTGTCATCTGAACTGTTGGTAAGATCAATAGTCTTTGTTTTTGTGGTGTTAATTTGGAGACCAATTTGCCCTGAAACATTTTGGAGGTGGTTTATTTTCTCTTGGGCATCCGGGTGTGTTGAACTCAAAAGCACTATGTCGTCGGCAAAGTCCAGGTCTTCTAGAATTTTGTCAACCCAATGGATACCCATATTTGTGTTGTTTGTGCATTTGCGCATGACCCAATCGATAGCTATTCCAAAAAGCATCGGTGATAAGACACAACCCTGTTTCACTCCTGTTTCGACTGAGAACCAGTCAGAGTTGCCTGTTTCTGTTCTTATGCAGCAACGTGTCTCTTTGTAGAAAGATTTTATGACGTTGGTATATTTGGTAGGAAAACCATAGATGTTAAGTAGATTCCAAAGTGAAGGACGGTGGATACTGTCAAAGGCTTTTTGAAAGTCGACAAAGTTGGTGATTAATTTCGACTGGAATTCTACGGAGTCATCAATGATTATTCTGAGGGTGAAAATGTGGTCTATGCATGACCGTTTTGGTCTGAAGCCTGCTTGTTCTTCTCTGAGCCTTTCATTTATCGCCTTTTTCAATCTCTCAAGTAACATGCTACAAAAAAGTTTTCCTGGTACTGACAATAGAGTGATACCACGCCAATTATTGCAATCAGACATATCGCCCTTTTTAGGCAGTTTGAAAATTACACCATCTTTCCACTGTTGTGGTGGGGATTCGCTTTGCCAGATTTCATTGATCAGCTGTAACAAACGTTGTAAGGTGTTCTCATCTGCTGCTTTGAGCATTTCTCCTGAGATTTCATCTTCACCAACAGCTTTGTTGTTCTTCAATTTTTTGGTGGCTGCTTTAATCTCTTCCATGGTGAATGACTCGCAGGAGGCATCTAGTGGGGGCATAGTAATTTCTCCATCCAGGTTCGGAACAGTGTCAGGCTGCAGTTCTATTTAATATTTCTTTGAAATGTTCTGCCCATCGTTGCTTTTGAAGGTCATCGGATAACAATTGATTGCCTTGTTTGTCTTTGAAGGGTATATTTGGTGTAGCTGAGTGATTGCATAGTTACTTCATGATATGGAATACGGCTTTGTTGTTTCCAGTTCTGGCAGCTGCTTCGGCTTCGGAGGCCAGGCTGTGAATAAAGTTTTGTTTGTCTTTTCGTGCGCTTGATTTCACCTCTTTATCCAACATAGAGTATTTTTGCTTATGGGTTTCATATGTAGATGTGTCTTTCGCAGAAAGAAGTGTTAGTTTTGCTTGTTTTCTTTCTTGTATCTTCGTCCAGGTGTTATCGCTTAGCCACTTCTTCTTCTGTCTTTGTACATAGCCGACTGTGTTTGTTGCAGCATTTAGCAAGGTATGTTTTAGGAAATTCCAATTTTCTTCAATGTTGTTTTTAATATTCGCATTGCTCGATATACTTTCTTTGTTAGCATAGCTGCTTTGTACCTCTGAATTGAATGCGAGTTGGTGTTCTTTAGTCAGTAGGGACTGTGAGTTTATTTTCTTAATTCTGGGTGATCTGTGCAGTCTTGAGCTTTATTTTTAGTTTGGCAATGCAGAGATTGTGATCACTGCCAGCATCTGCACCTCTGTAGGCTCTGACGTCTTGTACTGATGAACGGAATTTGGCATTAATGCAAAAATGGTCTATCTGATTTTTTGTGATGTTATCAGGCGAGTTCCACGTGACTTTGTGTATATCTTTGTGCGGAAATAAAGAGTTTGCAACTATCAGATTTGCTATTTCACAGAATTCTAGTAGTCTCTCTCCGTTTTGGTTCATATCCCCTAAGCCGTGAATTCCCATATATCTTTCAACACCCTTATTGTCAGACCCTATCTTGGCATTGAAATCACCCATTACAACAACAATGTTGTGCTTGGGAGATGATTTGATGGTACCAATTAGTTGTTCATAGAAATTATCTTTGTTGATGTCTGTATCGTCGTTGGTAGGTGCGTAGCATTGTATGATTGTTAGTTTAAAATATTTCGCTTGGTAACGCGCTGTTATGATTCTATCATTTACTGGTTCCCAGCTGATCAGTGATCTTTCTACATCTGATTAAATGTTTCACTTACATCAGTTATGTCTGATTAAATCTTCACTTACATCTGTTACACCTGATTAAATGTTTCACTTACATCAGTTATGTCTGATTACATCTTCACTTACATCTGTTACACCTGATTAAATGTTTCACTTACATCAGTTATGTCTGATTAAATCTTCACTTATATCTGTTACACCTGATTAAATGTTTCACTTACATCAGTTATGTCTGATTAAATCTTCACTTACATCTGTTACACCTGATTAAATGTTTCACTTACATCAGTTATGTCTGATTAAATCTTCACTTATATCTGTTACACCTGATTAAATGTTTCACTTACATCAGTTATGTCTGATTAAATCTTCACTTATATCTGTTACACCTGATTAAATACTTCACTTACATCAGTTATGTCTGATTAAATCTTCACTTACATCTGTTACACCTGATTAAACTGTTTCACTTACATCAGTTATGTCTGATTAAATCTTCACTTATATCTGTTACACCTGATTAAATACTTCACTTACATCAGTTATGTCTGATTAAATCTCACTTATATCTGTTACACCTGATTAAATGTTTCACTTACATCAGTTATGTCCTGATTAAATCTTCACTTATATCTGTTACAACCTGATTAAATACTTCACTTACATCAGTTATGTCTGATTAAATCTTCACTTACATCTGTTACACCTGATTAAATGTTTCACTTACATCAGTTATGTCTGATTAAATCTTCACTTATATCTGTTACACCTGATTAAATACTTCACTTACATCAGTTATGTCTGATTAAATCTTCACTTACATCTGTTACACCTGATTAAATCATTTTCTTGTCAATAACTAAAGATTGGCTGACATAAATTCAAATGGCAACAAGCACACACTGTGTGTCTTCTAGTCTGTTGAAATGTTTGACTTACATTGGTTCCCTTGGCTATAACCATGCGGTTGTTGCCGTCGTAGTCTATCCTCTCTATGACATCCAGGAAGGAGTCACCCCAGTAGAGGTGGGAGCTTGGAATGTCCACTGTCAGGCCAGTTGGGTGCACAATTTTAATGTCAGCTAGTCTCTGCAGATCACTGCCATCCAGGTCAACTCTGCCAATGTACGGGCTTTGGGACCAGTCAGAGAAGAACAGGTACCTGAAACACATTTGTAATGGATGTAATTTTTATCTGTAGGTGTCGCTACCAACAATGTAATCGGAAATGTAGTGGGGGAAGAAGCAGTGAAGGAATGGCGGCAGCTGATTCTGTAACTTGGAGTGGAGCAGTCACAATGATTGTAGTATACATAATCCACTAGTAAATTAACCCTACTGCTAGTTTCTGTTACCTCAAGATCATGTATCTGATAACTGACCAATAATATATTTCTGTGTAAACCACCCAGCATTATGTATGTGATAACTAACCAATAACATATGTCTGTGTAAACCACTCAGCATTCATTGGCACCTTTCCGTCTTGACAGACGATAGTTTGGTACATTGTGCTTTAAAAAGGCTTAATAACTACGATCCATGGCGGTGGCGAGTGTGGCTGGTAAGGCCAATTCTTGCTGCAAATGTTTGCCCACAGTAGGTGCATGTGAAAACATGGTAATTTCCACCATTTTGCACCATCTTACGTCTCTCACGCTCTGTGTGTGCTTTATCTGCAATCATTTTCTCCTTTGTCTTTATTCCGTTTCTGATAGTTGCCCTCCATGCAACACGTTCAGCGGCGACGTGCTCCCAATGTGCATTATCAATGCCTGTATCAATCATGTCCCGCTTACACACATCTTTGTATCGTAGTAGAGGCCGACCCTGAGATCTCCTACCCGTCTGTAATTCACCAAAAAAGATGTCCTTTGGTATTCTACCATCATCCATCCTCCTAACGTGTCCTATCCATCTAAGTCTACGAAGACTGAGCATGGAATACACCGTCACACAACCTGATCTTTCCAATACTTCAGTATTTGTGATTTTGTCTTGCCACTTAATACCAAGTATTCTTCGCAGACACCGCATATGAAAGCTGTTTAAGCGTTTCTCTTGGCGTGAGTAAGTTGTCCAGGTTTCACTGCCATAAAGAAGAGTACTAAGGACACAGGCTTGGTAGACGAGGATTTTGTTTTGGCAGTAAGCTTCCTGTTCTCCCAGACTCTTTTTGCTAACATGTTCATTGTTGTTGCTGCCTTGCCAATCCTGATGTTGATTTCCTGATCGAGGGATAATTTGCTATTTACCTCTGATCCTAGATATGTAAAATGGTCTACTATCTCCATTTCGGCGTCGTCAATAAAGATTGATGGTACACCAATGTGCACCTTGTGACATAATCTGTGTCTTCTGTTTGTTAATTGTTAAACCAAATTCAGAACAAGCATTGGAGAATGCAGATAGTAGATGTTGTAATTCTTCCTCAGAGTGGGTCGTAATCGCATCATCATCCGCAAAAAGCAACTCTCTGATTAGTACCCTGCTAATTTTGGTCTTGGCCTTCAATCTCTGAGCATTATAGAGGCCACCATCTGAGCGTGAGTGAATGTATATACCATCATCCTGATCATGAAAGGCATATTTCAGTAGAAGTGAAAAGTATATTCCAAAGAGGGTGGTAGCTAGTACACAACCTTGCTTAACTCCACTCTTGATTTCAAACTCTTCTGAAGTTGAGCCATCAAACTTGATTATACCCTTCATGCCTGTGTGGAACGATTCCACAATGGACAGAAGAGTTGGTGGGCAGCCAATCTTCTTTAGTGCTTTGAACAGACCCTCACGACTGACCAAATCGAATGCCTTTGTGAGGTCGATGAAGGCAATAAACAGTGGCTGATTTTGTTCCCTGCATTTTATCTTGCATCTGTCGCAATGAGAATATCATATCAATGGTAGACCGGTTCTGACGGAAGCCACACTGTGATTCGGGGTAGACTTGATCTCCCAGGACTTGAAGTCTGTGCAGGACAATTCTGGCAAATACTTTCCCAACAATACACAGAAGTGAGATACCCCTATAGTTGTTACAGTCGCTCTGATCTCCCTTGTTCTTGTACAGCGTTATGATGTTTGAATCTTTGAAATCCTGTGGGACTTGTCCTTCTCGCCAGCATAGCTCTATTAGCTGGTGGATCTGTATAGCGAGTGTGTCTTGCCCACTCCTGATCACCTCTATTGGAATCCCATCCTTACCTGGAGCCTTGCCAGATGCAAGCTCATTTACTAGCACACTTAACTTCTGTTATAGTGGGAAGTGTGTCCAGGTGGTCAAGAGTTGGCAGGGCCTCTATGGCGTTGAGGGCATCATCCACTAGCTTGGTCTCACTTGAGTAAAGCTCTAAATAGTGCTCGACCCATCTATCCATCTGCTGTTTCTTATCAGTGATGATTTCTCCAGTCAAGGTTTTCAGCGGTGCACTTCTTTTGATCATTGGACCACAGGCTTTCTTTATCCCTTCATACATGCTTCTGATGTTTCCCTTATCACTTGCGATTTGAATGGACTCACATAACTTGATCCAATAGTCATTCGCACACTGCCTGGCAGCCTTTTGTACATCCTTCCTTGCTTGCTTCAACTCACTCAGAGTGTTACGCGTTGGTTACCTGACTTTAAGCGGACCCCGCGACCAGTGGGAATAGGCCCGCCAGAGCTACCACAGGAGATATTGCCTGTCTATTTGCAAGCAAATCCCCCATCCTTCCACTGTGCGGATCTCGCGACCAGCGAGAATAGGCCCGCCGGAGATTATGCTAGTCTGCTGCGAACAAATATCTACCGAGAGACTGAATAAGTAAAGAAACGATAAAAGTAGTGGTATTTCATTTGCGCTTGCGCTCCCACCTATGCTACACCCTTCATGTGTCTTCAAAAGTCGGACTAGAGTCAAGCTCACATTATGTATGTGATAACTAACCAATATCCTATCTGTTTAAACGACCCAGCATTATGTATGTGATAACTAACCAATAACCTAAGTCTGTGTAAATGACCCAGCATTATGTATGTGATAACTAACCAATACTATATTTCTGTTTAAACCACCCAGCATTATGTATGTGATAACTAACCAATAACATATGTCTGTGTGAACCACCCAGAATTATGTATGTGATAACTAACCAATATCCTATCTGTGTAAACCACCCAGCATTATGTATGTGATAACTAACCAATAACATATGTCTGTGTAAACCACACACCAGTAAGTATCTGATAACTAACCAATAACATATGGCTGTGTAAACCACACACCATAAATTATCTGATAACTAACCAATAACATACATCTGTGTAAACCACCCAGCATTATGTATCTGATAACTAACCAATAACATATGTCTGTGTGAACCACACAACTTCAAGTATTTGATAACTAACCATCTGAACTCTACACATCAAGTAATCTGATAACTAGCCAGTAACTCAACTCCACACAACACTAAGTATCTGAAAACTAACAGTAAATTAACTGTTTTATTCCTAGAATCAGACTGACAACTGATGTTTCCAGGTACAGAATACATGAAGCCTTAGCCCCCTTGATGTTAAGAGCACAAAAAACAATGACGTGAGTGACTGACAAAAGAGAATCAACTTGTCCGCTGGAAATATGAGTGTCCTACAATTCAACTGACAATTCAAAAAGTGACATGATTGTGGAACAACTGAAGAATTCTGGAACCACACACAGAAACAGCAGCCAATCTCTGTGGAACAACTGAAGAATTCTGGAACCACACACAAAAACACAGCTAATCTCTTTGGAACAACTGAAGAATTCTGGAACCACACACAAAAACACAGCAAATCTCTGTGGAACAACTGAAGAATTCTGGAACCACACACAGAAACACAGCCAATCTCTGTGGAACAACTGAAGAATTCTGGAACCACTTACAGAAACACAGCCAATCTCTGTGGAACAACTGAAGAATTCTGGAACCACATACAGAAACACAACCAATCTCTGTGGAACAACTGAAGAATTCTGGAACCACATACAGAAACACAGCCAATCTCTGTGGAACAACTGAAGAATTCTGGAACCACACACAGAAACACAGCCAATCTAAGTCGATGGCCATAACACCCTGGAGTGTATTAGACTAACCAAGAACATGTTTGCACAGGACTACTGACAGCTTCTGAGATGTTTTAGAAGACAAGAGTGGAGAGAGAAGCACATGGTGTCAGAGAGAGAAGCACATGGTGTCAGAGAGAGAAGCACATGGTACCGGAGAGAGAAGCACATGGTGTCGGAGAGAGAAGCACATGGTGTCGGAGAGAGAAGCACATGGTGTCGGAGAGAGAAGCACATGGTGTCAGAGAGAGAAGCACATGGTGTCAGAGAGAGAAGCACATGGTGTCAGAGAGAGAAGCACATGGTGTCAGAGAGAGAAGCACATGGTGTCAGAGAGAGAAGCACATGGTGTCAGAGAGAGAAGCACATGGTGTCAGAGAGAGAAGCACATGGTGTCAGAGAGAGAAGCACATGGTGTCAGAGAGAGAAGCACATGGTGTCAGAGAGAGAAGCACATGGTGTCAGAGAGAGAAGCACATGGTGTCAGAGAGAGAAGCACATGGTGTCAGAGAGAGAAGCACATGGTGCCGGAGAGAAGACATGCATGGGAGGACACCTGGTAAAACTGCACAGCATAGCTAGTTACACCACAATAGAACTGATGGGGTTTACGACATTAAATCTGTACATACCTTACCAAGAGTGGAATGTATGACATCGGCACTGCGTGCATCTACCTTACAGCGGAATCTATGACAGAGAGTGCAAACACTTACCCTACAGTGGAATCTATGACAGTGATACAACTTACCCTACAGTGGAATCTATGACAGTGATACAGTGTACAACTGACCCTACAGTTGAATCTATGACAGTGATACAACTGACCCTACAGTGGAATCTAAGACAGTGATACAACTTACCCTACAGTGGAATCTATGACAGTGATACAACTGACCCTACAGTGGAATCTATGACAATGATACAGTGTACAACTGACCCTACAGTGGAATCTATGACAGTGATACAACTGACCCTACAGTGGAATCTATGACAGTGATACAACTGACCCTACAGTGGAATATATGACAGTGATACAACTGACCCTACAGTGGAATCTATGACAGTGATACAACTGACCCTACAGTGGAATCTATGACAGTGATACAACTGACCCTACAGTAGAATCTATACAGTGATACAACTGACCCTACAGTGGAATCTATGACAGTGATACAACTGACCCTACAGTGGAATCTATGACAGTGATACAACTGACCCTACAGTGGAATCTATGACAGTGATACAACTGACCCTACAGTAGAATCTATACAGTGATACAACTTACCCTACAGTGGAATCTATGACAGTGATACAACTGACCCTACAGTGGAATCTATGACAGTGATACAACTGACCCTACAGTGGAATCTATGACAGTGATACAACTTACCCTACAGTGGAATCTATGACAGTGATACAACTGACCCTACAGTGGAATCTATGACAGTGATACAACTGACCCTACAGTGGAATCTATGACAGTGATACAACTTACCCTACAGTGGAATCTATGACCAGACTGACTGGCCTCCTGATCTGCCTGGTGACCACAGGGTTACAGTGGAATCTATGACAGTGACACAACTGACCCTACAGTGGAATCTATGACAGTGATACAACTTACCCTACAGTGGAATCTATGACCAGACTGACTGGCCTCCTGATCTGCCTGGTGAGCACAGGCTTACAGTGGAATCTATGACAGTGATACAACTGACCCTACAGTGGAATCTATGACAGTGACACAACTGACCCTACAGTGGAATCTATGACAGTGATACAACTGACCCTACAGTGGAATCTATGACAGTGATACAACTGACCCTACAGTGGAATCTATGACAGTGATACAACTGACCCTACAGTGGAATCTATGAGAGTGATACAACTGACCCTACAGTGGAATCTATGACAGTGATACAACTGACCCTACAGTGGAATCTATGACAGTGATACAACTTACCCTACAGTGGAATCTATGACCAGACTGACTGGCCTCCTGATCTGCCTGGTGACCACAGGGTTACAGTGGAATCTATGACAGTGACACAACTGACCCTACAGTGGAATCTATGACAGTGATACAACTTACCCTACAGTGGAATCTATGACCAGACTGACTGGCCTCCTGATCTGCCTGGTGAGCACAGGCTTACAGTGGAATCTATGACAGTGATACAACTGACCCTACAGTGGAATCTATGACAGTGACACAACTGACCCTACAGTGGAATCTATGACAGTGATACAACTGACCCTACAGTGGAATCTATGACAGTGATACAACTGACCCTACAGTGGAATCTATGACAGTGATACAACTGACCCTACAGTAGAATCTATGACAGTGATACAACTTACCCTACAGTGGAATCTATGACAGTGATACAACTGACCCTACAGTGGAATCTATGACAGTGATACAACTGACCCTACAGTGGAATCTATGACAGTGATACAACATACCCTACAGTGGAATCTATGACAGTGATACAACTGACCCTACAGTGGAATCTATGACAGTGATACAACTGACCCTACAGTGGAATCTATGACAGTGTACAACTGACCCTACAGTGGAATCTATGACAGTGATACAACTGACCCTACAGTGGAATCTATGACAGTGATACAACTGACCCTACAGTAGAATCTATGACAGTGATACAACTGACCCTACAGTGGAATCTATGACAGTGATACAACTTACCCTACAGTGGAATCTATGACAGTGATACAACTTACCCTACAGTGGAATCTATGACAGTGATACAACTTACCCTACAGTGGAATCTATGACAGTGATACAACTTACCCTACAGTGGAATCTATGACAGTGATACAACTTACCCTACAGTGGAATCTATGACAGTGATACAACTGACCCTACAGTAGAATCTATGACAGTGATACAACTTACCCTACAGTGGAATCTATGACCAGACTGACTGGCCTCCTGATCTGCCTGGTGAGCACAGGCTTACAGTGGCTCCCATTCTCAGTGCACATGAAGATCATCTCCTGAAGGTCATCTGCAAAGTACCAGTTTCTGGACAGCCACTCCTTGGCTACTGCCTTGACATCTGTGCCATAAACATGGGTATTCTGTATACAACAACCTATCTCCATATACTACAACCTTTCTCCATTAAACATATGTATTCTGTATACAACAACCTATCTCCATTTACAACAATCTATCTCCAATTACAACAACCACACCTCCCTGTCTACAACATCCCTCTTTCATCCTACACCGCCTCACTATGAACAACCCCTATTTACATACAACTATCTCCCTTTACCTAAAACCCCTGTCTACATACAACCACCTCATTTTACCTACAACCTCTGTCTGCATACAACCACCTCATTTTACCTACAACCCCTGCCTACATACAATAATCCCTATGAGCTTAAAAAAAACAACTGCCTACTTTCAACAACCGCTCTCTTCCTGCAACAACCGCTCTCTTCCTGCAACAACCCCTCTCTTCATACAACGCCACATAACATACAACAATCCCTCTCTGCATACAACCCCACATAACATACAACAACCCCTTTCTACATACAAGCCCACATAACATACAACAAACAACCCCTCTCTTCAACCCCACATAACATACAACAATCCCTCTCTGCATACAACCCCACATAACATACAACCCCTCTCTACATACAAGCCCACATAACATACAACCCCCCTTCCCCCTCTCTTCATACAACCCCACATAACATACAACAATCTCTCTCTGCATACAAGTCCACATAACATACAACAACCCCTCTCTACATACAAGCCCACATAACATACAACAATGCCACATTTGTATGAGGGAAGCTATCAAAATCTTGGTCTCAGTGTTTGACCAGGCAGCTGATGGACACTTGTGGCATGCATGGTTGCCATCCATCCAGGCACATGTGGAGAAGAGAAGAGACTTGTCCAGTAGTCCGAGCTCCCAGCTGGACTCAGCCTAACACGAGCAGCAGAAATGTTATCAGCAGATGTTATCGGAAGTTGACAGGGAGCCAGTGTGACACTGACTAAATCACCGAGCACAAACTATCAGCTGCCAGCAACATGTACTCAGTACACCTCATAGCTTGGAAACAGGTCTCTTTTATATACAGACATTCAACATGTACCCAGTACATCACCTCATGGCCTAGAAACAGGTCTCTTTTATATACAGACATCCACAATCCTGAATAATTTCTGATACTAGCATTACTTGTCATGTGCTTATGCAAAAAACTAACATGCTGGAATGCTGTTTCAACTGTAAGGAATGCCAGACAAAAAGATGTCTGAATACTCTTTCAACTGTCAGGACTAGTTACATATCCTTCACAGGACGCTGCAGTCAACACCAGCATTTCTTGTTGTTGTGATCTCTTAGCAAGTTTACATTCAGTAACAACTGGCACCCATACCTTTCGTAGAAAACTGATGTAAGGCGGTCTGCTGCCAAATCTACCACAGCTGTGTTTCGAACACGGGTATGCGGGATTACGAACTGTGTCCATAACCCCTTCGCTACGGAGCTTTATTTCTTTATTTATATAAATTTCAGGATTGCCAGACAAATTATGCTGGAATACTGTTTCAATTTTCACAGGCATCAGTCTCACATAATTGTCAGTGACAGATTCTGTCCATGTGGATAAGTGTCCATGTGGATGTCTATGTGGATGAGTGTCCATGTGGATGAGTGTCCATGTGGATGAGTGTCCATGTGGATGAGTGTCCATGTGGATGAGTGCCCATGTGGATGAGTGCCCATGTGGATGAGTCTCTATGTGGATGAGTCTCTATGTGGATGAGTGTCCATGTGGATGAGTGTCCATGTGGATGAGTGTCCATGTGGATGAGTGTCTATGTGTATTAGTGTCCATGTGGATGAGTGTCCATGTGGATGAGTGTCCATGTGGATGAGTGTCTATGTGTATTAGTGTCCATGTGGATGAGTGTCCATGTGGATGAGTGTCTATGTGTATTAGTGTCCATGTGGATGAGTGTCATGTGGATGAGTGTCTTTGTGTATTAGTGCCCATGTGGATGAGTGTCCATGTGGATGAGTGTCCATGTGGATGAGTGTCCATGTGGATGAGTGTCTATGTGTATTAGTGTCCATGTGGATGAGTGTCCATGTGGATGAGTGTCCATGTCTATGAGTGTCCATGTGGATGAGTGTCCATGTGGATGAGTGTCTGTGTAGATAAGTGTCCATGTGGATGAGTGTCCATGTGGATGAGTGTCTATGTAGATAAGTGTCCATGTGGATGAGTGTCTATGTAGATAAGTGTCCATGTGGATGAGTCTCTATGTAGATAAGTGTCCATGTGGATGAGTGTCTATGTAGATAAGTGTCCATGTGGATGAGTGTCTATGTAGATAAGTGTCCATGTGGATGAGTGTCTATGTAGATAAGTGTCCATGTGGATGAGTGTCCATGTGGATAAGTGTCCATGTGGATAAGTGTCCATGTGGATAAGTGTCCATGTGGATGAGTGTCCATGTGGATGAGTGTCTATGTGGATGAGTGTCCATGTGGATGAATGTCAATGTGGAAGAGGTCCATGTGGAAGATGAGAAATCAGCAACTTACTGGCCAAGGAATAAGGAACCCTCAGCTCCCAGGTGTGACTAGAGTTGGCCACGCTAGCACACATGAAATGTGTGGTGTCAGACTCCAGCCTGTAGGTCACCTGACAACCAGAAACAAACACACACACATGAGGTTCAAGTCCACAGCAAACAACGACACAATATCCCATGTATTTTAGCTCAGCATTAAATGTTCATATATAAAGCAGAATCAGCTCAATTAGTTGATCCCCAACAGGAATAACAACCAAGACAACAAACAGAGACAAATAAAACAAAGGGTAGACAAATCGAAACAAGAGAAATATGCCCTAGAGACCAGTCCTGATTACCGCCAGGCATGGAGAGATTTCTCACACAACACAAGCATTAACAAACAACACTAGGTGATCTCGACATGTGGTTTGTTCATCTGTGTACAAGTGTTTCGGTGATTCTACAGTCAACTGTTTCATTGAAAGATGCTTTAGACTGGGCCTTCATGAACATAAGACACTCCAGCCATGAGCAGGCTGTGTTGACTTCCCCACAGTATTCTGTAACCATAGTTCACTGCTGTAAGTTACATCTGTCAAGCCAGTTTGATGAATGTTAGATCTATATTTCATATAATATATGATTGAGACAATGTAATGTATGGTACAGACAATACAACAATGTGAGACTACATAATGTACGACAGAGACAATGTAAGACTATATAATGTATGACAGAGACAATGTAATGTATGGTTCAGACAATAAGACAATGTAAGACTACATAATGTATGACAGAGACAATGTAATGTATGGTTCAGACAATACAACAATGTAAGACTACATAATGTATGACAGAGACAATGTAATGTATGGTTCAGACAATACAACAATGTAAGACTACATAATGTATGACAGAGACAATGTAATGTATGGTACAGACAATACAACAAAGTAAGACTACATAATGTATGACAGAGACAATGTAATGTATGGTTCAGACAATACAACAATGTAAGACTACATAATGTATGACAGAGACAATGTAATGTATGGTACAGACAATACAACAATGTAAGACTACATAATGTATGACAGAGACAATGTAATGTATGGTTCAGACAATACAACAATGTAAGACTACATAATGTATGACAGAGACAATGTAATGTATGGTTCAGACAATATTACAATGTAAGACTACATAATGTATGACAGAGACAATGTAATGTATGGTACAGACAATACAACAGTATAAGACTACATAATGTATGACTGAGACAATGTAATGTATGGTACAGACAATAAGACAATGTAAGACTACATAATGTATGACAGAGACAATGTAATGTATGGTACAGACAATACAACAATATAAAACTACATAATGTATGACAGAGACAATGTAATGTATGGTTCAGACAATACAACAATGTAAGACTACATAATGTATGACAGAGACAATGTAATGTATGGTTCAGACAATACAACAATGTAAGACTACATAATGTATGACAGAGACAATGTAATGTATGGTACAGACAATAAGACAATATAAGACTACATAATGTATGACAGAGACAATGTAATGTATGGTACAGACAATACAACAATATAAGACTACATAATGTATGACAGAGACAATGTAATGTATGGTTCAGACAATACAACAATATAAGACTACATAATGTATGACAGAGACAATGTAATGTATGGTTCAGACAATACAACAATGTAAGAATACATAATCTATGACAGAGACAATGTAATGTATGGTTCAGACAATACAACAATGTAAGACTATATAATGTATGACAGAGACAATGTATGACAGAGACAATGTAATGTATGGTTCAGACAATACAACAATGTAAGAATACATAATGTATGACAGAGACAATGTAATGTATGGTTCAGACAATACAACAATGTAAGAATACATAATGTATGACAGAGACAATGTAATGTATGGTTCAGACAATACAACAATGTAAGACTATATAATGTATGACAGAGACAATGTATGACAGAGACAATGTATGACAGAGACAATGTAATGTATGGTTCAGACAATACAACAATGTAAGAATACATAATGTATGACAGAGACAATGTAATGTATGGTACAGACAATACAACAATATAAGACTACATAATGTATGACTGAGACAATGTAATGTATGGTACAGACAATATTACAATGTAAGACTACATAATGTATGACAGAGACAATGTATGACAGAGACAATGTAATGTAAGTTTCAGACAATACAACAATATAAGACTATATAATGTATGACATAGACAATGTAGATAATACAACAATGTAAGACTACATAATGTATGACAGAGACAATGTATGACAGAGACAATGTAATGTAAGGTTCAGACAATATGTCAGCATCCCCAATAAGGCCTTACAGGAGTAATGAGTTAACACTAGTCTAGTAGAGAGACACCAGACAGGGAAGACACCGAGTACTATTAATAACCGCACAAGGAGACACATTTGCGTCAGACCAGAGGTCGACGAGTACAGATGAGCGAGGGCTTTCCCCAAGCAATTGGGTTGCTGGTCCTTGCGAGTAACCGTGATATGCCAGGTTACTCGAACTCACCAGCCGGCGTGCTGGCAAGATCAGGCACGCAATAACGGCTACTGCACGGAGAGTAAAGTGGCCGTGCTTGTCCAGGCTATGTGTAGCGGGTGAACAGACTGACTGGAGACGGTAGAGAGAGCTGACGTATCCTTGACCAATTCGATAGCTTTCTAGGCCATAGGCAAACATAGGGCTGTTCATTTAGATTGTGTAATGCTAGCATCATCTATCATCACGTTGATGTATTCATATTGTGTACTGATGATGAAACCTAACGCTCGTAGAGCCATTCAAATGTCGGCTCTGAATAAATTGCATTCCTTTCGCAAATGTCATGAATTGTTATTTCGTGCAGTGCGAAAGTAGCGGAGTCTTGAAAGCTGCAGCGCACAAGTCGCTGACACAATACAACAATATAAGACTATATAATGTATGACAGAGACAATGTATGACAGAGACAATGTAATGTAAGGTTCAGACAATACAACAATATAAGACTACATAATGTATGACAGAGACAATGTAATGTATGGTACAGACAATACAACAATATAAGACTACATAATGTATGACTGAGACAATGTAATGTATGGTACAGACAATAAGACAATATAAGACTACATAATGTATGACAGAGACAATGTAATGTATGGTTCAGACAATACAACAATGTAAGACTACATAATGTATGACAGAGACAATGTATGACAGAGACAATGTAATGTAAGGTTCAGACAATACAACAATATAAGACTATATAATGTATGACAGAGACAATGTAATGTATGGTACAGACAATACAACAATATAAGACTACATAATGTATGACAGAGACAATGTAATGTATGGTACAGACAATACAACAATGTAAGACTACATAATGTATGACAGAGACAATGTATGACAGAGACAATGTAATGTATGGTTCAGACAATACAACAATGTAAGACTACATAATGTATGACAGAGACAATGTAATGTATGGTTCAGACAATACAACAATGTAAGACTACATAATGTATGACAGAGACAATGTATGACAGAGACAATGTAATGTAAGGTTCAGACAATACAACAATATAAGACTATATAATGTATGGCAGAGACAATGTAATGTATGGTACAGACAATACAACAATATAAGACTACATAATGTATGACAGAGACAATGTAATGTATGGTTCAGACAATACAACAATGTAAGACTACATAATGTATGACAGAGACAATGTAATGTATGGTACAGACAATACAGCAATGTAAGACTACATAATGTATGACAGAGACAATGTAATGTATGGTTCAGACAATACAACAATGTAAGACTACATAATGTATGACAGAGACAATGTAATGTATGGTTGGGGGGTACGGGGTGTCAGGCATTGGTAGCACCTTTGGTAAGGATGGCTCTCATGTCCTTTCAGGACCCATCCCCCACTGGTCCAAGTCTGACACCCAGCTCGTGCCTGTGGCTCCTAGTAGCTGTCAGCATGCGACAGCGGCCACCCCCCGGGCAACAGCTGTGAGAGGCTGGCTAAACCAGGCATGGGTATCCGATTTGGTGTCAAACCAAGAGGTAAAC
The DNA here is from genome assembly GCA_014155875.1 of Cepaea nemoralis. Lineage (NCBI taxonomy): Eukaryota > Metazoa > Mollusca > Gastropoda > Stylommatophora > Helicidae > Cepaea > Cepaea nemoralis. The sequence goes on along the minus strand of JACEFZ010022126.1, from coordinate 25,499 downwards.
TAGGGTATGCCTACCCAGCATGTGAAGACAGGATTCGGCAGACTGCGCGGAAGAAATCATTCCTGATTCAACGGGCAAGACGGCGTTTACCTGCAAAGCGTTGTGGAACGTAATGAGCACGGCAAGGCACGTAGAGCGCCCTGGTCATCCACTGCACCTGTATTCGTCTCCAATCGTCTCGACTTGTCTTGCCACTGGACTCAGATGGACTCAGGCGAGAGAGTGAGGTCGACGAATTGCGCAACTCTTCCTCACTTTAATCCAAGTCATCGCGCAAGTCATTCTTCATCCAACGTCACATATCAAGTCTTCACAAACATATGGATGAACGAGACCATGCCACAAGATTTTAAGACGCGTCAATAGTCCACCTTTACAAACGTAAAGGAAACCGCCAATCCTGTGACAACCACTGAGGCATCTCCTTGCTTTCAATTGCAGGGAAGATACTCGCCAGAATTCTTCTCAATCGCCTCACAGCCCATCTCGATCAAGGTCTTCTTCCTGAGAGTCAATGTGGCTTCAGAAAAGAACGTGGAACTGTTGACATGATTTTCGCTGCAAGGCAGCTGCAAGAGAAATGTCAGGAACAGAACTGCGAAATGTTCTCCACTTTCATTGACCTTACCAAGGCTTTTGATACAGTCAGCAGAGAAGGACTGTGGAAGATTATGGCAAAATATGGCTGTCCACGAAAGTTTGTCCAAATAGTGCGGCTATTTCATGACGGCATGCAGGCAAGAGTACAGGAAAATGGTGAACTGTCTGAACCCTTTCCTGTCACCAATGGAGTGAAGCAAGGATGTGTCCTGGCACCAACACTGTTCAGCCTCATGTTTTCAGCCATGTTGATGAATGCCTTCGAGAACGACGACATTGGAATAGACATCAACTACCGTATGGATGGAAAGTTTTTCAATCTCAGAAGGCTGAAAGCTAAAACCAAAATTGACAGCGGCACCGTCAGAGAGCTCCTGTTTGCTGATGATTGCGCTCTATACGCCAACTCAGAGGCGGACATGCAACATAATGTTTCAGCTTTCTCACATGCCTGTGCCAACTTTGGGCTCAATATCAACTTGGAGAAGACTGTAGTTATGTACCAGCCAGCTCCAGGGAATAATCACACTGTGCCGAATATCAAAGTGAATGATCATAGACTAAGTGTTGTGGACAAATTCACCTATCTTGGCAGCACCGTGTCACAAGCTGCCACAATCGATGACGAAGTGAATGCAAGAATCTCCAAGGCCAGTGCAGCCTTTGGCAGACTGTACAAGAATGTATGGGACAGAACTGGAATAAGCCTGCAAACAAAGCTAAAAGTCTACAAAGCAGTTGTATTATCCACACTGCTATATGCTTGTGAAACCTGGACTGTTTATCAGCGACACGCTAGGAAATTAAACCACTTCCACACAGTCTGCCTAAGGAAGCTACTGAAGATTAAATGGCAAGACAAGATTCCAGACACTGAAGTCCTAGAAAGAGCATCCATGCCCAGTATCCACACTCTACTGATGAAGAATCAGATTCGCTGGGCTGGTCACTTGACTCGCATGCCAGATCACAGGCTCCCTAAACGAATTTTCTACAGCGAACTGCGTTGTGGTAAACGCTCCCAAGGTGGCCAGAGGAAACGTTTTAAAGACACTCTGAAAATTTCACTGAATGCTTTTGGAATTCATCATGACACCTGGGAGGCTGCAGCCAGAGACCGAAATTCGTGGCGTGCATCATTGCAGCAAAGGTGCAGTCATATGTGAGGCAACCAGGACTGCAAGAGCTGTGAAGAAAAGGCAGGACAGAAAAACCACTGCAGGAAATCCTCCTCCAGAGACGTCAAGCATTCTTTGTCCCACATTGTCAAAGAACATTTCGAGCCAAAATAGGCCTTATCAGCCATCTTAGAACCCACGGCTCCACACCTTCAACCCCACTGGATGAAATGAATGGTCATCATCATTCTTGATGGACAAACAACAACAATGTATGGTTCAGACAATACAACAATGTAAGACTACATAATGTATGACAGAGACAATGTAATGTATGGTACAGACAATACAACAATGTAAGACTACATAATGTATGACAGAGACAATGTAATGTATGTATGGTTCAGACAATACAACAATATAAGACTACATAATGTATGACAGAGACAATGTAATGTATGGTTCAGACAATATTACAATGTAAGACTACATAATGTATGACAGAAAGCAAACAAAACAATGGAATGTTGTCAATAACACACATAAAACAGACTGATCCAGCCAGCATACTCACAGACAATAAATTATGTCAGTAACACACATAAAACCAACTGATCCAGCCAGCATACTCACAGATAATAAAATCAATGTAATCAGGATAAGAAGGCAGGGATGGAGTATGACAGCAAACAGTGAAGTCACAATTCATTACCAACATCATCAAATCAAACAGATTATGTTGGCTAGGCCCCGCTGATTCAGACAACAAACACACTGAAGATTCATGTGACTGATTAACAAACACATGGACTGAAGTACAAAAGTACACCTCCACAATGGTGGTGATGAAAATGTAAACCACATGACGATGTTTAGGCAAGTTCAGACAGCAGGCATAAGAGGAGTACATGTTGTCTGTACATGTTACCGTTAACCTAATAACATGGACACTAACACAGACGCAGAAAATTATATGAACATGTTACTGTTAACCTAACATGGACACAAAATATTATATGAACATGTTACTGTTAACCTAACATGGACACAGAATATTATATGAACATATTACTGTTAACCTACTAACATGGACACAGAATATTATATGAATATGTTACTGTTAACCTACTAACATGGGCAAAGAATATTATATGAACATGTTACTGTTAACCTAACATGGACACAAAATATTATATGAAAATGTTACTGTTAACCTAACATGGACACAAAATATTATATGAACATGTTACTGTTAACCCTGTACAGGATGGAACATCCATTTCCGTCCGATCGCTTAAACGGGCAGACTGCCCGAACGCGCCCGATACTATTATGCATTGTAAAATCATGATCTCTCGGCTTTCCGATACTTCCGACGGCTACTTTCGCTTTCGCCGATAGCTTGACAATGTGGCCGCCATTTGCAAGTGCCTACTATGAATTTGAACGGACTTTTTTAAAATAGTTTTCGGGGTTTTTACGCTTAGTTTTCCAAAATGGATTTCGGCGATTCTTCAAGTGATAGCCGAGATTTCGCTAGGTTCAATTTAAGTGACATTAAAGGGCACGAAGTTGACTACTAATCGGAGCTAGATATCAGTGAAAAGCGTTACTTTGCATTAGCAGTCGTGAGTCGGACTTTAAAGAAAGTGATTATGATTCTGAAAATGTGTTTGTAAATTGCCGTATAGGATGACTGAAAATCACAAACAATAACTGCATTAAATATTTATGTTCACATATGGATAACCAGCAACAATCACGTGAGTAACATATTCTGCATGCTTTTCCCTTCATTGTGTTGTTTATTTAACTAAAATCGGTTGACTAACACCTTATTTGTGATGTTTTTACTAACGCAACCCGAAATTTTACCGAACCTGAAAAAATCTTGCCCGTTCAGGGCTAAAAACGGACAAGCGTCTGCCCTGTAAAGGGTTAACCTAAGACGGACACAGAATATTATATGAACATGATACTGTTAACCTACTAACACGGACACAGAATATTATATATCTTACTGTTAACCTACTAACATGGACATAGAATATTATATGAACATGTTACTGTTAACCTACTAACATGGACATAGAATATTATATGAACATGTTACTGTTAACCTACTAACATGGGCACAGAATATTATATGAATATCTTACTGTTAACCTACTAACATGGACATAGAATATTATATGAACATGTTACTGTTAACCTACTAACATGGACATAGAATATTATATGAACATGTTACTGTTAACCTACTAACATGGACATAGTATTATTTTATGACCATGTTACTGTTAACCTATTAACATGGACACAGAATATTATATGACCATGTTACTGTTAACCTACTAACACGGACATAGAATATTATATGGACATGTTACTGTTAACCTACTAACATGGACACAGATTATTAACCTACTAACATACACATAGAAAGTTCTAAAATGTCAAACTTCACAATAAAGTATCTCTTGTCACTTAATCACATTAAGGTGGAATGCCTGTGTTGAAGAGATGCATCCACACAGAAAGACTCACGGATCATGAGCCAGTCCAAGCTAGGAAACCAGGATGTTCAATATGTAGATGCACGGACATGAAGACTTAGATGTGATGGCATTGACTAACATGGGCTGAAGTAGGATCACTGGTGACAGACACAACCCTAGATGTGATGGCATTGACTAACATGGGCTGAAGTAGGACCACTGGTGACAGACTCAGCCCTAGATGTGATGGCATTGACTAACATGGGCTGAAGTAGGATCACTGGTGTCAGACTCAGCCCTAGATGTGATGACATTGACTAACATGGGCTGAAGTAGGATCACTGGTGACAGACTCAGCCCTAGATGTGATGGCATTGACTAACATGGGCTGAAGTAGGATCACTGGTGTCAGACTCAGCCCTAGATGTGATGGCATTGACTAACATGGGCTGAAGTAGGATCACTGGTGACAGACACAGCCCTAGATGTGATGGCACTGACTAACATGGGCTGAAGTAGGATCACTGGTATCAGACTCAGCCCTAGATGTGATGACATTGACTAACATGGGCTGAAGTAGGATCACTGGTGACAGACACAGCCCTAGATGTGATGGCATTGACTAACATGGGCTGAAGTAGGACCACTGGTGACAGACTCAGCCCTAGATGTGATGGCATTGACTAACATGGGCTGAAGTAGGACCACTGGTGACAGACTCAGCCCTAGATGTGATGGCATTGACTAACATGGGCTGAAGTAGGATCACTGGTGTCAGACTCAGCCCTAGATGTGATGGCATTGACTAACATGGGCTGAAGTAGGATCACTGGTGATAGACACAGCCCTAGATGTGATGGCATTGACTAACATGGGCTGAAGTAGGATCACTGGTGACAGACTCAGCCCTAGATGTGATGACATTGACTAACATGGGCTGAAGTAGGATCACTGGTGACAGACTCAGCCCTAGATGTGATGGCATTGACTAACATGGGCTGAAGTAGGATCACTGGTGACAGACTCAGCCCTAGATGTGATGGCACTGACTAACATGGGCTGAAGTAGGATCACTGGTATCAGACTCAGCCCTAGATGTGATGACATTGACTAACATGGGCTGAAGTAGGATCACTGGTGACAGACACAGCCCTAGATGTGATGGCATTGACTAACATGGGCTGAAGTAGGACCACTGGTGACAGACTCAGCCCTAGATGTGATGGCATTGACTAACATGGGCTGAAGTAGGACCACTGGTGACAGACTCAGCCCTAGATGTGATGGCACTGACTAACATGGGCTGAAGTAGGATCACTGGTGTCAGACTCAGCCCTAGATGTGATGGCATTGACTAACATGGGCTGAAGTAGGATCACTGGTGATAGACACAGCCCTAGATGTGATGGCATTGACTAACATGGGCTGAAGTAGGATCACTGGTGATAGACACAGCCCTAGATGTGATGGCATTGACTAACATGGGCTGAAGTAGGATCACTGGTGACAGACACAGCCCTAGATGTGATGGCATTGACTAACATGGGCTGAAGTAGGATCACTGGTGTCAGACTCAGCCCTAGATATGATGGCATTGACTAACATGGGCTGAAGTAGGATCACTGGTGATAGACACAGCCCTAGATGTGATGGCATTGACTAACATGGGCTGAAGTAGGATCACTGGTGACAGACTCAGCCCTAGATGTGATGGCATTGACTAACATGGGCTGAAGTAGGATCACTGGTGACAGACTCAGCCCTAGATGTGATGGCATTGACTAACATGGGCTGAAGTAGGATCACTGGTGACAGACTCAGCCCTAGATGTGATGACATTGACTAACATGGGCTGAAGTAGGATCACTGGTGACAGACACAGCCCTAGATGTGATGGCATTGACTAACATGGGCTGAAGTAGGATCACTGGTGTCAGACTCAGCCCTAGATGTGATGGCATTGACTAACATGGGCTGAAGTAGGATCACTGGTGATAGACACAGCCCTAGATGTGATGGCATTGACTAACATGGGCTGAAGTAGGATCACTGGTGTCAGACTCAGCCCTAGATGTGATGGCATTGACTAACATGGGCTGAAGTAGGATCACTGGTGACAGACTCAGCCCTAGATGTGATGGCATTGACTAACATGGGCTGAAGTAGGATCACTGGTGACAGACACAGCCCTAGATGTGATGGCATTGACTAACATGGGCTGAAGTAGGATCACTGGTGACAGACACAGCCCTAGATGTGATGGCATTGACTAACATGGGCTGAAGTAGGACCACTGGTGACAGACACAGCCCTAGATGTGATGGCATTGACTAACATGGGCTGAAGTAGGACCACTGGTGACAGACACAGCCCTAGATGTGATGGCATTGACTAACATGGGCTGAAGTAGGATCACTGGTGACAGACACAGCCCTAGATGTGATGGCATTGACTAACATGGGCTGAAGTAGGACCACTGGTGACAGACACAGCCCTAGATGTGATGGACATTGACTAACATGGGCTGAAGTAGGACCACTGGTGACAGACACAGCCCTAGATGTGATGACATTGACTAACATGGGCTGAAGTAGGATCACTGGTGTCAGACACAGCCCTAGGCAAATTGTGCCTGAAGCAAGCAGCCCTGAGATGAGGGCTGTTGAAGCTGAGCAAGAATTACAACTGTCTGAGGTACAAAACAAACTATCAGCCTGCAACAAAGCAGCACTCACCCAGCACACTGATCCATTCCTCATGTCCACATCCAGTGCTGTTATTTGGAAGCCAGAGGCCAGACTTTCTGTTTGCTGTTGGCCATGTTTGCTGAGGTCCAATATCTGGATGCTGTGATAGTTGGCCAGGACTAGCTGTGCTGGTGTCTCTTCTGGAAATATCCACAAAAGTGCTGTCACTGACAGATTCTGTTAGCCATTCTTGACTATTACTGTCACTGAGAAATTCCATCAGTCAGTCATTATATCAATGGAATAGTACTGTCACTGACAGATTCTGTCAGTTATTCACTATGTCAATGGACTACTATTACTGTCACTGGACAGACTGTCGGTCATTCACTACGTCAATGGGCTACTATTACTGTCACTGACAGACTGTCAGTCATTCACTATGTCAATGGACTACTATTACTGTCACTGACAGACTGTCAGTCATTCACTATGTCAATGGACTACTATTACTGTCACTGACAGACTGTCAGTCATTCACTATGTCAATGGACTACTATTACTGTCACTGACAGACTGTCAGTCATTCACTATGTCAATGGCCTACTATTACTGTCAGTGACAACTAACAGTGTGTACAACAAGTGCTGTTGTAGTCAGTGCTCAACTAAATGCTTTCAACAACTATCTCTGACCAACTACTGACACTGCCACTGATTGTGACACTAGTTGTGAACAACCTGTTGCCAGCAGCCATGAATATTATATTACAAGTCACTAACAAAAACATTCAATAAGAATTTCAATCATGGAAATGCAATAACAACAATAATCAGCAATCTGACATTTGTAGACCAAAGGCCAGACCAAAGAATGCCAAGACCATACAATAAACTCAGTGACATAGCAATAATGTCATTTATTATGTAAAACTCACTGTTACTTAAACTCCTCTACATTTTCTTCTTGGACTACAGTAATACTGCGCTTCTCTAAACCCTCTTATCTCCAATAGTCCACAACCTCCAGACGTCCTCATCTCAACTCAGAGATAAATTGATCATCCGTGGCAGTCTGTGAGTTACAACTGCAGGCTGTGAACCTGCAAGATTCTATTCTTTGTAGCAACTACCTACTAGCAGTGCACAGCAAAGCAAATAAATGATTTATAACAGAGTGTGTAAATGACATGAGGCCTGTACTCTTCAGGTCCTCCTCACTGCAGCAGTTGTCTGAATACATGTAGCATGAAACACTAGACACAGTCAGTCAAGAGTGTACACTGTCAGTCAAGAATGTATACAGTCAGTCAAGAATGTACACAGTCAGTCAAGTATTTACACAGTCAGTCAAGAATGTACACAGTCAGTCAAGAATGTACAGTCAGTCAAGAATGTACACAGTCAGTCAAGAATGTACACAGTCAGTCAAGAATGTACAGTCAGTCAAGAATGTACACAGTAAGTCAAGAATGTACACAGTCAGTCAAGAGTGTACACTGTCAGTCAAGAATGTACACAGTCAGTCAAGAATGTACAGTCAATCAAGAATGTACACAGTCAGTCAAGAATGTACAGTCAATCAAGAATGTACACAGTAAGTCAAGAGTGTACACTGTCAGTCAAGAGTGTACACTGTCAGTCAAGAATGTATACAGTCAGTCAAGAATGTATACAGTCAGTCAAGAATGTACAGTCAGTCAAGAGAGTACACAGTCAGTCAAGAGTGTACACAGTCAGTCAAGAATGTACACACTCAGTCAAGAATGTACACAGTCCAAACCTTAAGACTTGTCCACATCAGATTGGCAGCACTAGGCTCGAGTTTTGCTCGTTTGAGCTAGTCAGTAGTGCATATCCCTGACAGGACCCAGGATCAAACTCCAGATCACTGGCGTGTGAGGCAGGTGTGCAACCACTGACCACGCAACTCATGCTTGACGTGACCAATTATCATACTAGAATATCACGCCACCCATTGTAGGCTGTAGGTCAAAACTTGCCCGATCACTGCAACTGACAACCGTCAATCGATATGGCCCTGAATGATCAGGTCTTCTCGGTCTGGCAAGGCACACCAGGCGCCTAAAGTCCAGAGCGCAATAATAAAATTGATTTATTTGGTTGTTTCGGGATTTGAGGTTTAAAGATATATGGACATCTGCAAAACATAGGCTTAAGGTTTGTGCTGGAATACGATCAGCGTTGCCAGTAGTGGGTTGTGCTTACTCTTTAAACCTGAAATCCCGAAACAACCAAATAAATCAATGTATACAGTGCAAGAAATGTGCAAGTGAGGTGAGACCATCATCTCTACAGTTGCCTACAGAAATCTGTCTATAATGTACGAAGAGAAAGAAGAGCACAAGAGGAGTTGAATATACATAGCACATGTCAGTGAACAAGGAGTTGAATATACATAGCACATGTAAGTAAACAAGGAGTTGAATATACATAGCACATGTAAGTAAACAAGTGAACTGTGTTCATCAACTCACCTGATATACGGCACTGGCCCTTGCCTACCAGCTGATATCCCGCCACACAAGAACAAGCGTAGCTTCCATTTAGGTTCTGACATTTCTGATCACAGAAGAATGAGCCGTGCTCACATTCATTGATATCTGCAAACATAAGTCACACAGACATAGACTCTTCATTGACATCTGCAAACATAAGTCACACAGACATAGATTCCTCACTGACATCTGCAAACATAAGTCACACAGACATAGACTCCTCACTGACATCTGCAAACATAAGTCACATAGACATAGACTCCTCATTGACATCTGCAAACATAAGTCACACAGACATAGACTCCTCATTGACATCTGCAAACATAAGTCACATAGACTCCTCATTGACATCTGCAAACATAAGTCACACAGACATAGACTCCTCATTGACATCTGCAAACATAAGTCACACAGACATAGACTCCTCATTGACATCTGCAAACATAAGTCACATAGACTTAGACTCCTCACTGACATCTGCAAACATAAGTCACATAGACATAGACTCCTCATTGACATCTGCAAACATAAGTCACACAGACATAGACTCCTCATTGACATCTGCAAACATAAGTCACACAGACATAGACTCCTCACTGACATCTGCAAACATAAGTCACACAGACATAGACTCCTCATTGACATCTGCAAACATAAGTCACACAGACATAGACTCCTCATTGACATCTGCTAACATAAGTCACACAGACATAGACTCCTCATTGACATCTGCAAACATAAGTCACATAGACATAGACTCCTCATTGACATCTGCAAACATAAGTCACATAGACATAGACTCCTCACTGACATCTGCAAACATAAGTCACATAGACATAGACTCCTCATTGACATCTGCAAACATAAGTCACACAGACATAGACTCCTCATTGACATCTGCAACATAAGTCACACAGACATAGACTCCTCACTGACATCTGCAAACATAAGTCACACAGACATAGACTCCTCATTGACATCTGCAAACATAAGTCACACAGACATAGACTCCTCATTGACATCTGCTAACATAAGTCACACAGACATAGACTCCTCATTGACATCTGCAAACATAAGTCACACAGACATAACTCCTCATTGACATCTGCAAACATAAGTCACACAGACATAGACTCCTCATTGACATCTGCAAACATAAGTCACACAGACATAGACTCCTCATTGACATCTGCAAACATAAGTCACACAGACATAGACTCCTCATTGACATCTGCAACATAAGTCACATAGACATAGACTCCTCATTGACATCTGCAAACTAAGTCACACAGACATAGACTCCTCATTGACATCTGCAAACATAAGTCACACAGACATAGACTCTTTATTGACATCTGCAAACATAAGTCACACAGACATAGACTCCTCATTGACATCTGCAAACATAAGTCACACAGACATAGACTCCTCATTGACATCTGCAAACATAAGTCACACAGACATAGACTCCTCATTGACATCTGCAAACATAAGTCACACAGACATAGACTCCTCATTGACATCTGCAAACATAAGTTACACAGACATAGACTCTTTATTGACATCTGCAAACATAAGTCACACAGACATAGACTCCTCATTGACATCTGCAAACATAAGTCACATAGACACAGACTCCTCACTGACATCTGCAAATGTAAGTCACACAGACATAGACTCCTCATTGACATCTGCAAACATAAGTCACATAGACACTGACTCCTCATTGACATCTGCAAACATAAGTCACACAGACATAGACTCCTCACTGACATCTGCAAATGTAAGTCACACAGACATAGACTCCTCATTGACATCTGCAAACATAAGTCACACAGACATAGACTCCTCATTGACATCTGCAAACATAAGTCACACAGACATAGACTCCTCATTGACATCTGCAAACATAAGTCACACAGACATAGACTCTTTATTGACATCTGCAAACATAAGTCACACAGACATAGACTCCTCATTGACATCTGCAAACATAAGTCACACAGACATAGACCCCTAACTGACATCTGCAAACATAAGTCACACAGACAAAGACTCCTCACTGACATCTGCAAACATAAGTCACATAGACATAGACTCCTCATTGACATCTGCAAACATAAGTCTGACAGACATAAACACCTTATTGACATCTGCAAACATAAGTCACACAGACATAGACTCCTCATTGACATCTGCAAACATAAGTCATATAGACATAGACTCTTTATTGACATCTGCAAACATAAGTCACATAGACATAGACTCCTCATTGACATCTGCAAACATAAGTCACACAGACATAGTCTCCTCATTGACATCTGCAAACATAAGTCACATAGACATGACTCCTCACTGACATCTGCAAACATAAGTCACACAGACATAGACTCTTTATTGACATCTGCAAACATAAGTCACATAGACATAGACTCCTCATTGACATCTGCAAACATAAGTCACACAGACATAGACTCCTCACTGACATCTGCAAACATAAGTCACACAGACATAGACTCCTCACTGACATCTGCAAACATAAGTCACACAGACATAGACTCCTCATTGACATCTGCAAACATAAGTCACACAGACATAGACTCCTCATTGACATCTGCAAACATAAGTCACACAGACATAGACTCCTCATTGACATCTGCAAACATAAGTCACACAGACATAGACTCCTCATTGACATCTGCAAACATAAGTCACACAGACATAGACTCCTCATTGACATCTGCAAACATAAGTCACACAGACATAGACTCCTCATTGACATCTGCAAACATAAGTCACACAGACATAGACTCTTTATTGACATCTGCAAACATAAGTCACATAGACATAGACTCCTCACTGACATCTGCAAACATAAGTCACATAGACATAGACTCCTCATTGACATCTGCAAACATAAGTCACATAGACATAGACTCCTCATTGACATCTGCAAACATAAGTCACATAGACATAGACTCCTCACTGAAATCTGCAAACATAAGTCACACAGACATAGACTCTTTATTGACATCTGCAAACATAAGTCACATAGACATAGACTCCTCATTGACATCTGCAAACATAAGTCACACAGACATAGACTCCTCACTGACATCTGCAAACCTAAGTCACACAGACATAGACTCCTCATTGACATCTGCAAACATAAGTCACACAGTACATAGACTCCTCACTGACATCTGCAAACATAAGTCACAACAGACATAGACTCCTCATTGACATCTGCAAACATAAGTCACACAGACATAGACTCCTCATTGACACTGCAAAACATAAGTCACACAGACATAGACTCCTCATTGACATCTGCAAACATAAGTCACACAGACATAGACTCCTCATTGACATCTGCAAACATAAGTCACACAGACATTAGACCTACCTCATTGACATCTGCAAACATAAGTCACACAGACATAGACTCCTCATTGACATCTGCAAACATAAGTCACACAGACATAGACCCTCTTATGACATCTGCAAACATAAGTCACACAGACATAGACTCCTCATTGACATCTGCAAACATAAGTCACATAGACATAGACTCCTCATTGACATCTGCAAACATAAGTCACACAGACATAGACTCCTCACTGACATCTGCAAACATAAGTCACACAGACATAGACTCCTCACTGACATCTGCAAACATAAGTCACACAGACATAGACTCCTCACTGACATCTGCAAACATAAGTCACACAGACATAGACTCCTCATTGACATCTGCAACATAAGTCACACAGACATAGACTCCTCATTGACATCTGCAAACATAAGTCCACAGACATAGTCTCCTCATTGACATCTGCAAACATAAGTCACACAGACATAGACTCCTCATTGACATCTGCAAACATAAGTCACACAGACATAGACTCCTCATTGACATCTGCAAACATAAGTCACACAGACATAGACCCCTCATTGACATCTGCAAACATAAGTCACACAGACATAGACTCCTCACTGACATCTGCAAACATAAGTCACATAGACATAGACTCTTTATTGACATCTGCAAACATAAGTCACACAGACATCGACTCCTCATTATGACCAATCTGCCAAACATAAGTCAAACAGACATAGACCCCTCATTGGACATCTGCAAAACATAAGTCACACAGACATAAACTCCTCATTTGACATCTGCACACATAAGTCACCACAGACATAGACTCCTACATTGACATCTGCAAACAATAAGTCACACAGACAATAGACTCCTCATTGACATCTGCAAACATAAGTCACATAGACATAACTCCTCAATGACATCTGCAAACATAAGTCACACAGACATATGACTCCTCCTTGGCCATCTGCAACATAAGGTCACATAGTACATAGCACTCTTTATATGACATCTGCAAACATAAGTCACACAGACACAAGAATCCTCCATTGACATCTGCAAACATAAGTCACACAGACATAGACTCCTCACTGACATCTGCAAACATAAGGTCACACAGACATAGGACTCCTCATTGACATCTGCAAACATAAGTCACATAGACATAGACATCCTTTCATTGACATCTGCAAACATAAGTCACACAGACATAGACTCCTCATTGATATCTGCAAACATAAGTCACACAGACATAGACTCTTCATTGACATCTGCAAACATAAGTCACACAGACATAGACACCTCATTGACATCTGCAAACATAAGTCACACAGACATAGACACCTCATTGACATCTGCAAACATAAGTCACACAGACATAGACCCCTCATTGACATCTGCAAACATAAGTCACACAGACATAGACACCTCATTGACATCTGCAAACATAAGTCACACAGACATAGACTCCTCATTGACATCTGCAAACATAAGTCACATCAGACATAGACTCCTCACTGACATCTGCAAACATAAGTCACACAGACATAGACTCCTTCATTGACATCTGCAAACATAAGTCACACAGACATAGACACCTCATTGACATCTGCAAACATAAGTCACACAGACATAGACACCTCATTGACATCTGCAAACATAAGTCACACAGACATAGACACCTCATTGACATCTGCAAACATAAGTCACACAGACATAGACTCCTCATTGACATCTGCAAACATAAGTCACACAGACATAGACTCCTCATTGACATCTGCAAACATAAGTCACACAGACATAGACTCCTCATTGACATCTGCAAACATAAGTCACACAGACATAGACACCTCATTGACATCTGCAAACATAAGTCACACAGACATAGACACCTCATTGATATCTGCAAACATAAGTCACACAGACATAGACACCTCATTGACATCTGCAAACATAAGTCACACAGACATAGACTCCTCATTGACATCTGCAAACATAAGTCACACAGACACAGAATCCCTCCCAAGAGCACACAATTCAACAGCAACTGGGATCACAACAAAACTCCGAGTAAGTTTCTGTGGACTACTGGAGTGGACCTAGTCACACTGGATGGGTGCGGGATCATTCTCAGCATTTTCTGGCGACTGTTTGAGTCGGGCAGGTGACCCCACTTCATGATGCCGTGGGCTGGCTAGAGTATGTGCAGGCCCAACACCCGACAGCAGATTCTGCAGTAAGACTATCTTTACGTCGGGCAGCACAGATACCCCACCAGCGGCCCAAGTGTTCGCATCTTCTGTCAAACACAAGCACTGCTGTCAAACACAAGCACTGCTGTCAAACACAAGCACTGCTGTCAAACACAAGCACTGCTCTCAAACACAAGCACTGCTGTCAAACACAAGCACTGCTGTCAAACACAAGCACTGCTGTCAAACACAAGCACTGCTCTCAAACACAAGCACTGCTCTCAAACACAAGCAGTGCTATCAAACACTGCACATGGACAATACATACAGCCCTGATTGTGGCCCGACACAATGGAAACCTGCACAATCAGAGAATGGCCCCTCAATACTCAGACAGCAGCTCTCCGGTTGTGGATTACGTACAATTAACTGTCAACAACTGTGAAACAGCAAACCTGTAGCTCACTGGGATTGGCTCATGTCGGTGAAAATATCAACAAACACGGGCTGAAGTTAGACCCAGAATTCAGAGGAACAAACCATGGCTGACACTGACATCTGGGCAGTTTGTCGTCTGCAATCTCTCGTGCACTACGTCAGCCCTTTTTCTGGGTAACCTCTGACCCCACCTTGTACTGGCCCCGTGACTGTTTTCTAGGCCATACTCCACTCACCTGCCCACTGTCGTCGGTTCACTTCACTTCAGTTCCCGATGCTCCAACCACCTCCGCCATACAGCCACCAGCGTACTGCGAGCTCCATGCTGACTGGCTGGCCAGCCATCTGGCGTTATTGGCATGCTACTACACTGATCACATTCATAGAGTGCCATTTACAAATTGAAAGACGAATGTAGGTTCAGTAGGTGCAACAAACAGATACACAATCGCCACTGAACAATCACGCTGTTTGACCTCAAGTTGACACAGTAATAATATTTCTACAGGTTCGTGGATAAATCTATCTGTGTTGGAGGGTGGGCGTAAGCGTGAAGGGAGACCAACACACAACAGTTGTGACCCAGACATTGTCCAGCTTCTGGTATGCAAACACGCACAATATAAAGTATGTGAAATGACACTGCTTTACTCACTCTCTCTCTCTCTCTCTCTCTCTCTCACACACACACACATACACCCCTCCAGTGAGTTCATAACCCCTGTTGGTGCAGTGGTTGACTCCTGAAGTGGTCTGGGTGAAATCCACTGTTTGTTTAACACACGACAGGCCTGGCGACCACCCCCGCATCTTTAATTGGGCACTAGGTTTCTCAGTACGGGAGAGGCGTCTGAGACAGGGCCACTTAACTCATCAAGCTGAGAGCAGGTATAGGCGCTCTCACGTGACTACACTACAGCCGCAGTCTGTGTTGTAGCCAGCTAACCAATCAACACCCACATGGACAACACTGTCATACACAGTTCAACACTACAACAATCATCACACGAGCACGGTGGTCAATGTGCATGAGTACATACCTTTACAGGCAGAATCCTTGTACTCCTGGCCCTCCTCACAGTAACACATGGCGCCCTGGAATGTTTCCTTGCACTGAGAATCTGGTGAGCACTTCTTCGATCTGCAGGCCTTGTTGACTGCACCACAGAAATACCATCAATGTATCAGTTGAGCTATTTCAGTATATGCATAATAACCAAGTAATAATAATAAGTGATGTCATTAAATTAGGCTTGTTTATTGTTAGGGAGGTATGTCAATGAAGTAGACCATTCAGAAGTGAAGTAGGTCAGATATCAATGAAGTTCAGGTATCAGTGAAGTAAGTCAGTCCACAGTGAAGTAGGTCAGTTATGGGTGATAGAGGCCATTCTGCAGTGAAGAAGGTCAGTTATCAGTGAAGTGGGTCAGTTATCAGTGAAGTAAGTCATTCAGCAGAGAAGTAGATAAGTTATCAGTGAAGTAGGTCATTCAGTACATAAGTAGGTCAGTTATAAGTGAATTAGGTCAGTTTTCAGTGAATTAGGTCAGTCAGCAGAGAAGTAGATCAGTTATTAGTGAAGCCGGTCAGTTATCAGTGACGTAAGTCATCCAGCAAAGAAGCAGGTCGGCTGTCAGTGAAGTAGGTCGATCGACAGTGAGGTAGGCCATTTAGCAGAGAAATAGGTCAGTTATCAGCCCGATGGTCTCATCAGCAGAGAAGTGGGTCAGTTATCAGTAAAGTAGGTCAGTCATCAGTGAAGTATGTCAGTTATCAGTGAAGTAGGTCGTGCAGTAGAGATGTAGGTCAGGTATCAGTGAAGCAATGAAATCAGCAGTGAGATAGGCCATTCAGCAGAGAAGCAGCTCAATTATAAGCGAAGGTAGGTCAGTAACCGTGAAGTAGGTCAATTGTCAGTGAAGGAGCCCTTCAGCGGAGAAATAGGTCATTTATAAGTGAAGTAGGTCAGTCAGCAGAGAAGTAGGTCTCTTATCAGTGAAGTAGGTCAGTCAGCAGTGAAGTAGGTCAGTCAGCAGTGAAGCAGGGTCAGTCAGCAGTGAAGCAGGTCAGTCAAGGTCAGTCAGCAGTGAAGTAGGTCAGTCAGCAGTGAAGTAGGTCAGTCAGCAGTGAAGCAGGTCAGTCAGCAGTGAAGTAGGTCAGTCAGCAGTGAAGTAGGTCAGTCAGCAGTGAAGTAGGTCAGTCAGCAGTGAAGTAGGTCAGGGAGAAATGTGGGTGAGTTACATCGATGAAGTACGTCAGCGAGGTAGGTCAGTGAGATATATCAGTGAGGTTCCACTGCGAAGTATACCAGAGCCGTTTTAATTCACGAATATGAGACCTCACTGCTGGTAACTATCACACGCCATCAAGCTCTCATCTGTTCTCAAGGTCAATATTATCACACGCCATCAAGCTCTCATCTGTTCTCAAGGTCAATATTATCACACGCCATCAAGCCCGTCATCAGTTATCCAAGCAAACATTATCACACGCCATCAAGCCTGACGTCTCATCTGTTCTCCAGGTCAACATTATCACACGCCATCAAGCCTGACGTCTCATCTGTTCTCCAGGTCAACATTATCACACGCCATCAAGCCTGACGTTTCATCTGTTCTCCAAGTCAACATTATCACACGCCATCAAGCCTGACATTTCATCTGTTCTCCAAGTCAACATTATCACACGCCATCAAGCCTGACGTTTCATCTGTTCTCCAAGTGAACATTATCACACGCCATCAAGCCTGACGTTTCATCTGTTCTCCAAGTCAACATTATCACACGCCATCAAGCCTGACGTTTCATCTGTTCTCCAAGTCAACATTATCACACGCCATCAAGCCTGACGTCTCATCTGTTCTCCAAGTCAACATATCACAATGCCATCAAGCCTGACGTCTCATCTGTTCTCCAGTCAACATTATCACACGCCATCAAGCCTGACGTCCTCATCTGGTCTCCAAGTCAACATTATCACACGCCATCAAGCCTGACGTCTCATCTGTTCTCCAGGTCAACATTATCACACGCCATCAAGCCTGACGTCTCATCTGTTCTCCAAGTCAACATTATCACACGCCATCAAGCCTGACGTCTCATCTGTTCTCCAGGTCAACATTATCACACGCCATCAAGCTCTCATCTGTTCTCCAGGTCAACATTACCACACGCCATCAAGCCCGACGTCTCATCTGTTCTCAAGGTCAACATTATCACACGCCATCAAGCCTGACGTCTCATCTGCTCTCGAGGTCAACATTATCACACGCCATCAAGCCTGACGTCTCATCTGTTCTCGAGGTCAACATTATCACACGCCATCAAGCCTGACGTCTCATCTGCTCTCGAGGTCAACATTATCACAGGGATGTATGAAACTCTGAGCATAGCGCTTAGTGCATTAACCCGCCAACCTTGTAGTCAGAGGGTCAACATCTGCTGGCCACGGGGTGTTTCGCTACCGCATGATCCCGGAATCGAGCCAGCTTAATGCAATGGGCACTAGAATATTTTCTGGGAGGAGTTGAGAAAATACTGGCCTACCACTGTCTCGCTAAGGAAGCGTCACCATTTACCCTTATTTCAATAAGATCTCTTATTCTCTCTCTCTCTCTCTCTCTCTCTCTCCTCTCTCTCTCTCTCTCTCTCTCTCTCTCTCTCTCTCTCTCTCTCTCTCTCTCTCCTGGAACAAAGCCAGGTCCCACAAGGAGAACAACTGGCTGTAGTACACCGAGTACACTGCAACAATTAATAATGGACCACAAGCTTACTACAGAATGGCCCCTCGTCTGCGCCATCTTGCCGACAATCCACTTTATAATCACAGACGGCGGCCATGTGGATGCACGTCCTGGTTCCTGGACAGCGGAAGTGGTTGGGCAGACATCTGAACGTGTCCACCAGCACACCTGAGTAGAAACAACATTCACAGATCAAGTCTCATCCAACAAGAACAATCTTCCACCCAACAATAACAATCACATGTCTTTTCATCAAGTTCCACCAAAAAAACTATCTCGTGCCTAAACATCAAGTCTCATCCTAAACAAACTACCACATATCTATCCATCAAGTCTCATCCTACACAAACTACCACATACCTATCCATCAAGTCTCATTCTACACAAACTACCACATACCTATCCATCAAGTCTCATCCTACACAAACTACCACATACCTATCCATCAAGTCTCATCCTATATAAACTACCACATACCTATCCATCAAGTTTCATCCTACACAAACTACCACATACCTATCCATCAAGTCTCATTCTACACAAACTACCACATACCTATCCATCAAGTCTCATCCTACACAAACTATCACATACCTATCCATCAAGTCTCATCCTACACAAACTACCACATACCTATCCATCAAGTCTCATTCTACACAAACTACCATATACCTATCCATCAAGTCTCATCCTACACAAACTACCATATACCTATCCATCAAGTCTCATCCTACACAAACTACCACATACCTATCCATCAAGTCTCATTCTACACAAACTACCACATACCTATCCATCAAGTCTCATCCTACACAAACTACCACATACCTATCCATCAAGTCTCATCCTACACAAACTACCACATACCTATCCATCAAGTTTCATCCTACACAAACTACCACATACCTATCCATCAAGTCTCATTCTACACAAACTACCACATACCTATCCATCAAGTCTCATCCTACACAAACTACCACATACCTATCCATCAAGTCTCATCCTACACAAACTATCACATACCTATCCATCAAGTCTCATTCTACACAAACTAACACATACCTATCCATCAAGTCTCATACTACACAAACTACCACATACCTATCCATCAAGTCTCATCCTACACAAACTACCACATACCTATCCATCAAGTCTCATCCTACACAAACTACCACATACCTATCCATCAAGTCTCATCCTACACAAACTACCACATACCTATCCATCAAGTCTTATCCTACACAAACTACCACATACCTATCCATCAAGATCCACCCTAAAGAAACTACCACATACCTATCCATCAAGTCTCATCCTACACAAACTACCACATACCTATCCATCAAGTCTCATCCTACACAAACTACCATATACCTATCCATCAAGTCTCATCCTACACAAACTACCACATACCTATCCATCAAGTTTAATCCTACACAAACTACCACATACCTATCCATCAAGTCTCATTCTACACAAACTACCACATACCTATCCATCAAGTCTCATCCTACACAAACTACCACATACCTATCCATCAAGTCTCATCCTACACAAACTACCACATACCTATCCATCAAGTCTCATTCTACACAAACTACCACATACCTATCCATCAAGTCTCATCCTACACAAACTACCACATACCTATCCATCAAGTCTCATCCTACACAAACTACCACATACCTATCCATCAAGATCCACCCTAAAGAAACTATCACATACCTAGCCATCAAGATCCACCCTAAACAAACTACCACATACCTATCCATCAAGTCTCATCCTACACAAACTATCACATACCTATCCATCAAGATCCACCCTAAAGAAACTATCACATACCTAGCCATCAAGATCCACCCTAAAGAAACTATCACATACCTATCCATCAAGTCTCATCCTACACAAACTACCACATACCTATCCATCAAGTCTCATCCTACACAAACTACCACATACCTATCCATCAAGTCTCATCCTACACAAACTACCACATACCTATCCATCAAGTCTCATCCTACACAAACTACCACATACCTATCCATCAAGTCTCATCCTACACAAACTATCACATACCTATCCATCAAGATCCACCCTAAAGAAACTATCACATACCTAGCCATCAAGATCCACCCTAAAGAAACTATCACATACCTATCCATCAAGTCTCATCCTACACAAACTACCACATACCTATCCATCAAGTCTCATCCTACACAAACTACCACATACCTATCCATCAAGTCTCATTCTACACAAACTACCACATACCTATCCATCAAGTCTCATCCTACACAAACTACCACATACCTATCCATCAAGTCTCATCCTACACAAACTACCACATACCTATCCATCAAGTCTCATCCTACACAAACTACCACATACCTATCCATCAAGATCCACCCTAAAGAAACTATCACATACCTAGCCATCAAGATCCACCCTAAACAAACTACCACATACCTATCCATCAAGTCTCATCCTACACAAACTACCACATACCTATCCATCAAGATCCACCCTAAAGAAACTATCACATACCTAGCCATCAAGATCCACCCTAAACAAACTACCACATACCTATCCATCAAGTCTCATCCTACACAAACTATCACATACCTATCCATCAAGATCCACCCTAAAGAAACTATTACATACCTAGCCATCAAGATCCACCCTAAACAAACTACCACATACCTATCCATCAAGTCTCATCCTACACAAACTATCACATACCTATCCATCAAGATCCACCCTAAAGAAACTATCACATACCTAGCCATCAAGATCCACCCTAAACAAACTACACGTGCCTGACCATTCAGTGCCACACAAACACAAAGCAGCACATGACTACACCTACACCACAGCCGGGCGTCTGCCCATGAGGCATGAGCAGAGAAAAGGTAGCTCCTGGAAATAACACCTGGAACAGGTGACATAAAGTGTCCTCTGTGGTCTAGTCATCTTGGCGGTTGCCAGGCGACAATCATTTCCAGCCAATCCCACTAGGCCAACCTCCAGACTACTTATTGACATACCACACAGATGGGTTAACTCTAATCTCCTGACGTGTTTCATTTGTTAATACCGCTTCATACAATCTCAGAAAATTGCCAAATCTTGGTATACAATCTGAAAGTGCCATCAACATATTGCTAGCTATACAATCTGAGAGTGCCACCAACATATTGTTGGCTACACAGTCTGAGAGTGCATCAACATATTGCTGTCTACACAATCTATTGCTATGTCATCTGAGAAACCTCTCAACATGCGCCTTCCATTGCTGGCGAATTAATGTTGTCCTTGTAATCCAGGCTATTGTCAGCCACAATAATCAAGATGACACAAGACAACCCTGTCACACTCCTGTTCTGATTTCAAACGGTCAGCTTCCTCACACCAACAACCCTGGATCTCGTGTCTGTATGTGGTGTGCTTGTGAATCATTGATCGTCCATGGGATCCCGCGGTGTCTCGCCAATCCCCACCGTGATTCCCCTGTCAGTGCTGCTAAGTCCTTTCAATGCTCCACCAGATTGTACTACGACACTAAACCAAGTCCTACCAGAAACAAATGAAAACCGTAAACTGTTTAGAGAAATTAGACGTAGACTGACACGTTATGAGAAGAAATAAATTGGAGAACTTGGTGACAACTGCAAGACTTAGGTGAAGAGAACAAGATAAAGGTAGAGAAGTAAATACCTGGATGGCTTGGCCACGTGGTATGGTCGAAACAAGAACACTGAGCTGATCCACGACACTGGTGATCGAGTGAGATTGCGAAACATGACCACCAACGCTTATTTGCATGGCACATGATGATGATGAACTAAACATACCTATCCAGTTTAGCTCGCAGCAGATTGTACTACATAAAATACCTATCCAGTTTAGCTCGCAGCAGATTGTACTACAAACTAAACATACCTATCCAGTTTAGCTCGCAGCAGATTGTACTAGTCATTCTATATAACTGCACATATGTTAGCAAAACGCTTCATTCATTATGTGCCATGCCGGTAAAAGTGGGTGGTCATATTTCGCCATCTTGCGAGATCACCAGAGTCGTGGATCAGATCTTGTATTCTTGTCCTGACCCTGCCATGTGTATAAGCCATCCAGGTATTTACTGCTCTGTTTTCCTTTGTTCTTTTCCCTTAATCTTACCAGTTGTCACCAAATTCTCCAATTTATTCCTACTCATAACGCGCCCAAAAACATTTGACTGCCTCAAAATTTTCGACTTTGCGGCCTTCATTTGCCTCATGTAGGACCAGGTCATTGGTTTTTCTGTTTATCCATGGTATTCTTTGAATTGTCCTCAGAAACCACACTTCCACTGCCATTAGATGTTTTTCAGCTTTTCTACTCATCGTACTGTACTCCTACCTGACTATAGTCAACATCATACTACACTCACACCGACTGTTGTCATCCTATCTAACTACTGTACTCCTACCTGACTACAGTCAACATCAAACTTCACTCACATCGACTGTTGTCATCCTATCTAACTACTGTACTCCTACCTGACTACAGTCAACATCAAACTACACTCACACCGACTGTTGTCATCCTATCTAACTACTGTACTCCTACCTGACTACAGTCAACATCAAACTTCACTCACACCGACTGTTGTCATCCTATCTAACTACTGTACTCCTACCTGACTACAGTCAACATCAAACTTCACTCACACCGACTGTTGTCATCCTATCTAACTACTGTACTCCTACCTGACTATAGTCAACATCATACTACACTCACACCGACTGTTGTCATCCTATCTAACTACTGTACTCCTACAGTCGAAGTAACTGACTAGCACTGACTACTGTAATCATACCTGGCTAACATTTGCTAAAGTTATTATATCTGATTATTGTAATCACACATGGCTATTGTAAATAGACCTGACTAACACAAACTATTGTAATCAAACCAAGTCATACCAGACTACTGTAATCATAACTGACTATTGTAATGATACCTAATTATTGTAATCATACCTGACTATGGTAATCATACCTGACTATTGTAATCATAGAAGACTATTGTAATCATAACAGACTATTGTAATCATACCTGACTATTGTAATCATACCTGACTAACATAATCATACCAACTATTGTAATAATACCTGACTATTGTAATCATACCTGACTATTGTAATCATATCTGACTATTGTAATCATAGAAGACTATTGTAATCATATCTGACTATTGTAATCATACAAGACTATTGTAATCATACAAGACTATTGTAATCATACCTGACTATTGTAATCATACCTGACTAACATAATCTTACCTGACTAACATAATCATACCAACTATTGTAATAATACCTGACTATTGTAATCATCCTTAACGTTTGTAATAGTCCCTGAAATTTTTATTATCCCTGACTATTACCCGACTACTGTAATCATATCTGACTATTGTAATCACATCTGACTATGTAGTCATATCTGATTACTGTAATCATACCTGACTATTGTAATCATACCAGACGATTGTAATCATACCTGATTATCATAACCATACCTGACTATTGTAATCACACCTGACTACTTTAATCATAAAGGGCTATTGCAATCATACCTGACTATAGTAATCATACCTGACTATAGTAATCATACCTGATTATTGTAATAATATTTGCTTATTGTAATCATACCTGACTATTGTAATCATACCTGACTATTGTAATCATACCAGACGATTGTAATCATACCTGATTATTGTAATCACACCTGACTACTTTAGTCATAAAGGGCTATTGCAATCATACCTGACTATAGTAATCATACCTGACTATAGTAATCATACCTGATTATTGTAATAATATTTGCTTATTGTAATCATACAAGAATATTGTAATCATACAAGAATATTGTAATCATACAAGAATATTGTAATCATACCTGACTATTGTAATCATACCTGACTATTGTAATCCCACCTGACTACTTTAGTCACACCAGACTATTGTAATCATAACAGACTATTGTAATCATACCAGACTAATGTAATCATATCTGACTAACGTAAACATACCTGACTATTGTAATCATACCGGACTAATGTAATCATACCAGGCTGTTGTAATCATACTTGACAATTGTTATCACACCAGACTATTGAAACCATACCTGACTATTGTAATCATACCGGAATAATGTAATCATACCTGAAAATTGTAATCATACCTGACTATTGCAATCATTCCAGACTAATGTAATAATACAAGACTATTTTAATCATACCTGACTATGTAATCAGTCCAGACGATTGTAATCATA
>JACEFZ010022125.1:127500-235793 GCA_014155875.1 Cepaea nemoralis | reverse complement strand
CAACCCCACATTTTCGCTGTTCTGATTCCTGGGCAAATATTACGTTCAGTCATATAAGCTCCCGTTCCCGTTCCCGACTATCTACCGTCTGTCTGTGTCTGTCTATTATTAGAAAAGCACTTGAAAGATCTTTACATGAAGTTATTTCCCCTCGCTATATATACATTATAATGTAATTAAATATTATATAATAATATTGAAGAACTGTTTTTACACTAAAAAAAAAACATATGACAGTTTGGAAGCAACGGGAATGATTAGAAACGTGTAAAATTTCATCTCCAGACTGATGGACCGTTGGCGAACTCATAAAAGGACAGACAGACAGACAGACAGACAGACGACAGACAGACGAACAGACAGACAGACAGACAGACAGACAGACAGACAGACAGAAAGAGGACGGAGTTCTCTTTATATATATATATATATATATATAGTATATACTAATATATATATATATATATATATATATATGATATATAATATATATATATATATATATATTATATATATATACAACTGTTCTCTGTGTTCTCTTTCTTCTTGTATATATTTCTTCTGTCTTTCCATCTTTTCTCTTCTCGTCTTGGATTGGTTGATAGAGTTTCGTCTGTTTCAGCCTTTATATCAGCAATTCGAGCTACATCCTGTTCAAGTTTCTGCTGGACTTGCTTTAGTTCGTCCAGGATGCGCTGAACGGCCGTCATCTGTGTTTCTTGTTTCTTGTATTTTTCTTCCTCCATGCTTTTGAACTTTGATCACAGGTCCTTCAGTTGGCCTTCCAAGTTGCACTTGTCCGCCTTTTTGTGAGTCGATTAGTAGCCTCGCACTGCCTCTTAGTCTCTTTATAGGGTTGGTTAGTTTTGATGGCGATCGTCATGGCTTCCTTGCTGTCTTGGTGGCAGGGGCAGCCGTAGTACCCCGCGCCATGGTTGTCGAGGCAGTTTAAATACTTTCTGTTAGTGTTGGACCGCCTGAAGTCCGTGTCGGTCTTGGCATGCTGACACTGACCGTATGGATGGGGTCCAGAGCAGGTGGGACGGGTGTGCCAAAATTTATGGCCCTTAAAACACTGAAGCACTCTCGGTACGTAGTGCTCTGGAGCTTGGTCTTTATTGTCCCATCTAATGACTTGAGGGATCACTCTGTCCTCCGATGTTACGATGACGACTGTGGAGGGGATGTTATTCTTGTCGATGATCTTCTCAGTACTGGCGATCTTGAGTATCTTGTTCTCTCTCGTCATCATCTCCTTGATCTGGTCGTCAGAGAGATGGGTCTTGACTGGTTTAATGACCCATCGTTTCATCATGCGTGTAGCAGATCGTGCGTGTCGGCTGCTTCTACTGTGATGCGTGGTGAGCTTGTATGACACGGTTTTCTCTTCTGTGTATCTCTGCATAAATGATGTGGTCTCTTGAGTGAGTTTATGGATGGAGACCACAGCATCAGGTGTCGGTTGCGCAGCTGGGCGATGCTGTGTCTTCCCAGTTCGATTTCGACAGCTCAGTATCTTGACTGTGGTAGCGCCGACAGGTTGTTAGCTTTCTTATTTCTCGCTTGCTGTTTAGCAGTATTTTGCCGATAGTCCTCGTTGCTGTTGAGTCCCCGGTGTGGAGGTCTCTGGTAAACGGACTGCTTCATCTTGGTGCTGTTGAAAACTTCACGGCGCTGCTGCTCAGTTGAAGTTGTAGTCTCTGACGTCGGTGAGCGGCGGGTGCGGCTTCAGCTGGAGTAGAATAGAAGTGGTAGCTTCCTTGAGGTTGTTTCATGTGCTGGTGTTGTGCTGCAGCTCGCAGGCAAATTCTCATCTTGCATCTGCTTGATGGTTTTGGTGGCTTCCACCTGCTCAGTTGAAACAGGCGGGTGTTTTCTCTAGTAGTCTTGCTACGTGCCAGTGTTCGCCCATGTGGCAGCTTCTGATTAGGCGACTTGTTCTCGATAGCGCGACGAGTCGGGGTGTGTGTGATGCTCCCTCAGCGTATTTCCGTCTCCTTTTATAGCGCTCGTGTCTAGCATCACTTCTTCTCACTTGATACTCTTGCAGGCCAGTCAATGTTACAGATTCGCAGTCATCTCTTGATGTGTTTAATCGCGCTGCCTCTCCGACATCGTCCCGGTCTATTCCTTGTCCGCATTCGACAGTTGCCTGGTTTAGTAGTTTTCAGCTTGCTTATTTCCTCTTACATCCTGGTGCCTGGCACAGAACTAAACCAGAAGGGGTGTCGAGACACTTAGACACTAATCAGGGACTCCCACCACTGTCTTCGAGCCCAGCCCATAATTTAAAATACACATTCCGAACACTAACTAGAAGATCAGCTGAGACGCAGAAAGAACTATTTCTTGTGAATCATGATGCAATGATCAAAATGTTGGAGGCTATTAAAAATGATGGCAAATATTTCAGAGTAAGTAAAAAGATGACTTAGGAGAAACAAGAAGCAGACATTAAACCTGGAAATAAAGTATGCAATCAGGTCTATGTGATGTGCATATGTGTTTTATCGCCGGATATCTTTCATCTCTATTTAAAACAGTAAAATAAAGGACCTCTTCTACTCCCTGAGGCGAGTATACTGTGATTATGGATGCAGGCCCAATATGTGTATTATATCGGAAGTTTATGTTGACCACATTAAGAGAAGTGACACGGTAATAGCAATTGGAGGGCTGAATCGAACAGAGGACAGAAAGAGGTAGGCAGAGATGCACGAAGTATCTCTAAAATAACCAAAATGTTGCAGATCCATTGCAATCAACTTTCATTGTTGTGATGGCATGTGATTGATTAATTGTGACGGAGATTGAATCTCGAAATGAGGATTGCTGCTGACTGCACAGGGCTCTGAGGTGGCCTAGCACAGAAATGTCGGTGGTTGAGGTTTATATGGGAAGGAAAGGATGCGAGTTATGGATCTAGTCATTATTTGGCATGAATCGATCCGTTATAAGAGTATTCTTATTCCCTGGTGTCCTTACAACACGGAGGATAGGCGGTTTAGCTGGCTAAGCCTCTGGAGTGTGTGTATTATTGTGGCTACGGTTTGCTTACGCATTTTCCTCATGTTGGACTAGTAGTGCATGGTTCCGTCGCCCTGCTACTGAGTTAAATGCGTGGAGCGACACCGTGAACTGTGAATGTCTTGTGGAATGCTTTTACATATGTCTGCGGTTGTTTGTACCGTGAACTGCATGTTCAGAAAAAATGGCGGACGACCGGTCGCTGATCTAACTGGTTTGCAGTGTACAGTAATGTACTCTAGTGACTGCAGCTTCCGTCTACATGAGCTGTATTTTTCGTCGTGGACTTTTGTGTTGGCACTCTGGCAGCACTATTGTTCACTGTGCGGGCTGTTACTTTATCGATACTCCTGTCTGTTCCACTTTTCACATGGGGCAATGAGAAGCATTTTGCGTAATATTCACTGGCACAGGAACGGAGCATAATGGGGCGGCCCTTAGCCGTGAAGTTGGAACCGCGACCAACCAACCAACCAACCAACGAACCAACCAACCAACCAACCAACCAACCAACCAACTAACCAACCAACCAACTCACTTTCCTTACAGAAATATCTGCAGATCTTTACTTTACTCTAAAGTTGTGTATACTTACTGTCTTCACAGTTTCAGTTTTGCTGTAACATGTTGGAAATAACTCACTGCAAATCGTAGAGTAGTGTATTGACATTGTATGATGATTTGTCTAAAGCTTCAGGTCGAAATACTGGCCCGCTATATTATATATTTATATTGAAGTATCAATGCCATACTCGCTGTTGCACTGCCCAATGACGTTTGATTATATGACACATGTAACGACTGGCATTGCCTGTGTTTCCAGTGAGTAAAG
Source organism: Cepaea nemoralis (assembly GCA_014155875.1). Taxonomy (NCBI): domain Eukaryota; kingdom Metazoa; phylum Mollusca; class Gastropoda; order Stylommatophora; family Helicidae; genus Cepaea; species Cepaea nemoralis. Next base: position 231,934 of record JACEFZ010022125.1, on the reverse strand, counting down.
ATTCTAAAAAAAGAGCAACAACTAAGTGGTGACGATGTTTGAACTGCCAAATGTCGAAACCGCACCGTATATTTGTTTTACGTTGTCTCTCTACATCGTAATTTACCTTATGTTATTATTACCTTCCAATCATCACACATTGTTTGACAGCATGTTGGAACCGACATGACTTAGGTGTTATTGATTCTATTACAGATACAATGGTGAGAGTTTCGAAACACCAGGTTGTGGGATTTGACTTATCCCAGCAGTACAGCTCTTATGTGGGTGACCCGGTAGCGGAGTGACCAGCGCATTCGCCTGCCTGTCCGGTAGTCATATATTCGAATCACCTTCGAGGATTATTGTTGTTTTTCTTTTCATTAACCTGTATGGTATGGCGGTTAAAGATTTGGTGTAGGTATGGTGTCTGCCTCGAGTGCTGGAGATCCCGAATCCAAGTCCCGGTGAGGGTCGGGATTTTTTCACGTGGACTTCTAGTAACAAAATGGCCTCTGGTCTCTGGGTAGTGAGATCGGACACCCGTATGTATTGTTGCGCACGTAAAATATCCATTGGCAGTTGGAAATCGAAAAAGAGTAACCTAACGGCGCTGCCCGGACAACATTCCGAGTTAAAAATCTACCCAAAGTATTTCGGTATCCTCGCCGGTGCTACGGAGTTCGTGCACTGAGCTGAGATTTTCCGGACTCAGGTTTGAGTTATGAGAGAGCGGAGCACTTTTGGGTTACACCCGTGTGCCGTGATGTTGATCCGTCGACTAAACTAAACTATCTAAACATTTCATTAACCTGTGCTCCAACTCACCCAGCCTCAGATGACTACTAGGAAATGTAATGGCAGTAAATGCGACTGGTATACTGTTGACCACTTCACCTATCGAGTGCTGATCTGTTTACAAACATGGAACCAACACCGGATACCCAATACGCTGCATGGCGTGATAAGAGATCCCGTCCCTTGACTTGCTATAGTTCTGAGTTTGGCTCCAAATGTGGCCAGATCATTTTGGTTTCTCTGAGGTAAAGATGTCGCGGAAGGAAGCTGGTCTTAGCGTCACTGCTTATGTTTGCAACATTCATTTGATAATGTTTTTTTTTCCTATGTGAATGTAACATGCATAATTGATGAACGAAAGTTGAGTGATTGGAAACGCTGGCTTAAGACGGGCCTGTGTACCCAATTTCTGACATTTCATTTGAAAATAAAGTTCGTTCGTTTGTTCATTCGGTCGTCACTTTATGTAATTACCTACTGTCTTAGCGGCCTATCACTTCGAGGTGCTTTGGAAATATCCGCCATCTGTAGTTTCACAATGATGAATATCAACAATTGCTAATATAATCTTGTAGGTTTTTTTTGCATGGATTACAGTTTCTAACTTGGGTGATCTTCCGAATTTATTTTCCTCTAATTATAAATACCTTACTCTTGAAACGGGGTCCTGCTAGGTCCAGTAACAAGCACAAAATAACTGTCCATCCATTGGTCATGGGTTTATTTTCAAACGAAGCGACTTTGTAACATTGACCTGGGCTCGCTGGTGGGAGCCAGGCTAACATGGGTACCAGGACATGTCTGGGAAAGCAAAGACGCCCATGTGATATTCACCACAACACCCCCCCCCCCCAGTGCCGATTGGTTTATAAAATATGAGGATAGAACCATAGGCCCATGATCTTTAAGACGTGTCAGCAGAGCCCTTTGATTTTTATTTCGCAAACTTCCGATGCGCTGATGTCGGGGGTAGGCGGTTCAACCTTAATACAACATTAAGTTGAACCTAACCGTCCAGAAGTGAATGGCAAGCTACTGAACATAACATCAGATAACCAACCTGAAGATGATCGCAGCGCCCTCACAGGACAAGTAACATTTTCACTCTGAAATGTCGAAAAGATCTAATTCAGCATTTTTCTACCTGAGTTTTAAATTAATTACAAATACGAGAGTTAATTACTTTCATGGTTTTCAAAATAATAATTTCATTCCAACTGGTATTAAAGGGGATTTTTGACATTTCTAACCAGTGCTAAACAAAACGAAAAGTTCATTAGTAGTTATCCCAACATGAAACCATGACAAATATCTGCCCCAAATATTGACTTCCCGGTAGCAGGAATGTCTGTGTAGATCACACTGCTGTAAAGGAGTCTTTACTGTTGTCTTCTGTTCTTCTTTATCTCTCCTTCTCCTCCTCATTTTTCTCCTGTATTCCTCTATCAAGGGATATGCGTCACACTTCGTTATACATCTCAGAGGTCTACGTGTCCGACTTCGGCATGCAAATATGTACAAATGTGTAAGGTTTGTTTCTGCTGGACAGATTCCATCCAAGGTAATGGTTTCTGTCTATGCGTGGCAGGTCATTTTGTTTTTTTTAAATTTTGCTCTTGCTCGCTTTGAACTCAAGCGTAGTCCATACACACTACGTCTAGTAACACTGGGCTGGATTTTGCGCGTGGATTAGCTTTCCCTTTCACTAGTGTACCTCGCCCTCTGTCGAACCCACTTCGACTTCAGAGGTCAACATTTTAGTTCAGCTGACCGGTGTAGGGGTTGAACCCGCTACCTCAGCATCAGCACACCAGACGTTTAAGAACCAGCGCTCTTATTAATTCGGCCATGCTGACCACCTAGGTTTTATTGAAGAACAATTTTGTTCTGAACAAAGTTCGGACTTACAGTCTGCTCTGTAAGATGTCCAACTGGCTTGGGATGTCTAACGTGCAGGACTAGTGTACGTCCTCTACAGTTTTTCGCCATTTTCCGAGAAGGCTAGATACCGGACGTCACCATCCAAGAGGTCAAGTGGACGTGTGACATCACATACCAATAATTCTTGGAAACATTACCAGCCTAATGGTGAGGCTTCTGTACCGTATAGCTGCCGAGCCTTAGACTACCACAGTAACCTCTCAACCACGGGTCCCTCTTTATTGTAGCCTGTTTTGATTATACACACTTTCAGGACCACGATCACCTCAGTTTATAAACACTTAAAAGAGCAACATTGCACACACGGCAGTAGACATAAACACTGGGTGTTCGTGACATGAATACCCTGCGTTAAATGTACGAGGTAGAAATAGAAGCCAGAGTGCCGACATTCTTGTCTAACACGAAACATCTGCTGGTGATCAGCCTGGCTCCTTCTGTTCTGCTTCCTGTGGAGTAGATTACAGAGATTTATGATTTGCAGTCCGACGCTGTAAACTGCGCGGAAATCATGGAAGGCCAGGAACATGTGTCACAATAACTGTCTCCGAGATCATGAATAAAGAGAGCAAAACATGTCATGACAGGTTTTTCAGTCTCAAGACGGACATACGGTTTCTGAGCGTGTCATTCCACAATTCCATTTTTGTGATACGTACTTAAGCTAGTTTTCGGGAAGTTAATGCGATGGTTTTCTCTTTACTCCCACGTATACAAAGACGATTGTTACCTTTATGTTTGAGGACAGTTTGGCTTTCAAGAAAAGCGAATGCTCGTTTGTAATTGTCCACTTAGTCCTGTAGAGACATGGTCCTCTCAAAAGCATATGTTTACAATACTTCTGACTTCTGAGTGTTTCTCATCCTCTACCACTAGGTAGTGTAACTGAGGGTATCCCATCATGGAGCTGGTCAGATAATAATTGGGAGTTGTCCTTCATGGATCTGGCAAGATCATAATTGAGAGTCGCTCGTCGTGGATATGTCTGCATATCCTTTACAGGACATCGCTGTCAACATCCGCATCTTTCAGCTGATTGTTGATTTCTTGGCAAGATTACGCTCAGTAGTTGTCCTTGCTTTCTGAGCGACCGGCTCAGAACCGCTACCGACTCTCGCCGTCGTCACGTTACTCAAGAGAGTATAAGGGATTATGGAGAAAGTCTCTAATCCCTAGGGCAGGGAGACGGCCCATAGATATGATTAGATAATAACTGGGATTTGCCATTGATTGAACTGATAAAATTATTGAATTTTCCATACTCTGTGGTAGTTAAGATGACAAAACAAAATCTGAAATGAAATAAGAAATGTAGCAACCATGATGCGTAATTAGCATACTGTGGTACAAGCTATTTGTATAAGCTATTTGCAACTTGTGTGGTATCTTCCTGGTATCTGTCTGCAGGGTCGATCCTGGAGCCTAGTTCCAAGTTACAAATCCACCTAGATTCGAACCCTTGACCAGCGGATCGGCAGGTACGCATGCTAGCCATTGCGCTACTGCGGCACCACACGTGTGAAAATCACTGGTATTAAATCACACAGGATATGGTGTGTTCAAGATTGTTTTCCGACGTGTCATGCTTGACGGCAGAAGTGGAAGACGATGATGATGATGATGATGATGATGATGATGATGACGATGATGATGACGATGATGATGATGACGATGATGATGATGATGATGACGATGATGACGATGATGATGATGATGATGATGATGATGACGATGATGACGATGATGATGATGATGATGATGATGATGATGATGATGATGATGATGATGATGATGATGATGAATGGACTGAAAAAGAAAGTAACACTGTAGAGTTTCTTTACAATTTCCAGCCTACACCAGAATGACCAGCTGTTTGTGTTACAGGAACTATTATTTAATATTGAAATTCAGTGTAAAAAATTAAATTAAAACGTGGAATTGTTGGAGATAAAGTACCACCGATAAGAGAACAATTTAAACTAGTAGGAACAACAACAGCATGAGTGAAATGAATACATGTGCCACTGGACTAAACATTAACATATATATGACTTGTACAAATGTTTCGTGCTGGTATAAGTGTGTCGTACTGGTAACACAGTAACTGGTATAAATGTGTCGTGCTGGTAATACAGTAACTGGTATAAATGTGTCGTGCTGGTAATACAGTAATTGGTATAAATGTGCCGTGCTGGTAACATAGTCACTGGTATAAATGTGTCGTGCTGGTAATACAGTAATTGGTATAAATGTGCCGTGCTGGTAACATAGTCACTGGTATAAATGTGTCGTGCTGGTAATACAGTGATTGGTATAAATGTGTCGTGCTGGTAATACAGTAATTGGTATAAATGTGTCGTGCTGGTAACATAGTCACTGGTATAAATATGTCGTGCTGGTAATACAGTAATTGGTATAAATGTGTCGTGCTGGTAATACAGTAATTGGTATAAATGTGTCGTGCTGGTAACATAGTCACTGGTATAAATATGTCGTGCTGGTAATACAGTAATTGGTATAAATGTGTCGTGCTGGTAATACAGTAATTGGTATAAATGTGCCGTGCTGGTAACATAGTCACTGGTATAAATGTGTCGTGCTGGTAATACAGTGATTGGTATAAATGTGTCGTGCTGGTAATACAGTAATTGGTATAAATGTGTCGTGCTGGTAACATAGTCACTGGTATAAATATGTCGTGCTGGTAATACAGTGATTGGTATAAATGTGTCGTGCTGGTAATACAGTAACTGGTATACATGTGCCGTGCTGGTAACATAGTCACTGGTATAAATGTGTCGTGCTGGTAATACAGTAATTGCTATAAATGTGTCGTGCTGGTAATACAGTAATTGGTATACATGTGCCGTGCTGGTAACATAGTCACTGGTATAAATGTGCCGTGCTGGTAACACAGTAACTGGTATAAATGTGTCGTGCTGGTAATACAGTAATTGGTATAAATGTGTCGTGCTGGTAATACAGTAATTGGTATAAATGTGTCGTGTTGGTAATACAGTGATTGGTATAAATTTGTCGTGCTGGTAATACAGTAATTGGTATACATGTGCCGTGCTGGTAACATAGCACTGGTATAAATGTGTCGTGCTGGTAATACAGTAATTGGTATAAATGTGCCATGCTTGTAATACAGTAACTGGTATAAATGTGTCGTGCTGGCAATACAGTGATTGGTATAAATGTGTCGTGCTGGTAATACAGTAACTGGTATAAATATGCCGTGCTGGTAACACAGTAACTGGTATAAATGTATTTAGTATTGGTAAGGTAATGTCTTCTACTGAATTGTTCAGTCAAAGAGCTTTCATAAAATGTTTCGATGTCTTTAGTCAAGCGGCTTGTTAATACTTTATTTTTTCACTTTTAGCAACTCAAATTCAGCTACAGAAGGATGGAAAATATAAGAAGAAAACTTGATGACGATGAAGGAGTACAAGAAAAAGAAGAAATAGTTTGCCTATGGAATGATACAACAGCAACGGACTAGATGGAGGAGATAAAGCAGATGCAATCAGTAAAAGTTAAGGATTACAGTAAGATACAAAATATCGTTATTAATAAGACGCAATAGTTGGGAGGCGGCAGCAATAGCAGCGCAAACAAACACTACAACAGTGGTTCTCAACCTTTTTTGGCCCTTGCCTCCTTCACCATATTTTCAGAACGTCATTACCCCCCCTCCCCTTCCTTTCATATTTCCTACCTAAAAATCCCCCCACCCCTACACAGTATACGTAAAAATGGAAGGTAAATATGTAAAAACAAGTCTAGACATCCACATAAAACGTGATTTGTAGGTCTACTTACTTTATAAAATGAAGTTTAGAAGGATGAGACGTGCATAACTGTAAAGTATGAAGGGAAAAGCAATATCAAGTAATCGGTTCTTGTATTAACGCGATCTTGAAATGATCTTCATTCCCCCCCCCCCCTCATGGAAACTCTAAAATTCCCCCGGGGGGGGGGGGGGGAATTCCCCACCGGTTGAGAACCACTGCACTGGAACAACCAAAAGTACAGAAGTAAAAAACAAGAACAGGCCATCATCTCTCGCGTCTTGAGGCCTCCAGTGTGTATGCTGCTAACACCATATTTTATATTGAGTAATCGACACTCGATAGGTAACGTGGTCAATGGCACGCCGGCCACCTAAGCTTCTTAGGACATTTCACGATGCTTACTGACGGGTGGGTCGACCTCGGACCCAGGTTGAAGTAAAAAAAATATCCCCACAGAGAATTGAACACATGACGACAGTCGGACAAGCAAGCACGCTAGCTTCTGTACTACCGAGGCTCCATGGAATACCAGTATGTAATATTACAAGCAACAAGGAATCAAAGTACTGCAGTTTTCCTAAACAGAGAGACAGAGAGAGAGAGAGAGCGAGAGAGAGAGAGAGAGAGAGAGAGAGAGAGAGAGAGAGAGAGAGAGAGAGAGAGAGAGAGAGAGAGAGAGAGAGAGAGAGAGAGAGAGAGAGAGAGGAAGACGCTTGACAATAGACAGATAAATCTCTTTTCAGAAACAAAACAAAAAACATCCCAACCGACTAAAGTTCCCAGGGACTGTAAGTACAGACAGGATGTGGATTTCTTAGTGAAGAAAAATAGCAACGTTAATTTGCCAGACAATTCAATTACAGATGTGACTCTATCTCTGGGTGAAGACAATCTCCTCTCTTGATTGAAGTCTATAGAAAACAACCATTTGTAGAGCTAGCTGGTAAAGACCAAGACAAAGGGGCCATATGTCTGTCTGTCCGCCAGTTTGTCCGTCCGTCTGTCCGTCCGTCTGTCCGTCTGTCCTCCCGTCCGTGAAGATTGGTTCACACGTCTTACATTGCCTGGTGACGGATTCGTCTAAGATACGGCCTAGTGCTAGATAAGAAGATTTATAACTTCGTGCTGATTTATTGAATAAAGAATAATCTTTTGTGAAACTGGAAGGAGTTCTAAGGCTATGTTAACAATAGTGACCTACTTGACTTCTAGATACTGCTCTGGAGTCTGATAACAATTACATAACTACAACCTTTGTAAAAGGCATGATCAGGCCAGGCCTAATCTCAGCTGCTGTGCTGAATCATGAACTGGCTATATCCTTGCTGCATCATGAACTAGCTACATCATTCCTGAATCATGAACTCGCTGTATCCTAGCTGAATCATGAACTGGCTACATCCTACCTGAATCATGAGCTGGCTGCATCCTACCTGAATCATGAACTGGCTATATCCTAGCTGAATCATGAACTGGCTGCATCCTACCTGAATCATGAACTGGCTATATCCTAGCTGAATCATGAACTAGCTACATCATTCCTGAATCATGAACTGGCTACATCCTAGCTGAATCATGAACTAGAGGATGCCGTGCTAACTGCCCAGACAGACACCTTGGCTGAGATTCCACTGACAGAACACATCAATATTCAACTCCCACAATTCCCATATTAAATTTCCGTGTACAGAAACAACACGTTCGCGATAACCTACACACACTTGGGACATTATATTAACTTAGTAGGAATTACTAATCAAGTTTGTTTCAGTAGACGTGTTAATTTATCAAAGTAAATAACTCTTTTCAACTAGTGGAACATGAATTCCAAATATGACCAAAGTTTTATCCATAAAAAGTTTAATCTTCATAGCTTAATCTGTGTAAACCGAGAGTACAGTTCAGGTATTATTTACATAAAATAAATGCAGTAATTTGCTCAATGGACGATTAAAGTTAATTTTAGTCTAAAAGAGTTGTTTGAGACAAGGAATGCTACAAAATTTTTGACGCTGTTTATACGAGGGTAAGATAATAAGTAAGTAGCAAATGGCTGTAAAAAAATAACTAAATATGATAACAACTTAAAACCCATTTATTTTTATACATACATTGTCCCTTTATTTCTCAACATAATTTCCACAACTATTGATGCACTTATCCCATCGTTTTATCAGTCCTCCCAAACCGGCTGCATATAACTGCGTGCTCTGTTTTCTAAACCACGTTTTACCTTCACATTCAAATTCGGCGCCATTTGCGAAATTTCTCCCGCCAAGGTGGGTTTCCAGTGTTTATGATGACAAATGTTTATCCCGTAAAGCGGTGCATAGCTGAGTAGAAAAAGTTACGAGGGCGAATCAATAAGTAAGTCACACAATTGCGTGGGATGGTAGGTAAATGAAAACAAAACACACAGTTCTATGCAACCGATTTGGGAGGACTGATAAAACAATGGGATAAGTGCATCAATGTTGGTAGAAATTATGTTGAGAAACACAGGGACAATTTATGTATAAAAATTAACTGGTTTCAAGTTGTTATCATAGTTAGTTATTTTTCTACAAACATTTGTGACTTACTTGTTAACTTACCCTCGTATTATATAATTAATGAAAACTAAAATAACACTTACTTGAAAAGCCACGAAAGTTTGGAGAGAACAATGATGGAGGGATATATGTCTGGGAAGAGAGGAAGAGGAAGGCCAAAGAGAAGATGGGTGCAGGATGTGGCGGATGATCTCCAGATGGATGTATCAGGTGCGGGACATCTTGCTTATGATCGAGCAGTTTTCCGGAAGGTTGTTATGGCAGCGAGGTTCTGCAAAGGACATGCTACTGAATTAATGAAAATATAACTTTCTATTATAAAAGGTGGACAGTAATTTAAAGGATTTTGAGCCGAGAGAGCAGACTTCATAGCACAGAGTTTTATTCAAAAAGCCTCAATCTCTTTCGCTAGCGTCCTGTTGAAAGCCTCGCACAGAACACGAATTCCTCAGCTGCAGTGACGATCCCAGGAGTCTCCAAGTAAATTGCACCCGTGAACCAATTAACGGAGTCAGGATACGAACCGACAACCGTCGTAGCGGCTAATTGTCCGGACACATGGTGGAACTAGAGCAGTGGTTCTCAACCTTTTTTGGCCCGTGCCCCCCTACACCATATTTTCAGAACGTCATTCTCCCCCCCCCCCCCTTCCTATAAAAAATTTAGCCCGTGCCCCCCTTCACCGTATTTTCAGAACGTCATTCCCCCACTTTCATATTTCCTTTCTAAAACTCCCCCTACCCCTACACAGTATACGTAAAAATGGAAGGTAAATTTAATAGCATATACTAAAACAAGTCTAGACATCCACATAAAACATGATTTGTGGGTCTACTTACTTTATAAAATGAATTTTAGAAGGATGAGACGTACATAACTGTAAAGTATGAAGGGAAAAACAATATCAAGTAATCGGTTCTTGTATTAACGCGATCTTGAAATGGTCATAATTCCCCCCCCCCCTCTCCGGAAACCCTAAAATTCCCCCCAGGGGGGGGGGGGGAATTCCCCACCGGTTGAGAACCACTGAATTGGAGGAAATCGCGCTAATTGTTCGGACAGCTGGTGGAACTAGAGGAAATCGTGCTAATTATTCGGACAGCTGGTGGAACTAGAGGAAACCGCGCTAATTGTTCGGATAGCTGGTGGAACTAGAGGAAACCGCGCTAATTGTTCGGACAGCTGGTGAAACTAGAAGAAGCCGTGCTCTTTGCTCGGACAGCTGGTGGAACTAGAGGAAGTTGTGCTTGTTGCCCGGACACCTGGTGGAACTAGAGGAAGCCGTATTAATTGTCCTGACACATTGGCACAGTGAAAATTAATTATTAACATTAAATGAAACATACAACAGCATTGCAACACTATACAAAAAGAATTGGAGTTGAACTCGTATTCAGGTGAATATTTAACATTGACTTGTGATCGCAGGTCGATCTAGTCTAAAATGGGTACCAGAAAATGTCTGATTATGTTGACTAGTTGCAGCCCAAAGACACATACACGCTCTCACGGTTGTGCGTTGACTGGTTGCAGCCCAAATGCGCATAAATGCTCTCATGATTAAGTGTTGACTGTTTGCAGCCCAAATGCACATATATGCTCTCACGGTTGTGTGTTGACTGTTTGCAATCCAAAGACACATACATGCGCTCATGGCTGTGTTTTGATGTTTGCAGTCCAAAGACACATACATGCGTTCATGGTTTTGTGTTGACTTGTTGCAGTCCAAAGACACATACATGCGCTGGTAGTTCCTGGCTCACTACTAGTGAATCTGGCATTCGGTGAGACTATCATGAGGTAACCGCTGCTGGCATTTCATCTCAAATCTCCCAATCTATGAAGCACGAGGTGTCACGCAGAGAAACTGACGAAAGTCGGAGAGCATTTCTTCTAGTGGGCGCTTATGAGAATGAAATTCTCCTGACGACCTGCAACATGATGATGATTATGGAACAGTTCTCTAGTCATTTGTTGTGTGGTGTTTTCAAGCTGTTGTCAGAGTATCTTAACAAAGGTTAATACCAGGGGCGAATGCAAAGACCACTTTCAAAATATTGTTGCATCTAAAACAGTTAACTTAATCATATCAACCATGAGGCTGTAAAATGCTTCGATAATTTGATGACACCTTTTGATCCAACAGAAAATCATGAAATTAATAATAGCAAATTATAAAGACTTCAAATACAGAGTTCTTAGTGAGGGAAAACTTACAGATACATTCGTAAAACAACAGGAATGAGACAGTGATGCCATTTCCACCTGTATTATTCTTAGTGACTATGAACTGGATGGACAATGACACAACAATAGCTACTATTAGAAATGAAATTCAATAGACCCTTCTGACACAACTCGATAATGTTGGCAACATTGTTCTTCTGTCCCACGCGCGAAATCAGATACAAGAGAAACTAAAGGCACTTGAGGGGGTGGGAGGGGGTGGGGTGGGGAGGGGGTGTCGAGGAGGGGTCAGAACAATTAGGTCTGCCAATTCATAAGAGAAACACAAATATAAATAGAATAAGTTAAGCAATTTATTTTTCGCCTGCTCGCTTTGAACTCAAGCGTAGGCTATACACACTATTTATAGTAGTGATGGGCTGCATTTTACGTGTAGCTTTCCCTATTATAAGGGGCATTCATTTGAAATCCGTTCGTGCTGCACCGCGCGTAATTGCGTACGTTGAACATGATCATGTCATAGTCATGTGCTAGGTACTGACCGATGAATAAAAGAGCACATGCCTGTCGTCCCATGCTGCATAGGTTTTGTTTCTGACCGTTGAGAAAATGGCCAGGTTGATCCAAAATATGCCCAAAGAAGCTCAAAGAGCGGTGATTCAGTTTCTTTTGTTTGAAGGATGTCGACAAAGTGGACATTCATCGCAGAATGCAAGCAGCGTACGGTAACAAATGTGTGTCGAAGACAACAGTGACATACTGGGCACGAATGTTTCGGAAAGGACGTCAGTTCACGACAGATCGTCGACTGTCGAGTCAAGCGCATATTGTTGTAACAGAAAAAAAACATCGCCAAAATTGCAGTACAGATGAACCGTTGTCGAAGCATACGTTCGCTAGCGAAAGAATTTGATAGGTCAATTGGGAAAATTCAAAAGGTCGTTCCTAAGAAACTGCAATATCGGAAGGTGTGTTCACAGTGGGTCGGATGTTGACCGACCACCAAAAATAATAACGCATGAAATGGTGTTTGAATCACTTGCAGCGTTACAGAGTGGAGGGTGATGCATTTATCTTCCGCATAGTGGCAGGAGATGAATCATGGCGTCATCACTTTGAGCCAAACAGCAAAAGAGAAAGCATGCAATGGAAGCATGCTGGATCATCGCATTTTTTTTTAAAACCATGAAGGGCTATTGTTGGCCGACTTTAAATAACCTGGTGTCGCTATCAACTCTACCCACTACTTGCAAACACTAGACACGCTGCAAAAAGCCATCAAGAATAAACGACCCGGCATGCTTTCTCGCTGTGTGATTTTATTGCACGATAATACTCGTCCGCATGTCGCAAAGATTGTGCAGCCTATAGTCCTGATTTGTCACCATGTGATTTTCATTTATTCGGACCTCTAAAAATAGCTCTCAAGGGGCAACGATTTCACACAGATGCAGACTTATAAGTACTTGGTGTGATGAAGCTGGGGCAATGGTCAACCCAACAAAGGCAACAGTGACTTTCGTTGAATAATCATATTGTCAACAATCCAACACCAACTGTAATGCTGTGTTCAGAGACGGTGGAAAGAATGCAGGCAATGAATTACATGGGGATACGGTTTGATCGAAGCCTTGCTTATAATGTGCACATAGACCAGGTGATAACAAAGGCCAAGCGGGGTTTGGCAGCGATGCGGGTGATGGCGGCAGCAAACTGTGAGCAGCGCCATCTATGTCTTCTGTACGAAGGGCTGGTCATGTCTGTTTTGGAGTATGCAATGGCAATCCTGACTGTCAGCCATAAGCAGATAGAAAGGATGGAAAGGATACAGAATGAAGCTATGCGCATTATTCTTGGATGTACAAGAGATACAGCATGCAGGGCGATGCGCTACCTTCTTGATTTTCCAACCATTGAAGAGAGAATGCAAGTTTGCAGGGCACGCGCCTACCTCGGAATTAACGCAAACACACATAATCCACTGCATAGTGAAATTAGGAAGGTGAAGGGCAGCAGGTTAAAAAGAGGACGGTCGTGGATGGGTCAAGCCGAAGACATTCTTCAACAGGTGTGTTCACTTGAGGACTTAGAACCTGGCGAGGAGTGGGTGCAAGTGCCAACAGACTTCTGCACATCCTTTTCAGTTTGCATCCAACTAGATAGAAAATGCAGACAAGAAAATCCGGCTGCTGTTGAGGCTGAAGTACAAGCGTTGATTTTCGAGAATTCGCTAGACAGTGACGCGGTCATCTACACAGATGGGTCGGTCGTCCGACATGTGAGAAGCTCATGGGCCTTTACAGCTCGGGCCGGAGGGAGAATTGTGAAGGAGGACTCTGATGCTTTCACTGAAACCACAAGTAGCCTGACCATGGAAGTCATGGCAGTAAGTAAAGCAATAACATGGCTCGAGACACAGACATTCACTAGGGCTTGTTTCCTTAGCGACTCAATGAACATGATCAAGAGGATAGAGGAGGGGTCGATCCGAAGAGAATGGTTGCTGCCTCTGAAGCGGTCTCGGCTGGCAAAGATTAGTTTCATCTTCGTGCCAGGGCATGCGGGAGTACAAGGAAATGAGCGGGCTGACAAGCTCGTAGGTGAGGCTACTGTGGAGGGCGGACGCGCCATGGACCAGGCTGACATTCTGAATGCTCTACGAGAAGTGAGACTTTTGCAAGAACCAAGTGATGACTGTGAATCTACAACAATGGCCAGACTGCGAGAGCAGCAAATTAAAAGAGGGGTGGCCAAACAAGATCACTACGCAGGAAGCCAAAGAAGATTGATAAACCAACACAGAACTGGCGTCGTTAGCCGCTACACCCTGCGGGATTTGCTGAGGAGGGGATCCGAGCACTTATGGACTGAATGGTCCGATGTGCAACGAGGATGATCTGTCGACTAACCTAACTAACTAACTAACTAACTAACTAACTAACTAACTAACAGATGCAGACGTAATGAACGAGATAAACACTTGATTCAGTGAGCAACCACAATCCTGTTTTGCTGACAGCTCTCGCCACCTACCTAATCAATGGGATGCTTGCCTGAATGCCTACGGCGACTTCATCTGACCAACCCATGGTGCATAATTCATTCAAAATGAATGATTTGTTTAATTGTACCACACCTGTTAATGTTTCTTTCATGCTTTTGTATAAAAGCCATTGGAATGGATTTCAAGTGAACGTATCTAACATCAGTGTCCCTCTCATCAGGCGAACCCACTCCGACTTAAAAGGTACTTGTAATTTACGTCCCAAAGTCAAGGACAACAGGTCAACATTTTAGTCCAGCTGTCCGGTGTAGGCTGAAACGCTGACCTCGGCATCAGCACAACGAGTGTTCAAGAACACGCGTTCTGACCCATTCGGCCATACTGACCTAGTCAAGCAAATGATAACCACATCTCTCTCACTTGGTGATATCTCACTTCAAGGGGTGGAATAATACACCAATGTTGGTAGCAATGTAAACAAACATGGAGTTACAGACAGTGATGTTAACATGATAATACCAAACAGAAGAGGAGGTTACATAGACCCGGATATTTATGAAAGTCAAAACATGTTAACAACTAGCACCAAACTATGACTATTTAAATGTAGCGATAAAACAATATACTACAAGAATCAGAAACATGATAACGTCTAAAACACTTAATAAACTATACATCTTTCTTAACTGGTGCCAGCGCAGAATAGAAGAAGTAAAATGCTATTACAGACTCACTACCAGGGAGATTAGGGAGAAAACTAGACATATTCTTGCCACTCAAGAGATGAGGGGACAAAACTGACGCGGGAGAGAACACACATTTAGAAAATCTGATAATAGTATAACTAAGAGTCCTGCCTCTGAAACCCACATGACAAACACAGTAGTGGGAGACCTGAAAGTACACGGAGAAGAAGATTAGAAGTAGGTGAATAATATTGAAGTGTTAATTAAGTTAGTTGCATATCATTTACATTAGGTAGCAGTCAACTCCAGCAGTTTTTATTTGGCTCATGTGTGATTCCTGGGGGAGATTTACTTTCAGTGGTTTGCCATTGCTTTCATACCATTGTATGGAAACCAACGCCAGGCGGTATGCTGCCAGATCTCCCACAGCTGTGTTTCGAACGCTATTAAGGATTGCTTCGGTAATTCCTACGCCACAGAGATGGAGACAAGAAGTGAGCTGCATGAAATAGCAATAAACAGGACGCTGGGTCGGAGTTGATTGAATGCCTATGCTCTAATAGGGGTAAAGGGCAGAAGCGGCAGAGAAAGAATATGGGATTGTTATCACATCTAGGTGTCGCATTTCCTCACGCACTTGAGTGTTTGACAGCTCTGTTGCCACTTTGTTAAGACACTGTTTTGTCGAAACAGTGGCTTCCGTTACGTCCACTGCAAGACGGTATTTGATGCTGTCTTTGTCTGTTGGGTGGTCGACCCTGTCATCAAATGGGTAGCAGGGCTTTCCCGATGAAAGTAAGGTTAGTTGACCTTATCACTCCATGAGAGTTGTTTAGTCATCGCAAATATGCACCCTATCGCCAATATATTTATAATGACAGTCATGGACGCCACTTTACATTATCAGTTCTTGCTGGCATTTATGTGCATATTCCTGATTTTGTTTTAGTGTCATTGTTTTGTGAAGTGTTGATTTCGCTCTTCTCCATTAATAGGACTCTTAAACTAATCGCATGGTGTTCTTTTATTCCTGTTTAATCTTCTGACTTCATTTTCCCTGCTTCCGTTGGTTTACATTGTCTCTGGAGTTGAATGTGTAACGAATGTACACAGAGTGTGTCGCCATGTATGTAAATATTGCTCTTTTCTTATCGCGGGTGTCTGTTCTTCTCCATTATTAAAAGTATAATATAATCACATTACTTATTTTACTTTTAATAACTGTTTTAATTTCTATTTAATTTAATTATGTTAAATCATTCTGCTTGTCCCAACGAAACGATGACCACTTTATTCAAAAGTGGTGCGTTCATTCATTAGCACTGGTCTTTCTTCTGTCATTAATTCATTCATTCATTGGCACCTTTCCGTCTTGACATACGATAGTTTAGTACACTGTGCTTCAAAAAGGCTTAATAACTACAACCCATGGCGATGGCAAGTGTTGCTGATAAGGCCAATTCGTGCTGTAAATGTTCTTTCTTCTATCACACTTTAGTTTTCAAACAACGTAGAACAGTAAAATTGGAAACCGTTACGGAGGAGAAATTTCAATCTGTATGTAATCATACTTGCTCCATGGTTTCACATCAGTGAATGAGGCTCGCCTTTTGTAGGTCGAATTTGCAGAGAGACTAGACAGTATAAGAAACTACATATGACAAGTCGTTCGTAGTCAGCTGCAGGCTCTTTTGGAATTAGACCGCACTGTGTTGTTTTTAGCAATGGTATAAACGCCGGCCGTTTAGAAAGCAAAGGCAAACTACTGAGCGTATCCTTGGCTAAAACATCACATCCAGTTAAAAATTTCTGGAGTTGATTTCGACGTCTTGTAAACGACATGCAACTAACTATATACAAACGTATAAACACAAGCACAAGCCATATACATATAATAGATAGGACGAGATTGACCTTGCCGCAGCAAACTAGATATAGTCGTCTTCTCCCCTGTCACCATATCGAAGTGGTGTTGTTTTCTTTAACTTCGCGTCCAAGCGTCAAACCAGTTGGCCAGGTCAGAAGGAAAGGATCAGAGCAAGTCTGACACAAACCTCCTGCTAGGAAATTGTTGTTGTTGTTGTTGTTGTTGTTATTGTTGTTGTTGATGTTGTTGTTGTTGTTTGAACCCGGTTGTTTCGAGTTGGTAACTGTCGTAAGTCTGGAAACATTGGGGATTGTCATGAATCGCTTGCACTCTCGTGTTATGTACAGTTGCCTGGTTTCGTGAAAATGGACATCATGGCATATCTTCCCTTCGTTAGGCAAACAGCTGTTTCTCAGGATGGTCGTTAGGAGCTCAAAGGAATCATTATGTGAAGGTTTATGCCAGATCCAGGTACATCAGCTCCTCGCCTTGGAGGATGAATGATTGATTGATTGATTGATTTAGGAATCGACAAGACACAACATTCGGGGCATTCCCATAAGTTCCACATCAGAATCAGAAATGATTTGCCGCACAAGAGACAGAAGACTGGGCATAATTAGTCACCAACGCCATACGGCATGGACAGGAGACGGCAGGAGAAGTGTTATACAACAAATATCCGAGTAACTATTGCTTGCTTCATGATGCATTTCAGGAAAACATGTCGACGGAAGGAAATAATAAGAAAGGACAAGTAAGCACACTTTAGATTAAGTTGAGCAATACATCTTCTGTCTTGGCTAACTACATGTTTCAAAATAATTAAGTAAATGTAAAGAATCCTTAAGCAAGTTTTAGACTCATTGGGCATGCTAGACTCATATTTGTCTCCACCAATCATTCCATGGGTGATATGATCAGTATCTCGCCTGCCGTCTGTACACCCTGTGACCACCGGACCGCAAGACGATTGTCTAGCCGCTAGGCCCAGGTGTCACTATATCAGTTATTAAGAAACCAAAATACACAAACACATGAGTTAAGTGTCGCTTTGAGCAAGAAAAGCGTTAATTTCAAGAGGACACACAGGTTCCCCACGTCGATGCTTATAATGTAGTGCTTCCCCTCATCCACTACACGCTAATTCCTATAATTCAGTGCTTCCCCTCATCCACTACTAGCTAATGCCTATAATGTAGTGCTTCCCCTCATACATTACTAGCTAATGCCTATAATGTAGTGCTTCCCCTCATCCACTACATGCTAATGCCTATAATGTAGTGCTTCCCCTCATCCAGTACATGCTAATGCCTATAATGTAGTGCTTCCCCTCATCCACTACTAGCTAATGCCTATAATGTAGTGCTTCCCCTCATACACTACTAGCTAATGCCTATAATGTAGTGCTTCCCATCATACACTACTAGCTAATGCCTATAATGTAGTGCTTCCCCTCATACACTACTAGCTAATGCCTATAATGTAGTGCTTCCCCTCATACACTACTAGCTAATGCCTATAATGTAGTGCTTCCCCTCATACACTACTAGCTAATGCCTATAATGTAGTGCTTCCCCTCATACACTACTAGCTAATGCCTATAATGTAGTGCTTCCCCTCATACACTACTAGCTAATGCCTATAATGTAGTGCTTCCCCTCACCCACTACTAGCTAATGCCTATAATGTAGTGCTTCCCCTCATCCACTACTAGCTAATGCCTATAATGTAATGCTTCCCCTCATACACTACTAGCTAATGCCTATAATGTAGTGCTTCCCCTCATACACTACTAGCTAATGCCTATAATGTAGTGCTTCCCCTCATCCACTACTAGCTAATGCCTATAATGTAGTGCTTCCCCTCATACACTACTAGCTAATGCCTATAATGTAGTGCTTCCTCTCATCCACTACTAGCTAATGCCTATAATGTAGTGCTTCCCCTCATACACTACTAGCTAATGCCTATAATGTAGTGCTTCCCCTCATACACTACTAGCTAATGCCTATAATGTAGTGCTTCCTCATATCCAATACTAGCTAATGCCTATAATGTAGTGCTTCCCCTCATACACTACTAGCTAATGCCTATAATGTAGTGCTTCCCCTCATACACTACAAGCTAATGCCTATAATGTAATGCTTCCCCTCATACACTACTAGCTAATGCCTACAATGTAGTGCTTCCCCTCATACACTACTAGCTAATGCCTATAATGTAGTGCTTCCCCTCATACACTACTAGCTAATGCCTATAATGTAATGCTTCCCCTCATCCACTACTAGCTAATGCCTATAATGTAGTGCTTCCTCATATCCAATACTAGCTAATGCCTATAATGTAATGCTTCCCCTCATACACTACTAGCTAATGCCTATAATGTAGTGCTTCCCCTCATCCACTACTAGCTAATGCCTATAATGTAATGCTTCCCCTCATCCACTACTACCTAATGCCTATAATGTAATGCTTCCCCTCATCCACTACTAGCTAATGCCTATAATGTAGTGCTTCCTCATATCCACTACTAGCTAATGCCTATAATGTAGTGCTTCCCCTCATCCACTACTAGCTAATGCCTATAATGTAGTGCTTCCCCTCATCCACTTCTAGCTAATGCCTATAATGTAATGCTTCCCCTCATACACTACTAGCTAATGCCTATAATGTAGTGCTTCCCCTCATACACTACTAGCTAATGCCTATAATGTAATGCTTCCCCTCATCCACTACTAGCTAATGCCTATAATGTAGTGCTTCCTCATATCCAATGCTAGCTACTGATGCTTATAATTTAGTGCTTCCCCACATCGACTACTGGTTGATACTTATAGGTTAGGTTATTCGAACGTATCAACATCTCCGCACACGGGTATAACCCATAAGTTCTCCGTTCTACTCCTAACTCAAGCCTGAGTGCACGAACACGGCGAGGATCCGGAAATACTTTGGGTAGATTGTTAACTCGATATTTTGCCTGGGCAGCGCCGTTAAGCTACTCTTTTTCGATTTCCAACTTAGTTAGTTAGTTAGTTAGTTAGTCTTTCCTCTTGAGCCTAAGTCGGCGCATAGGGCAGAAGTCATGGCTCTCCATGTCTGGCGGTTCGTTGCTACCTGTTGTAGATCTTGGATGTTCACTTGGCCGTTGAATGAGCCAGGATTCCCTTCCAACTGCCAAGGGATTTTTTAGGTGCACAACAATACACACGGGCGTCCGATCTCACTACCCACTGACCAGGGGAAATTTTGTTACTAGAAGTTCACGTGAAAAAATCCCATTTCTCACAGGGGATTGAACCCGGGACCTGTAGAACTCGAGGCGGACACTCGAGGCGGACACCATACCTCGAGACCACTCAGCCCCCTTGATACTTATAATATAGTGCGTCCCCACATCCACTACTATCTGATGCTTATAATGTAGTGCTTCCCCACATGCGGATGCTTATACCGGTAATGTAGTGCAACCCCACATTAATTACTAGCTGATGCCTATAATAAAGTGCTTTCCCACATCGAAGATGATGCTTATAATGTAGTGCTCCCCAACATCCACTACAGGCTAATGCCCATAATGTAATGCTCCCCTACATCAACTACTAGCTAATGCCTATAATGTCGTTCTGCTCCTCATCAACTACTAGCAGATCCTTATAATGTAGTGCTTATCCAGTTGAATTTAAAAAAAATATCGGCGACAGCTTGAAGTATTCGCACGTTTCCCCAGCATACAATACATCATTACTCCGTGTGTCTTGTTCAGCCCCATGTCAAGCGTCATTTTCCATTCACATCGCGTAGCCTGCATATCATATTGATGGCCCGGCGTCCCGCAGCCACAGCCAGATATAGTGATGGTTGATCAGCGTTTTTCAAGTGGGCAGATATGACAAGAATATCTGGAATACGGGATATGTTTCCTCATTAATACCAGGAGACAATGCTTTTAATCATCATTGTTGCGCTTTTGCAGCTTCGTGTTTTCTCTTCTTTTATTTCTCATTAATCTTCTAACCTCCATATTTCCGATGATTTACATTGTCCCAAGAGAAGAATACATGATCAGTGTACACTGACAAACAGTTGTAAGAGCATCGTTAATGTCGGTACCCTTTTTAACAACTATTTCTACAGCGTGTACCATGCACAATGACTCAACATGGTCCCAGATTGACTAAACTTCGCTTAGAGTGTCTTCGGTAGTTGAGACACTCCAAGTCCGGTTTTGCAAATTAAATAACTCGTCTTCCATCCCTGTATTTCTGAATCTAACTTCTGGTGATCTTTGTCTCGAAGAGAGGTAGAATACTCAATAATAAATCGATCCGAAGCAATGAGCTGGAATTTTAGTTACCAATCATGGTCCCACAAACGTAAGCTTTTATAATAATGGTTTAAAATTATTAAAATATAGTATCATCACTAGCCGGTCTCTCTGGCTGTGGGGTTACAGCACTTTCTCTCTGTAATCCCGTTTATCACGCTGAGTCTCGTAGCGGAGCGAGAGCTGAGGCGGTTCGACCCCCGCTCGTGACTTGCGGGATACTGAGCCGGCCGCTCAGAAAGCAATGGCAAACTACTGAGCGTAATCTTGCCAAGAGATCAACATACAGGTGAAAGATGCTGGTGTTGACAGCTAAGTCCTGTAAAAGGGATATGCTAAAAAAAAAAAAAAAAAAAGTATCATCACTGCATGCCACATGCGTCCATGGGTGATCAAATCTCTTCAGCTAGAATTCCTACGAACAGGTGGCCACTGATCACACCTCACAAAGTATTGCAGCCCATTGTTTGTCGTCCTGAAGCAGGAAACTGCTATGAATATGTGGTGTGACCACCCACGCTGACCGGCAAGTCATATAATGATGGTGATATCATCCTAGCCTTCAGCCACATGTAGATTTCCTTCAGGAACCACTGTATAAGGTTAATGCTGCTGGCATCATCTAAGAGTAATCACTAGCGATACAGAATCCATGAACTTCATTGCGATACGTATTCATTCTTCAAATGTTCCAGAGCACCTTGTCTCCATAGCACAGTTCCATTGTCTCTATAGCACAGTTCCTCCAGAGCACAGTTCCCCCAGAGCACACTACTCATCTCACCTCATCTTGTTCCTCTTGTACCTTGCGGTGTTGAGGTGAAGTATAAACATCGGGAGAGTGCCCGTTCATGGGGAACGTTCACACTGCTTCCAGACAAAATCATCAGTTGATCATAAACAACATTTTCCTCACTTGGACCTGTTCCCCCGTACTCTAAGTTATTATTGTAGGGATGAGGGAAAGCTAAGCTACATAAAGCTGGACATACGTTTGGTACAAAATCTGTGGCTGCTAGTTTCTAGTGACTGCCTCTTCCATCGAGATGAACTGTATTTTTCGTGGCGAACTTTTGTGTTGGCATTCTGGCAGCGGCCTTATGCATGTATGCCTGTGCGTGCGATAGTTTGTCGAGACTCCTGTCTCTTCCACTGTTAATATGAGGCAGTAAGGAGTATTTCATGTGATATTCACTGGGCGACCCTTTGCCATGAAGCTGGAACCGCGACTAAATGACTAACATAAATCAGTGAATTCTATTGGCGATTACATTGAAATTGAGCAACACTCCCATTGCTTTACAGGAGATGTCCCTGGTACATTCCAGAATAATTCACGTGGCCTCAATCTGCACCCTGTCCACGTGTTCTGTTTGTGTCTCACTGAGGGTGCATGTTCAAACACACAGCGCTAGTGCCTGGTATAACAACATAAAGAGGTGCCATTTATAGCCTGCTGTTGCCACCAACTGTTATTGCCGAGAGCTCATAAACACATATACATGCATTGATTGACTCTCATAGAAGCAACAGAAGAAACTTGAAATTAGAGGACACACTAGACAACATAAAAATGTAAAGCTATAGTCCACACGGAGATTCGAACCTGTCACCTCCAATGGGGACAGAGCCTCGCTGTAGGAACATGTGTACTTTGACGTGCAGGATAATCAATACACGTTTATTTGTTTATTAGCTGTCTTAGAGGCCTCATGGTTTCCCCAACTGATATTGCTGTTTATGACAGAAAGCCCTTGTAGGGTCTTGGCGACGATATTGTTGACATGCAGTTTGACAGCCAGGGACCGCTTCCTTTTCTTTTTGTTAGCAGTTCACTTACTTTGAACACACTCATAGTCTACTGCTTCTAGTGGACATGCTACTACTTACAGTGCTCTTACTGATTCTTGCATGGGTTAGCTTTCCCTATTAGTAGTGTCCCTCGCCAATCACGTGAATCCCCTCCGACTTAAGAGGAACTTGTAATTTACAGTCCCCAAGTCAAGGAATAGTAGTCAACATTTTAGTCCAACTTACAGGTATAGGGGTTGAACTAGCTACTTCGGCATCAGCACACTGGATGTCTAGGAACGAGCGCTCTTATCCATTCGATCATGCTGACCTCGAGGGTTCGGTTAAATTCTAGGAGTTAATTAGCGGGTGCTGTACACGGAACGGTTAGGACGTTGCACTGTCTGTGGAATGCATCGCTCTCGGACGAGGGTTCCAAACCTTAAGCTTCCCGTTTGCTACAGGAGGGAAAGTCTGTCCATGTATTCCGCCGTGCTCGCAGTCCTATATGAATGTAATAGTCCCAGCACACCACGGATGTACAGTAGATTCATGCTTCATGACTTGTGTTCTTTGTTGATAAATTGTCGGTAACATCATTATTTATCATGGCAGTAGGATGATGAGAACTGACAATGCGTTTGGTTTTAAAGAAAAACGTCTAGGTTGTTTAATCTTGGTTTGACAAATGCATTGGCTGCAACACACCATTCATTCATTCATTCATTCATTCTATCCAGCACATTCTATAGGTCTTTGTCTACATACCTCTATTCGTCATATACCTGTATGGAAGGACCTCATTATCTTAGGACAACGTATTTGATAATATACATCATATTTCTAGTAGCCGGGATGCTCTTATTTCTACGTGGTTCTGTAATTCTTCTTCTTCTTCTTCTTCTTCTTCTTCTTCTTCTTCTTCTTCTTCTTCTTCTTCTTCTTCTTCTTCTTCTTCTTCTTCTTCTTCTTCTTCTTCAGCATTCCGAATTCGTCTCTCTGGTTGACTTTCTCTTGCCAGTCGCTGATTCCAATTGCTTGTAGGTCTGTATGTATATTATCTCTCCACCGTCTTCTTGGTCTACCTCGGGGTCTACGGTCATTTATTTCCTGAGTGTAAGCGAGTTTTGTTTCCCTATTATCTTCCATTCTTTCTATATGCCTCAGCCATTGCCGTCTATTAGCCTTCATGATACCACTGATTAGCGGGGACTTAAACAGATCATAAATGTCTTTGTCGTTTCTTCTTTTCCACTCTCCACTTTGTGTATTCCTAATGGGCCCAAAGATGCGTCTTAAGACTTTGCTCTCAAAGGTTTGTAACAAGGCTTCGTCTCCTTTAGTTGTACTCCAGGTTTCAGAGCCATACAGCACAACTGGTCTGATCAGTGTTTTGTATATTGTGATCTTGGTGTTACGAGATAGCGCATTTGATTTTAGCAGATGTTGTAGTGCATAGTATATCTTATTTACAGAGTTGATTCTAGCTTGTATTTCTTCCCTTATTATGTTGGAGCAGTTGAAGATTGTACCCAGGTATTTGTATGTTTCCGCTCTTTTAATGGTCATATTATCTATTTGTATGTGGCCAGAGTTTTTAGCCATTCCTTCTCTTGAAATTACCATATATTTTGTCTTAACTTGGTTAATAACCAGCTCCATTTGTTAAGCTTTTCCCAATATTTGCCGATGTCTTTTGTTCACTTTGCCCTATAATATCTATATCATCTGCATAACGAAGCAGTCTGGATATTCCTCCAATAGCACATTCCTCCTTTACCTTCCTTACAACTTTCTATAGAGCCAGATTGAAAAGGAGCGGCGATAGTGCATCATCCCTGTTTCAAGCCAGATGTTATTTGGAAAGGGTCTGATTTCCTGCCTTTATATGTTACTATATTATAAGTATCTTCCATGCATAGTCTGGCCATGTTGATTATCTTCCTTGGTATTCCAAATTCCTGCATAGCATTCCATAGACTATTCCTATGGACACCATCATAAGCCTTTATAAAATCCACAATTTTTCTTGGCGATTTGTCGTAAGATAAATATCTGATCTATTGTTGATCTGTTTTGTCTAAAACCCACCTGGTAGTCACCTGATATGTCTTCGGAATATGGTTTTAGTCTATTTAGTAATACCGCGGATAGTATCGTATAGCTTGTTCTGTAATTGCTTCTGATAAATCTCTTGGCCTCATTATAGACTATTTCTATATCAGGTTGAGAAAGTCTTCCACCTTCCTTGGTCAATCTGTCGGTCTCTTAATTTCCAGGTAAGTTGGTATATGAAAAGATCCATTGTATTAAGGCTCTTTTGTGGTGAAAGAGGGGGGGGGGGGGGGGGGTTTGGGATTTGGGGGGGGGGGGGAGAACGGCTGGTGGGTGGGATTTCTGGCATTGTTCACTCAGCTGGTGATAAATTCAAAGTCAGAAGCCGAGGCAGAACCAACTCAAAAGACACTCATAGATTTATCGTCACAGCACAAGATGCAATACGTTATAGACTTCAAAAGCAAACACCGCGGCATTCAACTAGGTCGTTCTGTTCGACTTACAACAAATGAGTGTTAGGATAACGGGGATCATGGCTAACACGTACTTCAACATTCAAGCCAAACAAGCTTTCCAAATGTTGGTTATTGAAAACGGAACTTGTGTGCTGTTATTAGGTTGTTTAAAAAAAAACAACAGATCTCTAGGATTGAAACATGAAATCTATAACCTAACACAGAAAACGTCTTTAAGTAATTCAGGAGATGAAATCTCGTATGACCAGGTCACATTCTGAGACAGAAAGTAAAACCTAATAGAGCACTGGGACAAGAGGTATAAGGGTTAGATCAAGACGAAAATCTTCAAAGCAAGCCTGCTGAGATCTATCAATGTGGGCATACGTGAAATTAATCAGAATGAAGCAAGACAGACACAAAGGGAATCGAAAGATTAGAAATCTGTATTACCAGCCCGACTGCATAAATACTTGATGATGATGATGATGATGATGATGATGATGATGATGATGATGATGATGATGATTGGTGGTGGTGATGATGATGATGATGATGATGATGATGATGATGATGATGATGATGATGATGATGATGACGATGACGATGATGATGATGATGATGATGATGATGATGATGGTGATGATGATGATGATGATGATGATGATGATGATGATGATGATGATGATGATGATGATGATGATGATGATGGTGATGATGATGATGATGATGATGGTGATGATGATGTAAAACCATGTGAGGTGAACCGTTGAAGACATCGAGGCAGCACATAAAAACATTCACTAACATTGTCACTCATAGAAGTAGAAGAATGAAATAGAGATCAGAAGACACAAGACACCTAAACATTGAAAACTGGTTACCATACCGAGATTCAAACCTATCATCTCCACACAACACACAGTATAACACAGGTAAATTAAGTTAGATGCATATCCTTTCAGGACGTAGCCGTCAACTACAGCAATTTTTGGCTGTTTGTGATTCCTGGGGAAGCTTACGACCATTAGTTTTCCGGTTGCTCTCTGAACAACCGACACTCATACCATTGTATAGAAACTATCGCAATTGGGTCTGCTTCAAAAACGCCCACATCTGAGTTTCGAACGCAGTGTACGGGATTATGAATTGTATTTGTAACCCCTTGGCCACAGAGCAGGCAAAAAAGGTAAATTACACCTTTAACACTACTTGATACATTTTGGGCATATGGTCTTAGCTTCATTTATTTGTCGACTGATCAGGACTCGAAAATGATGTAGTCATTATCACACCGTCCATCTTTACTGCCTAAAATAGTTTCTGGTAACCATTATCTGTCTGTCTGTCTGTCTGTCTGTCTGTACACACACACACACACACACACACACACACACACACACACATGTATCCATCAACTTATCCATCGATCTATCGGCCTACCTGCACGTATAAGCGTGTGTCGGTCGGTATATTGGTCTGTCTGTTCGTGTGCGCGTCCATTCGTTCGTCCGTCGTAATCTGTGTTAGTCTGTTTCCTATTTATCTATCTGTCCCTCTAGTATTCACTTAAAGCGATTAATCATTCCTACATTTGCGCCCCGCTCTATCCATGCATTTTTCTGTTTTCAAACTACACACAAATCAATTGGCGGCTAACTGTATTGACACCACCCACCCAAGAGCGTTAGCCAGCCTTTATCATGTTAAGCCGACCAGAGATGGCCGGCTAACATAGGGACCTCCCTGGCATAAAACCGCCCAAGTGTGCACTTAGTTTATCCCCGTCCTACGACCCTCTCCTAGAACGAGCCTTGCAGTATTTTATGGAGCACTCAACATCAGATGGCCGTGTGTTTAAGGCAGGTTGGAAACAGAAAACCTCCCGGAATAACAATATATGTCAGTTATATCTAGTCATTTATACAAGCTGAATAATTACTTGATTGGTTGATTGTAGCTAGTCATTTATACAAGCAGCGTGATTAGTTGATTGGTTGATTGTAACCAGTCATTTATACAAGCAGCATGATTAGTTGAGTGGTTGATTATAGCTAGTCATTTATACAAGCTGAATGATTACTTGATTGGTTGATTGTAGCTAGTCATTTATACAAGCAGCGTGATTAGTTGATTGGTTGATTGTAACCAGTCATTTATACAAGCAGCGTGATTAGTTGAGTGGTTGATTATAGCTAGTCATTTATACAAGCTGAATGATTACTTGATTGGTTGATTGTAGCCAGTCATTTATACAAGCAGTGTGATTAGTTGATTGGTTGATTGTAGCCAGTCATTTATACAAGCTGAATGATTAATTGATTGGTTGTTTATAGCTAGTCATTTATACAAGCAGAGTGATTAGTTGACTGTAGCTAATCGTTTATACAAGCTGAATGATTATTTGTTTGGTTTATTGTAGCTAGTCGTTTATACAAGCTGAGTGATTAGTTGATTGGTTGATTGTAGCTAGTCATCTATAGCAAGCATATTGATTTGTTGATTGGTTTATTGTAGCTCGTCGTTTATACAAGCTGAGTGATTAGTTGATTTGTTGATTGTAGCTAGTAATTTATACAAGCATATTGATTAGTTGATTGACTGATTGATTGTAGCCAGTTATTTATACCAGCAGATTTATTACTTGATTGACAGATTGTAGCTAGTCATTTATACAAGCAAATTGATTGTTTGATTGATTGATTGTAGACAGTCATTTATACAAGCAGAGTGATGAGTTGATTAATTGAATGTAGCCAGTGATCTATACAATCAGAATAATTAGTTGATTGATTGTAGGCAGTCATTTATATAATCAGATTGGTTGATTATACCTATTCATTTATATGGGAAGATTGATTCGTTGATTGATTGATTGTTGATGTGTTTGTTTATGTATCGTCTGGAAGATGAAAGTTGAACTTCTTAAGTTCGATGTGTTGGCGTTCGTTTGAGCTCTGAAAAGAGCTGGCATCTGTCTTGGGGTGATGTTGATATACGTACTTTTCTCCCCATCCGATATGAAACTACGTTGTCACGTGGGGTATCTGTCGCACAGCTGCGCCTCCCTTCTGCAAACTCATAAACCAGTAGGGAGGAAGTGCAAGGCCGGAACTGGACACTTACATCTGTGGAGAGCCATACAAGGATGTAGAAGGTCACCATAGGTCATTGACTGGCTGAGGTTAGGTCTATGTTGGATGTTAGGTATTCATTTTCAACAGATTCCACTCGAATGCTGAATTTGTGAAAACATAAATAGCATAATGGACTGTATGTGTAAACATTGCCGACAATGGGCAGTTTATGGAATTTGTTGGCAACGATATCTCAGATGGGGTACTAGTTAAACTGTGAAATACAGCTGCTTGTGTTGTTTAAATTATAACCTTCTCGTGTGTTTATTCTGACGAAGTAACAGCTGCATAATGAGTAATTCCTGTGTGCAAAAACTCGCCTGCCGTTTGATATTGTTATCATTTTCTGTTTCTTACTCCTCCTCCTCTTCCTCTCTATCTTCAGGTGTCTGATTTGTAGCAGGCATTGATATTTATGACACAGCAACCATCTTTTTGTCATCTACTGTTTTACGAAGTTTTAAGGAATCTTGCTGATGACCCTTGTCATATACATCCGCCTCTGTCTTCCTGTGTCATTCCGCTCAGTATGTTCCAACTTTAGGCCAATCTCCCTACTCTACCTCTACCGCTGATTTACCCCATACATTATATTCCTATTGTTCTCGTGGTTTTGATGTATGACCTTGCCATACCTGCAGCATCGGCGCTTATTTACCTCCCATTTAACAATATCTCCGACAGTCTTTCCCAAAAGCCACGTCCCTACTGCCTCAAGTTCACCCATCACTGTGTCGCTCCTTGCCCAGTATTCACATTATTAAGAACACCATACAACACAACTTTCCCCAGCATATTTGATGAAATGTATACCTTTAACAACTCCATTTCTGACACAAAAAGACCCCACTTTGCTGTTTCAGATAGATAATGTGGTTAACACTTCGACCGTCCATCTTCATATTGTGGGCTGGCTACCTAATCATACCACGTGTCTTTGACTTGGCATTCCAGAGAGTGCACGGTAAACGTAATTTCATGGCAGGCATTACGGCTAAGGCCAGGTGTCACGCCTTCACATATTCTAATCCATGGCAATAATGAGGTGGGTTGGTCAGTTCCTTTTGTCATTGATTATCAGGTAACTATTTTATGAGACTGGATCGACCCCAGAGCTGTTCTTGTCGGAGAAACTTGGCACTGCAGGGGGTTGAACCTGGGTCACTGTGGTGGTAAGAAAACCCACTAAACACTGTACTACTGCAGTCCAAAGAAAGGTTTGCAGTTTCTAAGAAATATGATACCTTCATCCCAGATGTTTAACATACTCGTAAACTCACTCTTGGTAATTTACTGTTCTTGTTTCCCTTAATTTTCCGCACCAGAGAGTTCAAACAATGGAGAGGGGAGAGGGGTGAGGCTAAAGGCGAGCGGATCTTCGTTATCTCAAGGAGATTATAGCATGGCGGAATAGATACGAGCGCTCGTCCTTAATTAACCGTGTGATGATGCCGAGGTTCTGATTTCAATTCCTACATCGGTCTATTGGGCTTAAATGTTGACTTCCCATCCTTGATTTGGGGATGTGACTTACAAATACCCCTGAAGTCGGAGTGGGCTCGCCTGATGGTGAGTGACACTGTCAATAGGGAAAGCTAATCCACACGCAAAATTCAGGTTAATGCACTAAACGTAGTGCCATGTGTACGGACTACGCTTGAGTTTAATTAAAGCGAGCGAATAAAACAAAAGTTCCACCAGGTTGCATGGTTCAGTCTCAATCCACAGAATTACCTGCAACAAGTGTAGCACAGAACACGAACTCCATGGCTCAGTCTCAATCCACAGAATGACCTGCAACAAGTGTAGCACAGAACACGAACTCCATGGCTCAAGCGACGACCCTCATGAGTCTCCTAGAAAATGTCACTAGTGAACAGATTGACGGAATTCAGAATGCATAAGCTGGGAAGTTAATGGTTGTATATTTAGTATCGGGTATTTCTTTGTCATTCACGCGTATTTGCTGAATCTAATATAGTTAACACCTATGCGGCATCTGTTGTAACTACATAACTCTAATGTGATCTAGATTATATACGATTTTATTTCACAGTCACAAAGATACCCAATCTAGATTGACCTCTTGTGGCTGACATAGAAAACATCGAGTACTTTACACGCAAGAACATCCACATCTAACAACAGAACGTCAGGAGCTCAGGTAAGTTAGTCTTGTTGAATGTATAGTCTTATTACTGGGCTTAACACTGACAAAACCACTGAATTAGTTGGTGTATATCAAAGGTCTTAAAGGTTTGGGCATAACAGTTAAGGTAAGCTTGGTTTCTGGAAGTAGAGGCGGGTGGGGGGGGGGGAGGGATGAGCGCGAAGCTCACATGGAATAGCAGACACTTGTGTTATGAGGGTGCGTCTGGAGAAGTGGCGAGGTGTGGAGGGGGGTTTCAGCGGGCCGGGAGGCGAGAAGTATTCTGTGGCGTACCTACTGCAGGATGATGATGATATGATGGTGATGATAATGACAATGATGATGATGATGATAATGTAAATCATCTTGTTTACTGAGAGAAACAGCATGTGCAACAAGTACAAGCCCGAGTAAATGGCTGCAATTATTTTAGGGCGAATCCCGTACTTCTAGAATGGCATGAGGTCAACTAAGAGCTAACTGACGTAAAGTCTCAGTGCAGCATTATTAATTATTATGAAGCCAGCTGTGGGCGTTTGTGTATTTGTGTACCTGTATTAAATTGGCCTCTGTGGGTTTGGGATTAGTGAACGTAGTTTTACAATGCCCAGACATACTAGACCGAGGGTTAGAAATCAGCAGCAAACAATTTGGGAGCAGAATACTTTGCGATGATTTACATTATATGAGCGTCGGTCGTTCAGAAAGCAGTAGCAGACTACTGAAGGCATAAACTGTCTAGTCAATAGTTAACAACCAATGCATGCTGTGGTTGATTGCAGCGTACTGTTTGGAGGACTGTGCTGCCAGATTTATATGTTGACCGCACTGTAAAATGTGTCCTGCCATCATCTGAGGTGAATTAGGCTAAATTAAGAAATACATTTGCGAAGAAGCGATGAGGGCGTCCTTGAAGTTTGCTATTTATTGTTTCACACGAAGCACGGATGGTACGGTGCTCAAGATCAAGCCATCTCACGTAACGATGATCAATATTCTACCCCAAAAAATCATAAATGTCTTTGTATTATCTCCTTAACTGAACAGCTGTAAGACAATCTTTTGATAATCCCAATGCCAGTTCAACAAAGTACCATTTCAAAACAATGTTTTCCCGTAGTGATTTTGAATAACGAAGACACAAACAATAGATTGCACGATTTATTGCCTGGCATATTTCGCTGCATCTCGTCAGGTACATACTGCAGAATTCACACAACATAAAGTAAATTAACTAGATAATCCTTCAAGCTGAAATATACACATGTTCGCACAGTAATGTCAATTGTCTACCATGGTGATTTTAAGCTGACGAACATGTCTTTCTGTTTGCACAAATCTGGCTTGCGTTGACTGAGCATTATTGCTTCTGCAGACTTTAACAAGCGAGTATTTTGTATGTTAAACAACACGCGAAAGGCAATGACTCTTGTCAACCACATGGCGGCTTTCGATAATGTGCCTACCAACTGAAGACGCGGGGAGCTTCCGGTGTGTCGGACCCACTAGGCTCGCCTCACCTGTATGTCGTATCTTGTCGACCCATTGAGGTATGTGTTCTGACACTCTTTTCTCCAGTTGGCATATTATCGAAAACGGCGATGTGATTGACAGAGAGGTTTGGCTATATGGCATAATCGAGACAAGAACACCGGACAGGCTTGGCTATATGCCATAATCGTGTCAAGAACATCGGACAGGCTTGGCTATATGCCATAATCGAGACAAGAACACCGGACAGGCTTGGCTATGTGCCATAATCGTGTCAAGAACATCGGACAGGCTTGGCTATATGCTATAATCGTGGCAAGAACACCGGACAGTCATGGCTATATGGCATAATCGTGTCAAGAACACCGGACAGGCTTGGCTATATGCCATAATCGGGACAAGAACATCGGACAAGGTTGGCTATATGGCATAATCGGGACAAGAGCACCGGATTGATCTAACACCAGTGATCCAGTGAGATGGCAGACAACGACTTGTCCACACATATCGGCATGGCACATTATAATGATTATATAATAGGTGTATTAGTTGTTCTCGTATCTCTCCTTTTACTCTTATTCGCATTGTTGGGTTAATCGGTTGCCGCGATGATTACCATAGCGTGGGTCTCCAAAATATTAATTTCTAATATAAATTCTGCATTTCTGCCAGAGACGTGTGTGTGTGTCAGTGTGTGTGTGTGTGTGTGTGTGTGTGTGTGTGTGTGCGTGTGTGTGTGTGTGTGTGTGTGTGTTATTTTAACGTGAAGGGTACATTTGGATGGTTTTAACGACGTGAGCCAAGGAGAGTTACATAGAAGACATGTTTGTGAGCAACAGTATTAGTGTATTGAGAAGGACCGATCCTAAACTAGCATCTTCAAGTCACGAGCGTTTAGTTCGAACTTAAGACTCCTCTGACAGCCCAACACCCGACAAGACAACGACTGTGTGACATCAGCTCAGATAGATAAATTATAGGTTCTTGTTCTAACAGCATTGATCGTCCACTTCACTGGCTGTGGTATTACTGTAACGGGCAAAACACACTTTCTGGGTTTTTCCCACTTGATCCGGTTATTGTTCTTGTGCAGCGATCGATGCTTAGTGAGTAATTCGAATCTGAATGCATGTATCACACATGTTCATGAATTTCCGTGTCTGTCGGACCGCCCGCCTGCCAGCCCATCCTTGTCTGCATGTCTGTCTGCCTGCCTGTCTGCTGGTCTGTCGGTCGGTTGGTCTGTCTGTCTGTCGGTCGGTGGGTGGCTGGGTGGGTCGATCGGTCCGTCAGTCTGTATGTCTCACCCATCCCGTCCCGTCCATGGTGAGGTGAAGCATATTCCAGATAGAACACCCGGGGGACAGTGAATGCAGTTTCACCATTCAGACACATTGCGTTCATTTTGTACTGTGGTATAAGCTACGGTCGTTCAGAATGCAATGGCAAACTACGGGACGTAAAATGTCTTAGAAAAGCACAAAGAGCCATAAACGCAAGGGATGATTGCGACGTCCTGATAAAGGATGATGGGACAGAATAGTTTAGTAATGATTCAGAAAAATAAAATATGGTGAATGAACTTCTAGCTGTAGCTTATGGCATCGTTAGTCAAACTATTACCATTTCAATTGGCATTGAATATATTCGGGTTAGTATAGAAGTGTGTGCCACTGTAATTAACATGGCACATAACGATAGAATAACCGATGATAAATGTAGTGTAGTTTGCCATTAATTATCTCATTGATTCACCAATGGTCTTAGAAGGTAAAGGCGGCGAAATGGTTACGGGTGCAGTTTATAATCCCGCATTTCCGCATTCGAAACACAGCTGCGGGTGATTTCGCAGCAAACCGCCTTGAGTTGTTTTTTTTTAACGAAATGGTATGTCGATCAGAAAGCAATGGCAAACTACTGAACATAAACTTGCCAAGAGATCACCACAGCAAAACAAATTTAAAAAAACAAAACAAAAGCACAATGCTGGTATTGACTGCAAAGTCCTATAAATTATATGTAACCAACTTTTGTATATGCATCTGCTTGATAGCTCGAAGTGTGACTAATAATAATACACGAGGAAGGTCTTTTGTAATTTCACAACAAAGATTAAAGATTTTTGCCTTTAATAGGTTCAATACCAAAGGATAATTTATCCTCAAATATGTCATCCCATTTTGACAGAAAGGCGATATATCGACATACAAGGTTCATCGTGATTTGTTTCTTGTTTCGTTGTTTTTTCCACAATTTCAATGCTCATTCAATGGACATTTACACTATAATACTTGTTCATTTGATTGTGCACCAAGTTTGGTCCTTATATGGCACTGAATCGGTTAACATTCGCCATGCTATGTAGTGCTAAGAAAATTGTTTCCTTCTCTAACAAAAACAAACTGTTGTCCTCACTGTGGCCACCCACAGGGCAGGAATCGGTTGACAGTCAAATAGCTCATGCCTGTGAAGGAAACACGACAAAGCAAAGGCTAATCCCACATGTCCGTGCGTGACGTGATGAATCATGTCCTGGTGACGTCACACTATGCCTCTCTGTAGACGTGACAGGCCAGCACCGGTTATGCATGCCCTGCTGGGTTCTGGGTTTGGAGAGGAGAATGAGATCTCTGCAGCACAATTCGTGTAGACATGATACATTGGTGCCCAGTCGAAAATAAAGTCTTTAAACCAACGTTATTTCTATAGACGCAAGCTCTGTGCAGGTCATAGATGACGTGAGAATGAGATCTCTGCAGCACAATTCGTGTAGACATGATACATTGGTGCCCAGTCGAAAATAAAGTCTTTAAACCAACGTTATTTCTATAGACGCTAGCTCTGTGCAGGTCATAGATGACGTGAGAATGAGATCTCTGCAGCACAGTTCGTGTAGACATGATACATTGGTGCCCAGTCGAAAATAAGTCTTTTAAACCAACGTTATTTCTATAGACGCAAGCTCTGTGCAGGTCATAGATGACGTGAGAATGAGATCTCTGCAGCACAGTTCGTGTAGACATGATACATTGGTGCCCAGTCGAAAATAAAGTCTTTAAAACCAACGTTATTTCTATAGACGCAAGCTCTGTGCAGGTCATAGATGACGTGAGAATGAGATCTCTGCAGCACAGTTCGTGTAGACATGATACATGGGTGCCCAGTCGAAAATAAAGTCTTTAAACCAACGTTATTTCTATAGACGCAAGCTCTGTGCAGGTCATAGATGACGTGAGAATGAGATCTCTGCAGCACAGTTCGTGTAGACATGATACATTGGTGCCCAGTCGAAAATAAAGTCTTTAAACCAACGTTATTTCTATAGACGCAAGCTCTGTGCAGGTCATAGATGACGTGAGAATGAGATCTCTGCAGCACAGTTCGTGTAGACATGATACATTGGTGCCCAGTCGAAAAATAAAGTCTTTAAACCAACGTTATTTCTATAGACGCAAGCTCTGTGCAGGTCATAGATGACGTGAGAATGAGATCTCTGCAGCACAGTTCGTGTAGACATGATACATTGTTGCCCAGTCGAAAATAAAGTCTTTAAACCAACGTTATTTCTATAGACGCAAGCTCTGTGCAGGTCCTAGACGACGTAGACTCTAGTACATCGGTGTTCAGAGTTAAAACAATCGGAGAATAGAACCCAGGTGTCTTGATTTAGAGGACAACTATACCAATAGCTCGGCTAGGTGCTCATTTTTATGGGTTTGTAGAACCCTAACATGGCTTTGACATTTACTTTCCTCTAACTCTTTGGTTATTGGCTGTCTTCATTGGAAACGTGTGGAAGGTATAAATAACAAATGGACGTATAGACAGAAGTTGAACAGGGAAGCAGTTAGATGGCGGGTAACTCAGTGTCACGAAAATAAACTTGATGTTCGATCGATGACAAACAATACCCGACATTAGTCTGCAAAAACAACCGACCCTTTGATGTTGTACAGACTGAGAAAAATACGTCGTTAAAACTGTCTACACACGATCGGCATTTCTAACTGAGAAACAAAATACGTCGCGTCAAAATGTCTACACCTGGTCGGCGAATCTTTATGATGTGGGTTGTTCGAGAAACGAATAACAACGCCAAACGTCTGCCAAGGCGGTAGTAGCCTTTGAAGTGCTAGACGGAAAGTCTGGACAGACGCGGGATGGATTCTGTGATGTGGGGAATTCTCAGGTTGAACTATTGATTGTACGGGACAAAGAATTTCCCCAAATGAAAGCAAATTTGACGGCGGATTGACTCCAGTTAGTCTAGAACAGGAGGAGGAAACCAGATTCTGGACGGATCAGCGTCTAGACTTTTTGGTGACGTCACTCCAGCCCAATATAAAAAGCGTTGCTGTAAACAAGTAGAGTTAGTCGATCAAGATTTCTGAAGTGTGGAAAGATAGGTGCAGTTTTCCGAGTTGTGTTCAATGAAAGAAACTAGGGTGTCAAATTGTTGATATTATCGGCGGACATAGATCCAGTCTGTGATTGCCTAGTTTCGATTAGCAACCGGAATAGGCATATGGTAGGCTATTAATCATATCTAACTTAGAGTATGATTAGGAATAGAGTACAGTACTGTGCGGTGATATAATGTATTATAGGTGCGGTGATATAATGTATTATAGGTGTGTGATATAATGTATTATGATTAGTGATAGAATGTTCTATAAGTGCGGTGCTAGAAAGTATCATAGGAGCGTCGGCACTAGTATCCTATTGTGTGGCTTCAACTAGCTTGTGTGATATATCATTTTACTCAGGGAGTTGAGGACAATGTAGTGGAATAATAATTAGAGAGATTAAGGATGGTTGAGAGGGAGGAGAGGAATGTGAAATGGTAGGATCTTCCAGTAGGGCATCTGCTGGGTTTCTACCCGTTCCTTTATTCTTTCCTGGTGTTGCCATGTCTCAGATCATATGATGAGTTATTTGGCCGTATGACAGAGATCGGATCTCTGTTATAGATCTGAGTGCTGCTATTGGCCTACACTCACCTAATTCCGGCCAGGATTGAGTTGCCCTCACCATAGTATTCTCTATTCTACAGGTTCCATTTACAGGTCCACGTATGTGTGCTATGATTTTCAACAGTGAAGCTAACACATTTTAGAAGATGATGGCTCAGAATTTGAAGACAGAAGTTGCTGAGAGGCCGCTACATTGGGCTTATACCCAAGTTGGTTTGCGGGAACCTGGCTTCTGCTGAGCAGGACATGCTGATGAGATTTATGTTTAGCAAGTGATAGGTGTATCACTGAACAGTCAGAACATTGTAGATATACACTACTGATACCAGGAACAGTCATACAAATTTATACTGATACCTAGAACATTCAGATTGTGGTGTTAATATGGGGACTCTTTAAAACCAGTGACACTAGATCCATTAAGATTTCCCCAGTAACAGTGACAATAGGGTTAGAATTTTCTGATTAACAATCAGTTAAATAACAGAGGAAATTCATAGTGGGAATCAGATTGAAGACTCTCATTAGACAGTGTTTGTCATGGGTGTCCAAGCATCCTAGTGGTTCAAGAGACAACGGAGGAAGTCTTCACGTGACCGGAGGAGCATCACCTTGGTGAGGTTGCTTGTCTGGAATACATGGTGCTAGTGTGTTCTCAGCACAGTGATGAGAATGACTATACTCCTGAACACTGATCTGAGTCTATAGACACTTTAGAATATACGTCACACATTCTACACTTTATAACACACACACACACACACTTCTCCTACATATACTCTTTGCTTTAATAAATTTCTTGTTTTTATTTGTTGAAGCTAGAGTTGTCACGTATGTTATGTTGGGGAAGAATGAGAGGGGGCATGATCCAGGAGTGAGTAAGAGTGAGAAGAAGGTGTCTTCAGATTGAGGGAGTGTTGTGGACGGAGTCTACTGGATATCTCCAGGATAGAGATATTGAATTAAAACAAATGTGGGTGTTGATTCCCCTCACTCCAGGGACGACACTAAAGTGGTAAAGAAGAACAAATAACTACTACGACATTCATTCTTTACACACACGACATTTATTGGGGCTCGTAAACGTGATCTTTGGACAGCGGGATCTTTCGTAAACGGGATCTTTAGACAACGGGATCTTTCATAAGCGGGGTCTTTTAACACGGGATCTTTTGACACGGGATCTTTAGTTAGAGGATGGAGATATCCTATTAGTGAGAATCCAGCTAGAGTGAATGTGGATAGGGGTTAGGACTTATCTTACCTGTTCACACTTCACACGTCTGCATAGGTCTGTGGTCCTGATTCTACTCTTGTCACTGAGTGATTGTGTTGTGTTGTGTGGTGTGTTATAAAATATATAGATTAATTGTATTTGGTCATTATCTATATATTTGTTTAGAGATAATCTATACTCTATCTGCTGAGTTACCTCTCTGAAAAATGGCCACTCCTAAACTAACTACGGCAGAACTAAGGGCAAAGGGGGAAGAAATGGGATTGTCGGGTTCTGCACTAACAGATTACGTACAGGAGGTGGAGAGGGAGTATCGTCAAGCAGAAAGGGAAGATCGAAAGGCTGAGTTGGAATTGATAAGGATGGAGTTAGAGCAAGCAGCTAAGAAATTGGAAGCAGAACAAGCTGCTAGGCAATTTGAAGCTGAGCAAGCAGCTAAGAAATTTGAAGCTGAGCAAGCCGCTAAGAAATTTGAAGCTGAGCAAGCAGCTAAGAAATTTGAAGCGGAACAGGCTGCTAAGAGATTGGAAGCGGAACAGGAAGCTCAGAAAAGGGAGCACGAGTACCGGATGCGGGAACTCGAGCTCAAGAGGCAATCTAGTGGGGAAACTGAGGGAGCAGTGGGAGGTTCCTCTCTCCCTGGCTCAACACCAGTAGGTGGACATAGCTACCATGCTATGAAGTTCCCTCTAGCGATCTACGAGGAGGACAAAGAGAAGATTGACCAGTACCTTCAACGCTTTGAGGCTATGTCGGTTGCTATGGGTCTGGAGCGTGACAAATGGAATCTCAAGCTATCCCAGGGATTACGCGGGACCGGTTACGAGGTTTATTCTCGCCTGCCACCAGGACATGAGAACAATTAT
Source organism: Cepaea nemoralis (assembly GCA_014155875.1). Lineage (NCBI taxonomy): Eukaryota > Metazoa > Mollusca > Gastropoda > Stylommatophora > Helicidae > Cepaea > Cepaea nemoralis. Next base: position 192,633 of record JACEFZ010022125.1, on the reverse strand, counting down.
GACGAGTTGAAGACGGCTCTGCTGAAACGATTCGAAGTTACGTCACATACCTACCGGAAAAAATTTCGAGGAGCGAAACGAGAACCGGGGGAGTTGTTCGCCGCCTATAGTCTGCGTCTGAAAGCCTATCTCCATAAGTGGATGGATTTGGCTGGGTTCGCGCATGACTATGAGAGTCTGGAAGAGCTCATGGTAGTCGACCAGATGCGGAAGCAAATGTCGAAACCTCTCAGGACATTCTTGGGAAAATAAGGGGCGGAACGAATCGACATGGTGACGAAATTGCAGAACGGTTCGTCGAGGTCCATGGGGAGGCAGCAGAAAACCTTTCTACCAACACCAAAAGTCAGGAAAAACATAACCTGAAGAAAGCCAAGAGCACAGGAACTAAGAAGGTGGAACCATATGTCAAAACTTCAGAGGAGAGTTTGGAGAAGACGAAGGGGGAAAGCAAGAGCACTTCGAGCTCTACACAAAAACGACCATGGTCGGAGAAGTGGTGTTCGATTTGTAAGTCACCTTCTCACAATACGAAGGATTGCAAATCGAAGGCTAAGAACCCTCACTTCGCGGCATGTCAAGTGACTTCAAAGGCAGGTGGACACTGACAATGCCAAGGTCGACAAGGATACTCACCAGCAGGAGAGCTCAATAAAGTCCGGCACTAGAAAATCTAGGACAGGGAAATGGTGCAACCACTGCAGGTCGAATACGCACAATGCTATTGACTGCAGGGGAAAGTCAGGAGACACTCAATTCGTCGTGTGCCCCGGGAAACCTAAGGTGGAGCCCACTAAACAGGTCGAGGCCGAGGGAGAGACTCCAGACCAGGAAAAACCACCTGTAGTGGAATTGGTAGAAGTTAACGGTCGTCAAGTGGAGTGTTTGTACGACACAGGACTGGACGGGGAGGCCGTGATTTCTGCGGATCTGGTACATCCAGAACAATTCACAGGTGAGACCATGGAGATACAGCCTGCACAGAAGAGTGCTGTAGCCATGAAATTGCCCATTGCCAGAGTGGAGATTCGGTCAAGATATGTCACCGGCACCATCAAGGCCGCGGTGTTGACCGATCCCATTTTTCCCGTAATCCTCGGTTGCCGGTATGTCTTTCTGGGAATGCCCAGGGAGCCAATCCATATGGGAGCAATACAGACTCGCTCTCAGACGAGAACGGATGAGGCAGAAGCAAATGTGACTAACCCACTGCCAGGGGAGTTGCGAACTGCCCAGAGTGAGGATGCTACTCTACGTCCTTGCTACAAAAAGCTGCAGAAAAGTGCTGATCCACCCAAACGGGGGCAGTACTATATGAAGAATAGGATACTCTACAGGAGAGCCGGAAGGGGAGACAACCTACATGGTCAGTTGGTGGTCCCAAAGGCCCACCGTTCCCAGATTCTTCATATGGGGCATACCATCTCATTCAGTGGGCATATGGGTATTGCCGCCACGATGCAGCGAATTTCCTGCCATTACTATTGGCCGGGAATGACAGGTGATGTGCGTCGGTATGTGAAGTCATGCCCTGAGTGCCAGAGGGTGGCACCAAAACACTGGACAGCGCCGGTGGTCTTGGGTGAAATGCCCATCATGAACTCTCCTTTCGAGAGGGTAGCCATCGATATTGTGGGTCCACTTCCTAGGACTAGGAAGAGGAACATGTACATACTCACCATGGTGGATTGCTGTACAATGTGGGGTGAAGCCATACCGTTGACCACGATTGACTCGAAACGAGTGGCAGGCGCACTGATGGAGGCCTTTACCAGATTGGGCTTTCCTGATCAAATACTGACGGACAATGGGTCCCAGTTTTGTGGAAAACTTATGGAGGAGGTATTTAGGGTGTTCCACTCTAACCATATCCATACCAGCCCTTACCACCCTCAAGCCAATGGACAAGTAGAGCGTTTCAACGGCACGTTGATGACAATGCTCAGGAAACTGGCGCAGGAAAAACCTGATAGGTGGGATGAATATATCCCAGCAGCACTTTTTGCCTATCGGGAAGTTCCTCATGGCTCAACAGGACTACCACCCGCTACGTTGCTGTTTGGTCGTCCAATCAAAGGACCGTTGGAAGCCATGTTGAGGAGTTGGACTGAAGAGGGGACGTCAGAAGAAGTGATCTCTTCTTACAAATATGTGGAGGAACTGAAAGAAAAACTTCACAAGGGATGGACTCTGGCAAATCAAAACTTGAAAAAGGCCAGAAAAAGACATGCGGCTTACTACAACCGTAGGTCTAAAGACAGATCTCTAGAGGTGGGAGACAAAGTATTGTTGCTACTCCCAACGGGAAACAACAAACTGGAGATAGGTTGGCAAGGACCATTTCCCGTGGAAAGGGTGATATCCAGAACCAACTATCAGATCCGGATCCGGGGAAAGTCGAAGATTTTCCATATCAATCTCTTGCGGAAATACGAAGAGAGACCCGGAGAAAAAGCAGCTCACCTCATGGCAATGGCAGTTGCAGTGGAGACAGAAGTGGGAACCAACGAGGGCAGGGAATATCCCCTGGTACACCAGGAAACCTACAAGGATGTGCAGGTGAACCCTGATCTGACTTCCCAGGAGAGGGAAAAGATAACCCAGGTTCTCGAGTCTCATAAGGAGATACTGACTGATAAACCAGGACGAACGAGGTTGGTGGAGTTCGAGATGAATTTGACCACACAGGAGCCGGTTCGCGAGAAGGTTTACCCAGTGCCATTCTCTAAAGAAAAGGCCCTGGAGGAGGAAATACAGAAACTGTTGGAGGATGACGTGATTGCACCATCCACATCCCCATACAATGCGGGGGTGGTTTTGTTACGAAAACCAAGTGGAGAACACCGGTTGTGTATAGACTACCGACTGCTGAACAGTCATACACAATTTCAGGTGGAACCTTTGCCGAATCCAACTCAGTTATTCGCGAGGCTCCATAAGGCAAGGTATTTCTCAAAGGTGGATCTGAGTCGCGGGTATTATCAGATTCCGGTCAAACCAGAGGTTCGACCACTACTGGCCTTCAGTACCCCCAGTGGACATTACGAATTCAAGGTCATGCCCTTTGGACTCAGCAATGCACCTAGTGTGTTTACTCGCATGATGAGGACTTTACTTGATCCTTTACAGGATCCGTCCATCATCTCATTCATGGATGATATTCTGATTTCCAGTGACAGTTTGGATGACCATTTACAATCCTTGGAACGAGTTTTCAATAGGCTCAAGGAAGCAGGGCTTACTGCTCGCCCAACCAAGTGTATGATTGGTTACCAGACTCTGGAATTTCTAGCTCACACCATAACTCCAGGACACGTTGTCCCAGAGGAAAAGAACCTGGAGAAAATCAGATGTGATCCAAGGCCAAAAACGAAGAAGGATGTGCGATCTTTTCTCTCGTTGTGTGGGTTCTACCACAAATTTATCCCACATTTCACTGAACTGGGAGCTCCATTAACCGAAACCTTGAAAAAGGGATTCCCGGACCAAATCGTTTGGACACCAGAATGTGAGAGTGCCTACAGTCAGTTGAAGGAGGCCTTGGTCAGCAAACCTGTGTTACAGCTCCCGGACCTTTCCAAACCATTTGTGTTGAGAACGGATGCAAGTGGGATTGGGATTGGGGCAGCTTTGTTACAGGAAGGAAAAGACGATGCTTCGGTTTTGAAACCAGTGGCATACTGCAAGCAAGAAACTTCTCCCGGCTGAGAGGAATTATTCGACCGTCGAGAGAGAGTGTTTATCTCTCGTATGGGCCGTGCAAAAATTCCAGCCATATTTGTATGGAGTTCAGTTTCGAGTTCAGTCGGATCATCAACCCTTGATGTTCCTGGCCACTTCTCAGAAGCTCAACGCCCGTTTGATGCGGTGGTCGTTGCTACTTCAGCCATACCACTTTACAGTGGAGTATATACCTGGAAAGGAAAATGTTGGGGCTGATTTCCTGTCTTGACATCCAGCTCCTGAAAAAGAGGAATAGATCATCTATATCGAACCTCCAAGAAGAAAGAGTTGTTGCGGACTACTCTCTTAGGAGGGGGCCTATGTCACGGAAAATAAACTTGTTAGTTGCGATCGATGACAAACAAGACCCGACATTAGTCTGCAAAAACAACCAACCCTTTGATGTTGTACAGACTGAGAAAAATACGTCGTTAAAACTGTCTACACACGATCGGCATTTCTAACTGAGAAACAAGATACGTCGCGTCAAAATGTCTACCCCTGGTCGGCGAATCTTTATGATGTGGGTTGTTCGAGAAACGAATAACAACGCCAAACGTCTGCCAAGGCGGTAGTAGCCTTTGAAGTGCTAGACGGAAAGTCTGGACAGACGCGGGATGGATTCTGTGATGTGGGGAATTCTCAGGTTGAACTATTGATGTACGGGACAAAGAATTTCCCCAAATGAAAGCAAATTTGACGGCGGATTGACTCCAGTTAGTCTAGAACAGGAGGAGGAAACCAGATTCTGGACGGATCAGCGTCTAGACTTTTTGGTGACGTCACTCCAGCCCGATATAAAAGCAGTTGCGGTAAACAAGTGGAGTTAGTCGATCAAGATTTCTGAAGTGGTAAGATCGGTGCAGTTATTCCGAGTTGTGTTCAATGAAAGAAACTAGGTGTCTAAGTGGTTGATATTTATCGGCGGACATAGATCCAGTCTGTGATTGCCTAGTTTCGATTAGCAACCGGAATAGGCATATGGTAGGCTATTAATCATATCTAACTTAGAGTATGATTAGGAATAGAGTACAGTACTGTGCGGTGATATAATGTATTATAGGTGCGGTGATATAATGTATTATAGGTGTGGTGATATAATGTATTATGATTAGTGATAGAATGTTCTATAAGTGCGGTGCTAGAAAGTATCATAGGAGCGTCGGCACTAGTATCCTATTGTGTGGCTTCAACTAGCTTGAGTGATATATCATTTTACTCAGGGAGTTGAGGACAATGTAGTGGAATAATAATTAGAGAGATTAAGGATGGTTGAGAGGGAGGAGAGGAATGTGAAATGGTAGGATCTTCCAGTAGGGCATCTGCTGGGTTTCTACCCGTTCCTTTATTCTTTCCTGGTGTTGCCATGTCTCAGATCATATGATGAGTTATTTGGCCGTATGACAGAGATCGGATCTCTGTTATAGATCTGAGTGCTGCTATTGGCCTACACTCACCTAATTCCGGCCAGGATTGAGTTGCCCTCACCATAGTATTCTCTATTCTACAGGTTCCATTTACAGGTCCACGTATGTGTGCTATGATTTTCAACAGTGAAGCTAACACATTTTAGAAGATGATGGCTCAGAATTTGAAGACAGAAGTTGCTGAGAGGCCGCTACATTGGGCTTATACCCAAGTTGGTTTGCGGGAACCTGGCTTCTGCTGAGCAGGACATGCTGATGAGATTTATGTTTAGCAAGTGATAGGTGTATCACTGAACAGTCAGAACATTGTATATATACACTACTGATACCAGGAACATTCATACAAATTTATACTGATACCTAGAACATTCAGATTGTGGTGTTAATAAGGGAATCTTTAAAACCAGTGACACTAGATCCATTAAGATTTCCCCAGTAACAGTGACAATAAGGTTAGAATTTTCTGATTAACAATCAGTTAAATAACAGAGGAAATTCATAGTGTGAATCAGATTGAAGACTCTCATTAGACAGTGTTTGTCATGGGTGTCCAAGCATCCTAGTGGTTCAAGAGACAACGGAGGAAGTCTTCACGTGACCGGAGAAGCATCACCTTGGTGAGGTTGCTTGTCTGGAATACATGGTGCTAGTGTGTTCTCAGCACAGTGATGAGAATGACTATACTCCTGAACACTGATCTGAGTCTATAGACACTTTAGAGTACTACGTCACACATTCTACACATTATACACACACACACTTCTCCTACATATACTCTTTGCTTTAATAAATTTCTTGGTTTTATTTGTTGAAGCTGGAGTTGTCACGTATGTTATGTCGGGGAAGAATAAGAGGGGGCATGATCCAGGAGTGAGTAAGAGTGAGAAGAAGGTGTCTTCAGATTGAGGGAGTGTTGTGGACGGAGTCTGCTGGATATCTCCAGGATAGAGATATTGAATTAAAACAAATGTGGGTGTTGATTTCCCTCACTTCAGGGACGACACTAAAGTGGTAAAGAAGAACAAATAACTACTACGACATTCATTCTTTACACACGACACTCAGTACTACCGTGTATTCTAATTTTCGTTACAACAACATGATTGTAATATTAACATTTAAACTATATCCTGTTGTGAATTAATTTAAACTCTATTATGTTGTGGGTAAGAGATCTCGGGGTCGGCCTCTACTGCGATACAAAGATGTGTGTAAGCGGGACATACAGGCATTGATAATGCACACTGGGAGCAAGTCGCCGCTGAACGTGTTGCATGGAGGGCAAATATCAGAAATGGAATAAAGACAAAGGAGAACATTATTGCAGATAAGTCACACACCGAGCGTGTGAGACGTAAGATGGTGCATGATGGTGAATATGACCATGTGTTCACATGCATCCACTGTGGACGAATATTTACAGCGCGAATAGGCCTTATCAGTCAAATTCGCCACCGCCATGGGTTGTAGTTATTAATTAAGCCTTTTTGAAGAACAATGTAACAAACTATCGTCTGTCAAGACGGCAAGGTGCCAATGATGATGATATTCTGTTGTAAACAGACGAGTTTAAGTTAAGTAATTACGAGGAAAAAAATAAAAGTTCCGCCTCGTTCAACCTGTTCATTCAGCGTGGGGTGGATTTTGAGTATCTCTCCGTGCTGTGCTCTGTTTCGAGTTGATCCTAAGCAGGACTGGTTATATTTTTCCCCACTGTGTTCGTCGTGTACGGTTAAGTCTTTTGGGGCTTATGCCGACTGGCATTTTCTTTGTTGCGCTAAGTTCGTCTTGATGAGGACCGGCCCTAAGAAGGGCCTGCCATATTCAGTATCCCCCCAGTTGTTCGTTGCTTTCTTCCAACGGACAGGTCTTATTTAGTTCTCACAAGGACTACGGTCATCTAGTTCTCACAAGGACTGAGCTCACATAATCCTCAGAAAGACTTAACGTTTCTAGTCCTCACGCGGCCTGAACTTCTTCAGTCCTCATAAGGATTGAACTCATATAGTTCTCACATGGATTGAACTCATCAAGTCCTCACAAGGAAGCAGATAAACGTCAAGCGTCGAGTAATCACATGGCCCGTTAATGAAGAACGTGAGGCAGATAAAAGACAAGTGTCGCTTAATCACATGGCCCGCTACTGGATAATGTGAAGCAGATAAACGAAAAGTGTCATGTCACCCCATGGCCCGCTACTGAAGAATGTGAAGCAGATAAACGAAAAGTGTCATGTCACCCCATGGCCCGCTACTTAAGAATGTGAAGCAGATAAACGAAAAGTGTCATGTCACCCCATGGCCCGCTACTGAAGAATGTGAAGCTGATAAACGACAAGTGTCGCTTAATCACATGGCCCGCTACTGAAGAATGTGAAGCAGATAAACGAAAAGTGTCATGTCACCCCATGGCCCGCTACTGAAGAATGTGAAGCAGATAAACGAAAAGTGTCATGTCACCCCATGCCCGCTACTGAAGAATGTGAAGCAGATAAACGAAAAGTGTCATGTCACCCCATGGCCCGCTACTGAAGAATGTGAAGCAGATAAACGAAAAGTGTCATGTCACCCCATGGCCCGCTACTGAAGAATGTGAAGCAGATAAACGAAAAGTGTCATGTCACCCCATGGCCCGCTACTTAAAAATGTGAAGCAGATAAACGAAAAGTGTCATGTCACCCCATGGCCCGCTACTTAAGAATGTGAAGCAGATAAACGAAAAGTGTCATGTCACCCCATGGCCCGCTACTGAAGAATGTGAAGCAGATAAACGACAAGTGTCTTTTAATCACATGGCCCGCTACTGGAGAATGTGAAGCAGATAAACGAAAAGTGTCATGTCACCCCATGGCCCGCTACTGGAGAATGTGAAGCAGATAAACGGCAAGTGTCATGTCACCCCATGGCCCGCTACTGGAGAATGTGAAGCAGATAAACGAAAAGTGTCATGTCACCCCATGGTCCGCTACTTAAGAATGTGAAGCAGATAAACGAAAAGTGTCATGTCACCCCATGGCCCGCTACCTAAGAATGTGAAGCAGATAAACGAAAAGTGTCATGTCACCCCATGGCCCGCTACTGAAGAATGTGAAGCTGATAAACGACAAGTGTCGCTTAATCACATGGCCCGCTACTGAAGAATGTGAAGCAGATAAACGAAAAGTGTCATGTCACCCCATGGCCCGCTACTGAAGAATGTGAAGCAGATAAACGAAAAGTGTCATGTCACCCCATGGCCCGCTACTGAAGAATGTGAAGCAGATAAACGAAAAGTGTCATGTCACCCCATGGCCCGCTACTGAAGAATGTGAAGCAGATAAACGAAAAGTGTCATGTCACCCCATGGCCCGCTACTGAAGAATGTGAAGCAGATAAACGAAAAGTGTCATGTCACCCCATGGCCCGCTACTTAAGAATGTGAAGCAGATAAACGAAAAGTGTCATGTCACCCCATGGCCCGCTACTTAAGAATGTGAAGCAGATAAACGAAAAGTGTCATGTCACCCCATGGCCCGCTACTGAAGAATGTGAAGCAGATAAACGACAAGTGTCTTTTAATCACATGGCCCGCTACTGAAGAATGTGAAGCAAATAAACGACAAGTGTCGCTTAATCACATGGCCCGCTACTGGAGAATGTGAAGTAGATAAACGACAAGTGTCATGTCATCCCATGGCCCGCTACTGGAGAATGTGAAGTAGATAAACAAAAAGTGTCATGTCACCCCATGGCCCGCTACTGGAGAATGTGAAGCAGATAAACGAAAAGTGTCATGTCACCCCATGGCCTGCTACTGGAGAATGTGAAGCAGATAAACGACAAGTGTCGCTTAATCACATGGCCCGCTACTGAAGAATGTGAAGCAGATAAACGACAAGTGTCGCTTAATCACATGGCCCGCTACTGGAGAATGTGAAGTAGATAAACGACAAGTGTCATGTCACCCAATGGCCCGCTACTGGAGAATGTGAAGTAGATAAACGAAATGTGTCATGTCACCCCATGGCCCGCTACTGGAGAATGTGAAGCAGATAAACGAAAAGTGTCATGTCACCCCATGGCCCGCTACTGGAGAATGTGAAGCAGATAAACGAAAAGTGTCATGTCACCCCATGGCCCGCTACTGGAGAATGTGAAGCAGATAAACGAAAAGTGTCATGTCACCCCATGGCCCCGCTACTGGAGAAGGTGAAGCAGATAAACGAAAAGTGTCATGTCACCCCATGGCCCGCTACTGGAGAATGTGAAGTAGATAAACGAAAAGTGTCATGTCACCCCATGGCCCGCTACTGAAGAATGTGAAGCTGATAAACGACAAGTGTCGCTTAATCACATGGCCCGCTACTGGAGAATGTGAAGCAGATAAACGAAAAGTGTCATGTCATCCCATGGCCCGCTACTGGAGAATGTGAAGTAGATAAACGAAAAGTGTCGCTTAATCACATGGCCCGCTACTGAAGAATGTGAAGCAGATAAACGACAAGTGTCGCTTAATCACATGGCCCGCTACTGGAGAATGTGAAGTAGATAAACGACAAGTGTCATGTCACCCAATGGCCCGCTACTGGATAATGTGAAGTAGATAAACGAAAAGTGTCATGTCACCCCATGGCCCGCTTCTGGAGAATGTGAAACAGATAAACGAAAAGTGTCATGTCACCCAATGGCCCGCTACTGGAGAATGTGAAGCAGATAAACGACAAGTGTCATGTCACCCAATGGCCCGCTACTGGAGAATGTGAAGCAGATAAACGAAAAGTGTCATGTCACCCCATGGCCCGCTACTGGAGAATGTGAAGCAGATAAACGAAAAGTGTCATGTCACCCCATGGCCCGCTACTGGAGAATGTGAAGCAGATAAAAGAAAAGTGTCATGTCACCCCATGGCCCGCTACTGGAGAATGTGAAGCAGATAAACGAAAAGTGTCATGTCACCCCATGGCCCGCTACTGGAGAATGTGAAGCAGATAAACGAACAAGTGTCATAGTCACCCCATGGCCCGCTACTGAAGAATGTGAAGCAGATAAACGAAAAGTGTCATGTCACCCCATGGCCCGCTACTGGAAGAATGTGAAGCAGATAAACGAAAAGTGTCGTTTCACTTTCGCAAAACACAGTTCATGCTTGGTATGACAAGAGAATTAAATGAGTTAAAAGTTTGACACGTACAATTCGTTGAGCTCAGTAACAAGACATAATTATTCAGGAAGATGAATTCACAAGATGGCACGCGAATGAGGACGTAGGGCTGTTTAATTCTGGACAGAGTCAGAAAGTGTTGAAGACCCATAGCCGCGAATCTTCTATGTAGAGATGGTAATGATGTGATTCCACCTCACTTAAGAATATACTTACAAGCTTCTTCTATATACAAGGATAATTCACTTACAACTCAAGATATACTCGACAAATCACAAGCTCCTCCTATATTTAAGGATAATAAATTTATAGCCCAAGGTATAATCGGCAAGTTCCGTATGTTTATAAAGATAATTAATGTGAGTCCACCACACGTACTAGCCAGGATATTCTCAATAAGTTCCTTTTATGTACAAAGAAAACGGATGTGAGCCCACCACACTTAAGAATGTACTTGACAAGTTGCAAGCTTCTTCCATATGCAAGGATAACTCACTTACAACCCAAGTATATACTCGACAAGTGAAAAGCGCTGCTTATATACAAGAATAACTGACGTGAGCCAACAACACATAGAAACCAGGATATACTCAACAAGTTCCGGCTATTTACAAGGATAATGGTGTGAGCCCACCAAATATTATATATTAGCCAGGTTATTCTCGACACGTATTGCGTATTTACAAGGATAATTGATTTGAGCCCACCAGATACAGTGCAGATTATACTTGACAATGTCCGTCTATTTACAAGGATAATTCATGTGAGCCCACCACACATACCAGACAGAATATTCTCGACAAGTCACAAGCTCCACATTCTTACGAGGGGGCATCATGGCTCTGTGTAGGAGCCTAAGGATCTCTGTTATTAGCTGAGACAATCAGTCAATGATCTTGACTCACACGCCAAGTTCAAATGATGGCATTACAAAAGACTACGAATCATTATTGTTAGCGCATTGTAAATTCAATGAGTTTCACACAGCCAGCGGCTTCAGAAACCAAAGACGCATGCCGAATTTGGCAAGTTGATTCTGTGAAAGATGGTTTTAGGCTGCAGGAACGTGTACTTTAGCAAGCAATTCTTCTTATGTTTCTCTTGGGCTTGGAGCCATTTTTCTCTTAGTGTCCGAAACACGTGCTTAAATTAGTTAATTGTTAATCCTGCCTAGAGTGAGTGGGATTAAGTCTACGTTATGGAATTAAGGAGCCAAATAAGTTTATGTATATGTAGGGTAAAAACTAATTTGATATGAGAGAGAATGTTAAATATATAGGGAAGCATTTACAATGACACATGGAAAGGCATAACGTTGTTTAACAAAACTTAAATGACAGAGGAGGTAGACATAACAAGGAAGAAGAGAAGGAAGACAAAGAAGTGGGAGAAAACGTTGGGAAAAAGATGTCGAGGAGAGAAAGAAAGAAAGAAAGAAAGAAAGATTAGATTGAGGAGGAGAAGACAGAGGAGGACATCAGGAGGAAGGCGGGAATAGAAGAATGAAGGAGATAAAGACAGAATGAAAATGAGTGACAGGCAAGAGTATCGACCTCATTACATTGGATGTTACCACATCTGGCTAGGTCTCTCATGGTAGAACGGCAAACTCCCCGCCGAGAGCAAGGTAATAAGCACGAACTCCGTAGCTCCAGCGATGAACTCCAGAGTCTCCTGAAAAAACTGCACTGGGAGTCTGATCTATTCCGTTAGAAAATGAACCACCAACTTTCAGAGCACGATGTAGACGTCTGACCACTTGGTCATCCATCCTCCATTGGAGAGAAGAAGGTGCAGAGGAGACTGAAAAGGGTGAGTATGTAAAATGTAAGAGGAGACGACAAAGGTGGAGGAAGAGTTAGACGAAACTAGTGAAGATGTTAATGAATAGATAGAGCTGAAATTCAAGGAAATAATAAAGAAGAAGAATCAAGAGAAAAGGGGAAGGTTTGAGGTGGCCGGGGGAAATGGAAAGATATCTATCTCATCACCATCATGTGCCATGCCTATAAGCGTGGTCGGTCAGGTTATGCCATCTCACGCGATCACCAGATTCGTGGATCATCTCAATGTTCTTGTCTCGACCATACCGTGTGGCCAAGCCATCCGGGTATTTACGTCTCTGCCTTCCTGTTGTTCTCTTCCTCTAAATCTTGCCAGTTGTCACCAAGTTCTGCAATTTATTTCTTCTCATAACATGGCCGACAAATTTTGACTATATACATCTAATTTCTCGAATTAGTTTACGGTTTTCATTTGTTTCTTGTGGGACTTGGTCATTGGTTTTTCAGTCTACTGCGTTAAATGAACTATTTTTCCTGTTGTTACGTTTGTACCACGTAAGAATAAAACAAAATCGATTGATAATTTAATGGCCTAAAGCAGTATGTGCTCCCGTCCAGCAGACGGCAGGTATACGTATGTGAAGCTACCGATCAGCGTGCGCCAATAGAACGCCAGGATTTATTCCTGCATCCTATAATGCTCCATAGTTGACGTCACAGCGGCGGGACAAGAACAAATCTGGAGGATTACACATCTTTGTCGAGTGAATTTATAGTTCCGTGTCGAAAGTTCAGTTCATCAGCTGGGGGACTCATGAATGTTAAGCAGGCTTCTGTTAGACCTTTATGCTGATGTTGATAAAGAGACATTTTCTCCGCCTCGCATTCCTGTGCCAGCAGGTCAACGGGTCTTCGTTGTTAGTGTGGAACTGTGCCAAATTGCTAGATTGTTGTTGCTGCAACAGATAAATCTCCTTCCTGGGCCTTTCGTCTTCTGATGGAGCATCGGCCCTCAACCAACTCATGCGACTTGTTCATGCGTGACTGGATTTTACAGCTAACCCTTTTTACAAGGTTAGGTGGTCAGCCTCACGCCAAGCCTCCTGTGTCACCTGTTACCCCATACATGGTAGGTTACATTTCTTTATTATTAGTTATCTCGCTTTGAACTCAAGCGTAGTCCATACTCGTGCTACTATTTTTGGTACACTGGGCTGACTGTTGCGTGTGGATTAACTTTCCCTTTTGTTAGTATCCCTCGCCATGAAGCGAATACACTCCGATTAATGAGGTACTTGTAATTTACGTCTCCAAATCAAGGACGAGAAGTCAACATTTCAATCCAACTGATCGATATAGGGTTGAACCCGCTAAATCGGCATCAGCACATCGGAAGTTTAAGAGCGAGAGCTCTTATTGATCCCTGTAAGACACGAGCGATAATACAAACAATACAGCTTTAGTCCCAACCATCAGCTCATGTGTGATGAGAGGTAATGGTGATGGTGGACGCGGAACAATTTCAGCAAGTAAAATTCTATTACTTATAATGTTCGTTTTGACCAAAGTTTTCACGCAAAGGGGTTTTTGTCCACATTGATGTAAATGACTGATGAGCCAATTTTGTCTTCAGTCCCAACAAAAACTGCAATAATTTCCAACATTTTAATCATTTTCTTTTTATATAGTTAAGATATTATGTTTATAGAATAATCTCTCTTGCAAATGACAAGCAGAATTTTAAACAGCTATCTACAAACAGAGGTTATAACAAGAATTGGCATTGCGAAGGTAGCCTTTCGCAAGATGAAAAACATATTGACCAATAAAATGATATCAACTGAAACGAGAAAAAGAGTGTTGAAATTCTACATAGAACCTGTACTTTTGTATGGATGTGAAGCGTGGACAATGAGCAGTCAAGCTGAAAAAACATCTGATGGCTGTGGAAATGTGGTTTCTGAGGAAAATGCAAAAAATACCATGGACATACAGAAAAACCAATGAACAAGTCCTTCAAGAAACAAATGAAGATTTTAAACTGATTAGAGACATTTGACGTAGACAGTCACAATTTTTTGGGGCATTGGCCACATAACAAGACATTTCCATTGAAAATAAGAACGAAGCCAGTTAAAACCTTGTGTCAAGGAGTTTGAGAAAGTTTATGATGAGGCGTTAAAAGACTAAAATTTACACCAGATAACTTCATCATGGAGGATAACTTCATCATTTTGGGGTGCCTCAGGGCTCAATACTAGGTCCGCTGCTTTTTGCAGTGTATATTAACGATCTTCCTTTATACCTCAATACTTCGTGTGATCTATTTGCGGACGACTGCACTATTTATACAAGTTAAGAGAGCCTTTGTGACTTAGAGAGCTCTTTACAAAACGAACTTGACAACCTTAGTAGATGGAGCAATGAAAATCGCATGTTAATTAACATCGACAAAACCAAATCCATGCTAATAACGACCAGACAAAAACTACAGACCCTAGCCATAACTGGGACACCGCTCGAGCTCCACGTGGACACGTTACCTATAATTAATGTAAATGAACATAAAACATTAGGTCTTTTAATTGACAGACATTTAAACTGGAGCCCTCATGTTCACGCCCTTACCAAGAGAATAGCACAAAAAGTTTACCAACTTGATAAATTCAACACTTTTTGGATGCAAGCACACGTAAAATATTCTATGCATCCTATATCCAATCACCTCTCGATTATTGTTCCACAGTCTGGGATGGCTGCCCTAAATCTAATATGAAACGACTGTGTTCGCTTCAAAACCGCGCTATACGTCTAGTTTCTAGCATAAAGTACGTTGAAAGTAATAAATTATACAGCCATCTAAGACTTCTACCACTTCAAAAGCGCTTCCTTTTTAACAAAGCCAAATTAGTGAATAAAATTATATCTGAAAATACCCCAGAGTATCTTCTACCGTTAATTCAATCTAATGCAATGAACAGTAAGCGCTTAAATTTATTACAGCTTCCAAAGCCTAGATTGGACTTATACAAAACTTGTTTCGCATATTCTGGTGCTCACTTGTGGAATAGCTTTCCACCAGAACTGAAAACACCAATGAGTCCCTACACATTCAACCGAAAACTCTTTCAATACTTACTTCATACCGACTATATGCCTCCATAAGTCACCTACTTGTATCATTTTTCCACTATCATTCTTCACTGTATGTGTGTGAACGAGACAGTGGGTGAGAGAGTGAGTGAGAAAGAGTGTGAGTGGAAGAATTAGTATGAGTGAGAGTGAGAGAGTATGCATGCGCGTGTGTCTGAGTGAGTGTAAAAGTGAGTGAGTGTGTGGACATATGTGTGAGAGATTTAGTTAGAGAATGAGTGAATCTGAGAGAGTGGGTGTGTTGTGTGTCTGTCTGTCTGTGTGATAGAGTGTGAAAGTTAGTTAGTGAGTGTGAGTTAGGGAGTCATCGAGTAAATGAGTGAGTAAGGGAGCGTGAGTGAGTGAGAGAGAATTTGTGGGTATGCGTGTATGTGGGCGAATGAGTGAGTGTGAGAGCGAGTGAGTGTGTAAAAGAGAGAGCGTGGGTGAATGAGAGAGTGCATGAGAAAGTGTGATGTATGTGTGTGCATTTCTGGATGTGTGTATGGGTGTATATGTGTGTACATGTGTGTATCTGTGTGTACCTCTGTGTGTATGTCTGTACGTGTGTTAATGTGTGCGTTCATGTGTTTATATGCGTTTATATGCGTATGTGTGTATGGATGAGTGTGTGTGTGTGTGCTCGTGTATGTATTGTATATCTTTGTATGTTTAAGTGTGCATGCATGCAGTGTATGCGAGGCAGTGTATATTCGGGTGTTATGTGAGTACGTGTGAGTAAGTATATGGATGTGTGCAGGTGTGTGTATTGCGTGGGTATGATGTGTGTGGGTGTGTGTATGTATATGTGTGTGAGAGAGAAGAGAGAGAGAGAGAGAGAGAGAGAGAGAGAGAGATAGATAGAGAGAGAGAGAGAGTTGAGAGCACGCATGTCATCTAACATGCTGATCTATATGTTTTGTGTATTCTCATCTTTTTTCATATTATCATTTTGATGCACTTGATTTTAACATGTATAAAATGAATTCATGTAAATTACTGTAAAGCAAGTGACAGAGTTAGTGAGTGTAAGTGAGAGAGAGAGAGAGAGAGAGAGAGAGAGAGAGAGAGAGAGAGAGAGAGAGAGAGAGAGAGAGAGAGTGAATGAGTGTGAGAGTGTGTGTATGTAAAGAGAGAGAGAGAGAGAGAGAGAGAGAGAGAGAGAGAGAGAGAGAGAGAGAGAGAGAGAGAGAGAGAGTTGAGCCCACGCATGACATGTAACATGCTATTCCATATTTTTTATGTATTCCCATCTTTCATATTACGAGGTATCGTTTAATGCCACCTGGTTGTCCTGTAACATGCCATTCCATATTTTTTTTTAAATTCTCATCTTATCATTTTGTATGCCACTTGATTTTATCATGTATAATATAACATTACTGTGAGTGAGAGAGTTAGTGTGTGTGTGAGAGAGAGAGAGAGAGAGAGAGAGAGAGAGAGAGAGAGAGAGAGAGAGAGAGAGAGAACGCAAGAGAGAGAGAGAGGGAGAGAGAGAAAAAAGAGAGAGTTGAATTGTATCACTAATTTTTACGCTACATAATGTATATGTACAATTTTTTCTCCACTTCTTGCAATTGCGAGAATTCTCACGACAATCGTCAGTGTCTCAATTGTGTGTAAAGTGTGGGAGTTTGTTCTTATTAGTTTCAGTGATCATGTGAGGCATCATGTATTTGTCTAGATGTGAGGATGTATGTATGGGTGTGTATGTTAGGGATGTGTGTGTGTGTGTGTGTGTGTGTGTGTGTGTGTCTGTGTGTGTGTGTGTGAGAGAGAGAGAGAGAGAGAGAGAGAGAGAGAGAGAGAGAGAGAGAGAGAGAGAGAGAATTGAGTGCTCGCATGTCCTGTAACATGCGATTCCATAGTTTTTGTGTATTTTCATCTTTCACATTATCATTTTGTATGTATGACACTTGATTTTATCATGTATAATATAACATTACTGTAATGTGAGTGAGAGCGTTAGTGAGAGAGAGAGAGAGAGAGAGAGAGAGAGAGAGAGAGAGAGAGAGAGATAGAGAGAGAGAGAGAGAGAGAGAGAGAGAGAGAGAGTTGAATTACATCACTAATTTCTAAGTTACAAAATGTATATGTACAATTTTTCTCCATTTTCTTTACAATTTTGCGACAATGCTCACGACAATCGTCACTGTATGTTGTAAAGTGTGGGAGTTTGATCATAATAGTAGGTTGGGGGATGGGGGGATGTGTGTGTAGGTGGATTCGTGATGTGTGGGGGTGGGCTCAGGATGTATGGGTGGGCGGGGTGGGATTGTGTGGGTGGGTGGGGGATTTGTGTGTGGGTGGGTGGGGGATTTGTGTGTGGATGCGTGCGAGATGTATGGGTGTACGGGGAGATATGTTTGTGGGTGGGGATGTGTGTTTGTCTAGGTGGTTGTGGGTGAGTGGGTGGAGGAGGATATGTTGGTGGATGATTGATGGTGGGTTATGGGATGGGTGGGGGTATATGTGTGGGGGGAGATGTGGGTGTGGGGATATGTGGTGGGTGGGAGATGTGTGCAGGTGGGGGTAGTTGTGGGTTTGGGGATGTGTGTGTGGGTGAGGGGTGTGTATGGGTGTGGGATGTTTGGGTGGATGGGTGGGGAGTGTGTGTGGGTGAGAGATGTGTGGGTGAATGTGTGTGGGGGATGTGTGTGGGTTGGGGGAGGGGTGCGTGATGGGTGGGGGTGATGGATTTGGAACCTCTAAGCCACGAAGCCGGCGATTTTATAATTACCATAACAATAATTAGTATTAATTAGTCATATTTGTTTTCTTGAGATGAACATAATAATGTTGTTTGAATGAAACAATGTGTGAAAGGAGCGCGATTAGAACGGTGGAATATTAAACAGGTCTGTGTGTCCAATTCAAAACCCATTGAAAATAACATCCGCTCTCACGTTCGGCTCCCCCCCCCCCCCCCACCTCTCTCCATATCTCCCTCCTCTCTCTCCATCTTGGGTATAGTCTCTCTTTAAGTGTGTGGGTATGTATGTGTGTTTATGTGTCAAATTCATTTCCGTCTACCAAAAAAAAATCATCTTTGTCACATTCTCCCAGGAGAAGGAAGAAATAATTATTGACTGAACCCGCTTCCTGGCTTACTTTTGTCTCAGATTCCCTGAGCTACATATACTGTAGTATAGGACCACCCTTGTCTACTTGTGGCAGTGGAATAAGAAGATATGACTTTTTATCTGACCTTTTCTCTGTGGCTGATAGACCAGCATTAACCTTATATATTCAACATAACAGCCACAGAGCTTTGGTAGATAATAAATGCGTGTGTGTATGTGTGTGTGTGTGTGTGTGCGTTTATGGTTTACCTAATTGCGTAATAAATATGTGATAAATAATCAATGCAGATACATCTCTTGTCGCCAGGGTTAAGAAGGCTTTCAAATGCCACTTTAACATTCTTTGTCATATTATTATATTGCCCATTCCCACCCCTATTTTTCACACACACACACACACACACCCACGCACGCACCCACGCACGCACGCACTCACGCACGCACACACACACACACGGGTAAGTCATTAAGTAACATGGATTTTATTGTAAAGTGCTTAAAAGAATATGGACAACGAAGAAAAACAAATGTTTCAGGAAACTAAACTGGCTCTTAAACTAATACCCCATAAGGGTTATTGAAGATTCAGAATTTTGCGCATACCCAATAGCGATAGCAAAATCCTTGCACCACTGTCGACTTGTACCATGAAAGAACAACTAGGTATTATTTGCTTTTCTTAGTCAAAGGGTGTGAAATCTACAGAAGAATGATATTTGACTTTGGACTCAAACGGACGGAGAATGTACGATTAAGTAGAGGGATTTCAAAATGGAAGACAAAACATCATTGATTAAAAGAGTAGTAAGAGACCTGCAAGTGTGACGAATGACACAGTGAAACGGCAGATCGACCAGCTAGTCCATGGCGGCAGGCAACTCACTATTGATGAAATAGCGTTAGATTTCAACTGTAAACATTGAGCTGCGTACACAATTGTCCATGATGATCTCGGTTAAAGGAAAATGTGTTGCAGATTTGTCCCAAGACAGCTTTCAAATGATCGCATATGTGCACGGCAGAAGAATTGTCAGCAGCATTTGGACAGTCATGCTCGAGAAGCAAATGCTTTTCTCCATTACATTTAGACGGGGTAGGGTGGGGGTGGGATGGTAGGGGTAGGGATCGAGTTATGTGTGCATCATACCAACCAGTGGGGGAATAAAAACTGTTTACTCCAGTTAAGTAAAAGATTTAAGATGCATGATTCCACTGGGAAAGTCATGATGACCATCTTTTGGAATATCAAACGCCCTATATTCGTGATTTTCCATGTAAGGGGTGAAACTGTCACTAGTTCTCGATTCAGCGACGGTAGTGAACAAATTATAAGACCTTGATACGATAGATAACTTCTCTCAAAGTAATATTGTAATATTGCTGCACGATAACGCGTGCCCTCACACGGCTGCGCATACAGTAGTTACACTACATGCTCTGAAATTTGAGGTCTTGAAACATCCAGCTTACATACTAAGCTTAACGCAATCGGACTTTAATTTGTTTGATTCCTTAAAAGGACATTTGCGGAGTCAGAGAAGGCATATGACAACGAGATAATGGAAGCAGTTCAAAATTTTAACATTTCGTTAAAGGTCACACGTACAATATATTTCTTATAAAGCATCAACAAGCTAGTGTACATATGGACCAAGTGTGTTGCCAGGGGGAAGTGGGGGTGGGGGGGGGGGGGGGGGGGTTGGAGGGGGAGGAGAGAACAATGTCGAGAAATAACACACACTAAAATTCTGGTTCTCAACATTGTAAAAACAATTCTATTAAGATTGATGTTATTTAATGACTTAGTTAATATCGATAGTTGTGATGACTATCGCATTGTATTTTTGTATTATGTTTTCACGTGAAGACTATTATGTCAATACTTCTCCAATGTTATGAATATCACTTTGTATTGTTTTGTTTTGCATCATCAAGATTACCATGCCACAAAGACTCATATGTAGTGCTTAAAGCAGTTACTGAAAATACAATAATCTTTACTCATGTATATAGCGCCAGAGGTCTCGAATCTGTGGCATATATTTCCATGTTTTTGTTGTCTAGTATGTCTCTTGATTTCTGTCAGTTATGTTTATTTTCAATGGGCTCTGATCATTATCCACGAAATTAGTTCGACATTTTCAAACTGCTTGATTACGATACGGGTCACGGAGAACAACATAAAGGGAAAACACACAAAATAGGCCAAGGAAACAATTACAACACACTGGTAGGTACAGAATGTTTGGGTACGTTGAAATGGTGATAATTGATGAGAGAAGGCGACTGTTGCATGAAATGATGACAATTGTAGAGAATATGCGACAGTTTTGTGAAATGATTACAATTATTGATAATAGGCAATGATGGTGTGACATGATGACAGTTGTTGAGAGAAGGCGACGGCTGCGTGAAAAGACAATGTTTGAGAGAAAGTGACGGTGGTATGAAATGATGACAGTTGTTGAGAGAAGGGGACAGTTGTGTGAACTGATATCAATTGCTGAGAGAAGGCAACGGTGGTGTGAAATGAACATATAGTTTCAAAATCAGCGCTTGGGCAGACTAACTTTGATGATGACAATTCTAAATCATATGCAACGATGTTTGTAACATCATCAATCCCTTTCTGTATCCAATAGCCGTATGTATATATAGCACCGCCATTTTTCACCATGTAGTCGTTTACCATCGAGAGTTAATACAAAACCAATCGCCATAACAGTCTGACAGAGGTTGACAGGGGCAGGGCATAAATCTTACCCCTGAGGGAATTTATCTCGCTCGCAGAGAAGATAGGGTCGAAGACGTACCGCTGGAGTCACAGATATACAACAAGGAAACAGCATGGGCGCGGATGCCAACTCTTATAGCTCATTTGGTGATTGAAAAAAGCTAGCTTTGTAAACAACATTTACTGTACATAGACGTCTCATAGAAAAGTTAGCAATCTGGAGCTCTTGGTAGAAAGTTAAAAGTTAGTTGCATATCCTTCACAGGACGTTTGCTGTCAGCACCAACATTTTTGCTGTTCTTGATGTCTTGGCAAGTTTGAATTCAGTAGTTTGCCATTATTTTCTGAACGACCGGCACCAACACCATTTCGCAACAAACCAGCGCGACGTGGTCTGTTGCCAAATCGCGCGAAGCTGTGTTTCGAACGCGGTTATGCGGAATTACGAACCGTGTCCACGGTGAGGACCGGGATTTTTTTTTTTTTTCACGTGGACTCCTAGTAATAAAATTTCCATGGGTCTCTGGGTATTGAGATTGGACCTCCGTGTGTATTGTTGCGAACGTAAAAAATCCCTTGGCAGTTGGAAATCGAAAAAGAGTAGCCTAAAGGCGCTGCCCGGACAAAATTCCGAGTTAAAAATCTACCCAAAGTATTTCAGGATCCTCGCCGGTGCTATGGAGTTCGTGCACTGAGCTGAGTGTGCCGTGATGTTGATCCATCGACTAAACTAAACTAAACTTCCCCACGGAGACCGGCTCTTGGTTAGAACTTGGGAAAAATACAGTGGAATAGAAGATGATTAAAGGACACTATATAATGTATTAATGAACAAACACACACACACATACAAATACAGACACCATTTCCATCTCCCTCTAGACATGAGAGAAACAAACTCGGAGAAACAGGTGAGGAGATGACTAGCATGATGAAGGCATAGAGGGATCTAAAGAGAGTTTAAAGGTAGGGGTTATTTATTAGAAATTGCTGCGATATTACGACTCACAGGAAGCCAAAAGACAAAAATAGAAGCATTCCATGCAGCAGCAGCAGCAGTAGTAGTAGTAGTAGTAGTAGTAGTAGTAGTAGTAGTAGTAGTAGTAGTAGTAGTAGTATTAGTAGTAGTAGTAGTATTAGTAGTAGTAGTAGTAGTAGTAGTAGTAGTAGTAGTAGTAGTAGTAGTAGTAGTAGTAGTAGTAGTAGTAGTAGTAGAACAAAGTATTAGTAGTAGTAGTAGCAGCAGTAGTAGTAGCATAAGTAGTAGTAGTAGTAGTAGTAGCACAGTTAGTAGTGGTAGTAGTAGTAGTAGTAGTAGTAGTAGTAGTAGTAGTAGTAGTAGTAGTAGTAGTAGTAGTAGTAGTAGTAGTAGTAGTAGTAGTAGTAGTAGTAGTAGTAGTAGTAGTAGTAGTAGTAGTAGTAGTAGGTTCGAAATGTTCACAATAGAAATGATTAAAGCTTTAGAAGAATATGGAATAGAGCAAGTCACCAGACTGCTGAACACATTATATGATACTGAAGATATACCTTCTGAATTATGTAACTCTGTATTTATTGCAATCCCAAAGAAATCAGGAGCCTTGGAATGTGATGAACATAGAATAATTAGTATAATGAATCACATCACAAAGATTTTGCTACGAATTATCATGTAAAGAGTGAGGAAGAAAGTGCAACCTGAAATAGGGGAAGAACAATGCTGGTTTGTAGAAGGAAAGGGAACAGTAAATGCTGTGTGTATGCTGCAAACAGTTATTGAACGTGCTATAGAAGTAAAAAAGGATATTCATCTTTGCTTTATTGACTACACAAAAGCTTTTGATAGAGTTAGACATGTCAACATGGTGGATATGCTTGCACATATACAAAATGATGGGAAAGACATTAGACGTATAAAAAACATATATTGGAACCAACAAGCTGCCATAAGGATTGATAATGAAGTGGGACAATATCAGCCTATTAAGAGAGGTGTTAGGCAGGGATGTGTAATGCCTCCAGATCTTTTTTCCCTATACAGTGAAAATATTTTCAGAAATGTAGAAGATATAAATGGAATCAGCATTGAAGGACGAAACATCAATAACATTAGATATGCAGATGATACAGTATTGATTGCAGACAATGCGCAGAATCTGCAACAATTAGTAGATGCGGTTGTTGTACACAGTGAGCAACTGGGGTTAGAATTAAATTGTAAAAAGACACAGGTTATGGTAGTCGCTAGGAAGAATGAAATACCACAATGTAATATACAAGTAAATGGGACTATTCTTCAACAAGTGAATCGGTACAATTATCTCGGAACAGTCATAACATCTGATGGGAGATGCCTTGAAGAGATTAGAACAAGAATCGCCATGGCGAAAGTAGCCTTTAGCAAGATGAAAAACATTCTGACCAATAAAAAAGATGTCAATTAAAACGAGAAAATAAGTGTTGAGGGGATACATAGAGCCTGTTCTTTTGTATGAGCAGTCAAGCTGAAAAACATCTGACGGCTGCAGAAATGTGGTTTCTGAGGAAAATGCAAAGAATACCATGGACAGACAGAAAAACCAATGACCAATTACTACAGGAGACAAATGATAATCGTAAATTTATTAGAGAATTTAGACGTAGACAGTCAAAATGTTTTGGACATGTTATGAGAAGAAATGGATTGGAGAACTTAGTGACAACTGGCAAGATCGAAGGGAACAGACCAAAAGGAAGACCGAGAGGAAAATACCAGAATGGCTTGGCCACATGGCATGGACGAGACAGGAACACTGAGCTGATCCACGACTATGGTGATCGAGTGAAATGGCGAGTCATGACCGCCCACTCTTTCCGGCATGGCACATGATTGATTGAGTAGTAGTAGTAGTAGTAGTAGTAGTAGAGGTAGTAGTAGTAGTAGTAGTAGTAGTAGTAGTAGTAGTAGTAGTAGTAGTAGTAGTAGTAGTAGTAGTAGTAGTAGTAGAGGTAGTAGTGTTAGTAGAAGTAGTAGTAGTAGTAGTAGTAGTAGTAGTAGTAGTAGTAGTAGTAGTAGTAGTAGTGGTAGTAGTAGTAGTAGTAGTAGTAGTAGTAGTAGTAGTAGTAGTAGTAGTAGCAGCAGTAGTTGTTGTAATAGTGGTAGTAATAGTGGTAGTAATAGTAATAGTAGTAGTAGTTATAGTAGTAGTAGTAGCAGCAGCAGCAGCAGCAGCAGTAGTAGTAGTAGTAGTAGTAGTAGTAGTAGTAGTAGTAGTAGTAGTAGTAGTAGTAGTAGTAGCAGTAACTAGTAGAGTGCTTGAGGTCCCGGGTTCAGGCCCCGGTGAGGACCGGGATTTATTTAAAAAATCCACCTGGACTTCCAATAATAAAATTTCCCCTGGTCTCTGGGTAGTGAGATCGGACGCCCGTATGTATTGTTGAGCACGTAAAAAATAATCCCTTGGCAGTTGGAAATCGAAAAAGAGTAGCCTTACGGCGCTGCCCGGGCAAAATATCGAGTTAAAAATCTACCAAAAGTATTTTAGGATAAGTATTTCAGGATCCTCGCCGATGCAATGGAGTTCGTGCATTGAGCTGAGTTTCTCCAGACTCATGTCCGAGTTAGGAGGTAAACGGAGCATTTATGGGTTAAACCGTGTGCCGTGATGTTGATCCAACGACTAAACTAAACTAAACTTATCGAGTAACAAGAGAAGAAGGAGAGGGGAAAACACGGAGGATGAATAAAGGGAAAATGGGCATGGGAAGATGTTCAGCTGGCCACAACTTTGTTACTAGTAAGAAAAGTGACCGTCAAGTAAGAGGATTGTGGATAAATGGCCAGCTGCACAACTATTGGTAGATAAGTAGAAACGGATTCATCGTTCAACTATCTAGTTCGCAAATCTTGTTTTAGCAACATTAGAATAGTAATACGTCCATTGGAGATCTCACATGCTGGAATAATTCAAATTCACTTCTACTCATCGATTACTTGCTTAATTTCTAGTTTAGTGTAGATAATAAGTGTACGTTGTGTTCTTGTGGTTTATTTGAGAAATATGCAGATATATCTCTCTACTCGAGGGTTTAAGGAGGCTTTCAAATATAGAAACAACACTGTCATTTACCAGTCGCTTCCGAAACACACACTCAAGCTTGCCGCCTTGTATCAGGTTGTAGTTGTTGTTTATGCATCGTTGGAAAGACAGTGATATTTATCTCCTTAATCCGATGTATTCGCATTGAGTTGTCATGAGCCCCGACTAGGACTTGCATCTATTGGAGACGCTGGTGTAGAGACCTTTCTCCTGAACCGCTACCAACGTAACATCGCCACCCGAGACTGATGCAGAGCTCTCTTTCCAATCCATCGGGGTGTCCAATACTAATACTGAAATGTTATTGATTTGATATTTGTATCCCGGGAATAACGATCTAGCTTCTCATTATCACCCCTCCCCCAATTCATGGTAACGTCTTACACATACAATGGCTGAACAATTTCCTCTAGATTACCCCTTTTCGTTCTAAAGCCATACAATCTCGTGCTGCAGGAACATCTATACATTTATAACAGTAGAACAGTTTGTGGTAAATACATTATCTCTGTCTATATGTCTGTTGTATACACCCGGTAGTGAAGGGGTGTTCCGTTTGTACGAAAGGGTGGACAAGTCTCACCCCTGTAGCGTAGCAGCAACATTAATCACTGTAGAAATGGGCTTTCAATGCTGGTGCGCCAGATATAGATCCACATCATCAATCACCGCCACGAAGAAATGCTTGGAGTCTTGCAATCATACAGCGGGTAAAGTGAGGGACAGACAATTGTAAACTAGCATCAGTCTCATGACGACTCTCGGGGAGATGAAGAGATGACTTGCTCTCGTTGGTTGCTTAACCTGTTGCATCAGCGCCTCTCTATCACAGTCTAATGGATGCCATTTAACACAAAATACATGTATTCCGTTTCGCGCTCTTATGTGTGTGTTAAACCGCTGGTTGATCTGGTTCAAGTTTAGCTTTAACTCTTTCTGTTCTGTATAGTGTGCAATCGTTTGCTATGCCAAAGCGTGTTTCTACTTTGTCTCTTTATCTCTTCTTGCTTTTCCAGCTACGTTTCTTGTGCAGCGTATCTCCCATGATGTGATGTTACGTCTTTACTAACACTTTGTTCAGACAGAGTAATCTCACAATGGTGACGAAAAAAGGTATCTTTGAACATCTAAGACACGGACAGCTCGCATACACAACATGACAGATTAAGAACCTGACTTCTGTCCTAGACGGACTAATGGACAAAAAATAAAAGAAAGGAACTATCCACTTCCCATCTTCTAGTTGTTTGTTTTCTCCTTCTGTCACCTTGTATCTCCAATCAAGTCATAGGCTCTCGGTCAACTCACACCAAGCTGTCCGATCCTTAGGATGTCCCATGTAGCTCCCTCCAGTGTCCTCCCCATATTATTTATTTCTGTCTGTACAAGAAAAAGATGACTACCAAAATATGAAATGGAAATAGAAGGGACAATTCTTAACCAAGTGGATAATTGTAAATACCTAGCGGCATTTATAAAATCAGATGGAAGTTGCACAACATACATTAAGAGCAGAATAGGGCAACGAAAAGCGGCATTGCAGAAAATAAAGAGTATCTTATACAGTAAGTCACTATAATTGAATGTAAGAAAGAGAATACTGAATTAATATATAGATCCTGTTTTGCTGTATGTCTGTGGATCTTGGAATATAAATGAACACATTAGGAAAACTTGGAAGCAACACACATGCGGCTCCTGAGACGAATGTTGCGAATTCCTTCGACTGCATAAAGTAACTAAAACAATTGCCAGAAAGAGACTAAAGAGACTATTGGCACTATAAAAGTGTTTACAAACATAAGAAAGAGGACAAACATACGATGAGAAGAGAGGCATTGGAGAACATTGGACAACTGGAAAGATCGAGGGGAAGAGAGACAGAGCAACGCCAAGAGAAATGAAGCTGAATAGATTGAGACGCTGGCATGGAGGAATATCATCAACAGAGTTGATCCAGAGCACCAAAGACCGAGATCAGCGGGGAGACATGAACGCCTACGTATGCTGGCAGGGCACTTGATGATGATGATGATGATGATGATGATGATGATGATGATGATGTACATCTCTTCCCATGTGTTTTCGGATTTTTCTCTTTATTTTGTCTTGTGGAATCCATACACAGGCCTTTCTGTTTATACAATCCTCAGTACTATTCGTATTGTTGACAAGCGAATGTAAAATCTCGCTCCATTCAATGTATAGACCAGTAAAGTACTGCATATTGGGTTGTTCTATTCTTCATTACTCCAGTAGTGTCCTCATCGACACCATACATCTGGGACGCGGTGACATTTGACAGAGATAACAGAAAGTATGGCAACCAAATGCTATATTTTGCAATTAAACATCTAACACAGAGAATCGCATACATTCGTGCATTCATGCGTGAGTACATGTATTCACAGGCCAGCGTAATTACAGGCTTGCGTGTTTACATGAGTGCATACTTTCTTGCATGCGTGCATAGATGTATTCAAGAAAACATGCACGCACGCATGCGCCCACGCCCAAATGCATGTACACACATACACATATAAACACTGAGAGGGTTGATGTAAGAGTGTGGCAATACAGTAGCTAGCACCATTGCCGACCAAGCCGGTAGATATGTGTTCGAATCCCAATCAAGGCAGACCTTTTAGTCGCTCTCCTGTCGATATGATGGTCAAATGTTAGAATACGCATTGGAGCGGAGTTTTACAATTGACCTATTCTCTCTGTCCACCTAACCTGAATAGTCCACCAGGAAATGCTGGAGAAGTGATAGGCTTCCAGCGAAATACTGACCGGAAGTGATAGGCATCCGGTGAGATACTGACCGGAAGTGATAGGCGTCCGGCGAGACACTGACAGGAAGTGATAGGCGTCCGGCGAGACACTGACCGCATTACCCACCTAGTGTCAATTGATCTATAAATGCTATGTGTCTAGTACCCTATGACCAATGTGCCTAAGTGTCATTGACTTGACTGTTTTTACTCAGACTCACACATGTTTATATGCATCTTGTGTACATGCATACTTTAAGCAGGAACTATAGCATACCTGCACAATTCTTACACGTGCACATCCACACAGAGAGACTGACCTCCCGAGTAGAAGTACGAGGGTGACTGACTATCATACACAACCAGTTAAGTAACAGTCATTGATTTCCACATAAAGAGTCTGTGAACATTCTGTATTTCTCCGATCTGACTAAAACAGAAGATAACATATAGGACACCGGGAAGGGACAGTGTGTTAGATTAGAGGTTGTTGCTTCTGTATCTATCTTGTGCTGATCTGGTTCGATTCTCAGAGTCAGCTGCTGGATGTTCACAAAAGAAAACAAGAATGGTATACACCCTTCTGATTCTGGGGTAGTGGATCGGCCGTCTGGCCTTCTCGGACAAGGCTGAACTCGTTTCACACTTTAAAAATTCCCCGGCAGCTGGAAATGGAAACATGGAGGTTCAGGATAAACTTCAAGATTAGACAATTGACGCACAATTATATGTTGATACAAGTAGGATCTTGATATACTAACATTGGGATTCCCGTCAGGTGCTACAGAGTTTGTGCACTGTTTTGAGAGATTCTCCTTGTATGATCCATGTGATGAGACTGAGGTCATTCAGATCTATCCATGTGCAATAAATGCGATCTTTAACCAAAAGCCAAGCATTTAACAAGCGAAGATTAAAATGGCCTTGGAGGAGGGGAAGAGGTCGCTTTAGCAAAGTTGATAAGGAGCAGCGCTGAAATTATCATGAGCGCGGTCGCACGAGAGAAAGACTGGCCACATATTTAAGTGTGCATTCAGGCATACAAAATGTCGTGGTCCTATCACATCGCTGATCCATACCAGGAAACGGATTAGGGTCACATTTTTATAAGGGTCAAAATTAATGGACAAGAGCAAGGAAAGGGGAGGGGGGGGGGGGCAGAAAGATAAATACTAGATGTCGTGGCATAATCAGAGAGCAAAGACACTGACCTGCTCCAATTCTCTGATGATAGTGTTGGCTGGAGTACCATGACCGCCAACACTTATCGGCATTTTACATGATGATGCAATCTAAGGGGGCCTGTCGTGAGTATAGTTAAGCCCCATGCAACACTGTGGGTCAAATGCAGACGAAGAAGATACTGGCTTGTAAAGATATCCAATTATATCCATCTCAATACACAGACTAGACGTAAAAGGAAATGTTAATTTGCGCAAGTAGCAGATACAAAGTGAAACGATCGGCAACATTTCAATATGAGTCTTGGTGAAATCAGAGAAGAATCCTGCTGGATGAAGACGTATTGTCTGTGTGTCGGCAAATTCCAGCAGTAACACTTGATCTATCGCTTAATGAACCAGCTAATGAATTACACCGGCGATGCTTCATGGTGGCATACAAAACAAGGAGAATATAGCATAGAGAGAGAGAGAGAGAGAGAGAGAGAGAGAGAAAGAGAGACAGACAGAGTGAGAGAGTAGAATGAGAGAGAGAGAGAGTATTGTGAAAGAGAGTAGAGTGAAAGAGGGTACAGTGAGAGAGTGTATAATGAGAGAGAGTATAATGAGAGAGTAGAGAGTAACAGAGAGTCGAGTGAGAGAGTCGAGAGAGTATAGTGAGAGAGAGAGAGTAGAGGACAAAGTAGAGAGTATAGTGAGAATATAGCTAGAGAGATTAGAGTGAGCGAGCAGAGCGAACGAGTAGAGTGAGAGAGTAGAGAGAGTATATTGAGAGAGATTATAGTGAGAGAGAGCAGCATGAGAGAGCAGAGAGAGTGAGCAGAGTGAGAGTAGAGTGCGAGAGAGTAGAGTGAGAAAGAGAGTAGTTTGAGAGTAACGTGATAGAGAGTATAATGATTGAGAGTAGAGTGAGAGAGAATATAGTTAGAGCAAGTAGGGTGAGAGAGAATAGAGTGTAGAGAGAGTAGAGTGAGAGAGAGTAGGGTGAGAGTAGAGTGAAGGAGAGTATAGTGAGAGATTATAGTGAGAGAGAGAGAGTATAGTGAGAGAGATATAATGTGGAAGAGAGTAGGGTGAGAGAGATTAGAGTGAAAGTAGAGTAAGAGTAGAGTGAATTAGACAGTAGAATGAGAGAGAGAGAGAGAGGAGAGAGAGAGAGAGAGAGAGAGAGAGAGAGAGAGAGAGAGAGAGAGTAGAGTGAGATAGAGAGAGTAGAGTGAGAATAGAGAATTGGGTGAAAATATTCTATGAGAAAGTAGAGTTAGAGAGTAGACAAGGTAGAGTAAGTGAGAGAGAGAGAGAAAGAGTAGAGTGAGTGAGAGAGAGTAGAGTGAGTGAGAGAGTAGAGAGAGAGAGTGTAGAGTGAGAGATTATACACACACACACTAGCTGACCCGGCCCGGCTTCGCCCAGACCCTGGCGGGGATTTATCTATCTATCTATCTATCTATCTATCTATCTATCTATCTATCTATCTATCTATCTATCTATCTATCTATCTATCTATCTATCTATCCATCTATCTATCTATCTATCTATCTATCTATCTATCTATATATCTATCTATCTATCTATCTATCTATCTATCTATCTATCTATCTATCTATATATCTATCTATCTATATATCTATCTATCTACCTACCTACCTAACTACCTACCTACCTACCTAACTACCAGCCTACCTACCTGCCTGCCTGCCTGCCTGCCTGCCTGTCTGTCTTGTCTGTCTGTCTGTCTGTTTGCCTGCTTGCCTACACGTCTGTCCGTCCGTCTCTCCCTCCGTCTATAACTCCCTATCTATCTATCTATCTATCTATCTATCTATCTATCTATCTATCTATCTATCTATCTATCTATCTATCTATCTATCTATCTATCTATCTATCTATCTATCTATCTATCTATCTATCTATATACCTACCTACCTACCTACCTACCTACCTACCTATCTATCTATGCCTCCATAAGTCACCTACTAGTATCATTTTTCCACTATCATTCTTCACTGTATGTGTGTGAGCGAGAGAGTGGGTGAGAGAGTGAGTGAGAAAGAGTGTGAGTGGAAGAATTAGTATGAGTGGAAGAATTAGTATGAGTGAGAGTGAGTGAGTATGCATGTGCGTGTGCCTGAGTGAGTGTAAAAGTGAGTGTGTGGGTGTGGACATATGTGTGAGAGATTTAGTTAGAGAATGAGTGAATCTGAGAGAGTGGGTGTGTTGTGTGTCTGCCTGTCTGTGTGATAGAGTGTGAAAGTTAGTGAGTGAGTGTGAGTTAGAGAGTCAGTCAGTAAATGAGTGAGTAAGGGAGCGTGAGTGAGTGAGAGGGAATTTGTGGGTATGCGTGTATGTGCTCGAATGAGTGAGTGTGAGAGCGAGTTAGCGTGTAAAAGAGAGAGCGTGGGTGAATGAGAGAGTGCATGAGAAAGTCTGATGTATGTGTGTGTTATGTCTGGAGGGTGTACATGTGTGTGTACATGTGTGTATCTGTGTGTGCCTCTGTGTGTATGTCTGTACGTGTGTTAAGGTTGCGTTCATGTGTTTATATGCATTTATATGCATGTTCGTGTGCATATGTGTGTATGGATGAGTGTGTGTGTGTGTGCTCGTGTATGTATTGTATATCTTTGTATGTGTAAGTGTGCATGCATGCAGTGTATGCGAGGGAGTGTATATTCGGGTGTTATGTGAGTACGTGTGAGTAAGTATATGGATGTGTGCGGGTGTGTGTATGTACATGTGTGTGAGAGAAGAGAGAGAGAGAGAGAGAGAGAGAGAGAGAGAGAGAGAGAGAGAGAGAGAGAGAGAGAGAGAGAGAGAGAGTTGAGCGCACGCATTTCATGTAAAATGCTATTCCATATTTTATTATGTATTCTCATCTTTCATATTACGAGGTATCGTTTAATGCCACTTGATTGTCCTGTAACATGCCATTCCATTTATTTCTTTTTTGTTTTTTTTTGGTTTGTTTTTTGTTTTGTTTATTCTCATCTTATCATGTTGTATGCCAATTGATTTTATCATGTATAATATAACATTACTGTGATGTGAGTGAGAGAGGGAGAGAGAGCAAGTGAGAGAGAGAGAGAGAGAGAGAGAGAGAGAGAGAGAGAGAGAGAGAGAGAGAGAGAGAGAGAGAGAGAAGAGAGAGTTGAATTGCATCACTAATTTTTACGCTTTTTTTTTTGTTTAGGTGGGTGAATGGGTGTGCAGGAGATTGTGTGGGTTGGGGGATGAGTGTGGGGATGTCTGTGAATGGGATATGTCTGCGTGGGTGGGAGTGTGTGAGTGTGGATGGGGTAAATGTGAGTGGGTGGAGGATGTATGTGTGGGTGGCGAGAATGTTTGTAGGTGGATGATGTGTGAGTTGGTGGGGAGATGTGTGGGCGGGGATGTGTATGGGGAAGGTATGTGGGGTGTGTGTGTGTGGGGGGGGGATGTGTTTATGGGTGGAGTTTTGTGCGGGAAGGGAGATGTGTGAGAGGTGGGGAGGTGTGGGATGTGCAGGTGATTGAAGGGTGAGTAAGAGAGAGTGGGTGAATGTGTGTGTGTCTGTGTACTTGTCTGTGCCTGTAAGAGAGTGAGTTAGTGTGGTTTAGAGAGTAAATGAGTGAGTGAGAGGGTGAGATTATGTGAGGCAGCGTGTATGTGTGAGTAAGTGTGTGGGTGGATGGGTTGGTGTGTACGTGTGTCCATATGTGTGTATGCGTATGTTTATGTGTGTGTATGTGTGTGCACGTCTGAATGCGGGTGTGTATGTGTAAGTGTGTATAAATGTGCGTTTGTATGTGTGCTTGTGTGTGTAAGTATGTTTATATGTGTGCGTAAATGTATGCGTGTGTTTATATGTATGTGCGTGTGCATATGTGTGTATGTGCGTGTATATATAGGTATATGTGTATGTTTGTGAGTGTCTATGGGTGTGTGTTAGTGAGAAGAGAGCGAGAAAGAGAGAGAGAGAGAGAGATTTAAGCGCACGCTTATCATGTAACATGCTATTCCATATATGTTGTGTATTCTCATGTTCATATTACCATTTTGAATGCCAACTGATGTTATAATTTATAACATGAACACATGTACATCACTGTAGAGTGGGTGAGAGAATTAGAGAGTATGAGCGAGAGAGAGAGAGAGAGAGAGAGAGAGAGAGAGAGAGAGAGAGAGAGAGAGAGAGAGAGAGAGAGAGAGAGAGAGTTGAATGTATATGTATACAATTTTTCTCCATTTTCTTTACAATTTTGCTACAATGCTCACGACAATCGTCACTGTATGTGTGTGTAAAGTGTGGGAGTTTGGTCATAATAGTAGGTTGGGGGATGGGGGAATGTGTGTGTGTGGGTGGGCGGGGGTGGGATTGTGTGGGTGGGTGGGGGATTTGTGTGTGGGTACGTGCGGAATGTATGGGTTGGCGGGGAGATGTTTGTGTGGGTGGTGATGTGTGTTTGGCTAGGAGGTTGTGGGTGAGTTTGTGGAGGAGGATATGTTAGTGGATGATTGATGGTGGGTTATGGGATGGGTGGGGGTATATGTGGGTGTGGGGATATGTGGTGGGTGGGAGATGTGTGCAGGTGGGGGTGGTTGTGGGTTTGGGGGTGTGGGTGAGGGATGTGTCTGGGTGTGGGATGTTTGGGTGGATGGGTGGGGAGTGTGTGTGGGTGAGATATGTGTGGGGGATGTATGCGGGTTGGGGAGGGGTGCATGATGGGTGTGGGTGATGGATTTGGAGATGTATGTGTGGATGGGGGATATGTCTGGCTGGGTGGGGAAGTGTGGCTGGATGGAGGATGTATGTGTGGGTAGTGAGGGGGATTGTAGTTGGGGGATGTGTGTATGGGTAGGAGATGTGTGGGGAGATGTGTGTGGGTGAGGGATGTGTCTTTGGGATTTTGTGGGTGTGGTGTTGTGTGGGAGGGGAGCTGGGTGTGGATAAATGATGAGTGTGTGGGTGGGTGAAGGTGTGGTTGGGTTTGCGGGTTGGTGAAGGATGTGTGTGAGGGTGGGAATGTGTGCTTAGATGGGTGGTTAGGGTGTGTGAGTGTGGGTGGGTAGATAGGAGATGTATGTGTTGATGAGTGGGTAAGGGATGTCTGGGTGTTAGTGGTTGAGGGATAAGTACGTGTGTCTAGGGATGTGTGAGGGGATGATTGTATGAGTTGGGGATGTGTGTGTGGGTTGTGTGTGTGCGTGGATGGCTGGTGTGTGTTTGTGAATGGGGGATGTGTTGATGGGTGGGGATGTGTGTATGGGTGGGGAGATTGTGCGTGGGTGGGGATGGGTGTGTATATGGGTATGGGTGTGTGGTTAAGGGATGTGTGGCTGGGGGATGGGTGGATGGAGGATGTGTGGTTGGGTAGAGGATGTGTGGGTGGGTGATTGTATATGTGTAAGGGTGTATGGTTAAGGGATGTTTGGTTGGGGGATGGGTGGGTAGAGGATGTGTGGGTGGGTAGAGGATATGTGGGTGGGTAAGTGTGTGCAGGTTAGGAGATGGTGGGGGGTGTTTATAGGTGTGGGCTCGGGATCTGTGAGTGGGCTGGGGGAGATGGGAGATTATGTGGGTGGGTGCGGAATTTGTGTGTGGGTAGGTGCGGAATATGTGAGTTGACGGGGAGATGTGTCTGTGGTTGACGAATGTGTGTTTGGCTGAGTGGGTGGAGGAGGATATGTGGGTGAGCGATTGTTGGTGGGTAATGGGACGGGTAGAGGATGTGTGAGTGGGTGGGGATATGTGTGTAGGTGGGGGATGTGTGGGTTATTGAATGTATGTGTGCTTGGGGTGTGGGTGGTTGGGATGTGTGGTGTGTGTCGGTGGGGAGATGTGTAGGTGTAGGGATGTGGTGGATGGGTGGGGGAATGTATGTGTGTGTGGGTTATGTGTGTGGTTGGGTGGGGGAGTTGGAGTGAATGGGGGATGTATGGGTGGGTGGTGGAAGGTCTCATAACATAGTAATATGCATTGTTTATGTTTACAAAATTCATGTGACAATGTTTTTTCCTATGCACAGTTGATGAAAGAAAGATGAGTGAATGGAAGGGCCGAATGTAAGACGGGCCTGCGTGCCCAATTTGTTACCTTTTGAAAATAAAGTCTGTTCGTTCGTTCTGTTCTATCTATCTATCTATCTATCTATCTATCTATCTATCTATCTATCTATCTATCTATCTATCTATCTATCTATCTATCTATCTATCTATCTATCTATCTATCTATCTGTCCGTTTAAAGTGTCGTCCCTGAAGTTAGGGGAATCAAGACCCACATTATATTTAACCCCTTATCAATATCCTGGAGAATCCACTAGCTTCCGTCCACCACACTCCTTCGGTTCATGGACACCTCTTTCTCTCTCTCCATCACTCTACCTGATCATGCCCTCTCTCATTCTTTCCCCAACGCAACATACTCAACAACTCTTGCTTCTAAAAATTAATAACAATTAATTTATTAAAAGAAAAGTGTAACGTATGTGAGACGTGTATGCTAAGAAAATGTGTGACGTGTTCTATAATGTGTGTAGAATCGGACCCTCAGATAATAGCACAGTCAGTTCATCCTTGCAAGGACACACCACAGCACGTTAAGTCAGAACAAGTCTATCTCACCCAGTGCTGTATCTCTCCTGCCGGACACTGACTTTCATCTATAGCTACCTGGTAATCCATCTTCCTGATCATCCGAAATAGATACAGTTTGTAATTTACGGCTGATCATGGACCGGTTGCACACTACACATTATAAGTTCCTATCGTTCCTAAAAAATGTACGAATCCTTTTTACTGTGAAATTAAGTATCACTGTTATTGTTACTATACTTGATCCTAACTAGTGTCTATATAGTCTCAAGTACAATGTCTTTTGTAATATTTCACTGGAATCTATCACACCATGTGAATGTTATATTTAACGTTCTCGTTTAGTTAATAATGTTTGTATGATGTGTGATGTATCAACAATCATCACCCATCCTAGGTAAACCTTCACACACAGGAATCGTTATATTGGTTTGCTCTTCTGAGCCATGTTATGGTGGACCCTCCTGATCATGAGTCCAGCGTAAACATTATACCACCTTTCTTCTCGGACGTTATTCATTTTCCGTAAGAAAGCATTTGACTGTTCAACTGATGTTCTTCCCAATTGGAGTTGAACTTCTTCAAAACCAGTGTTGAACTTCCTCGTAACTGGCAGGGAACCTGTTAGAGAAATAACACATCTGGTGATAGCACTAGTCACTGATCCTACCGGTTGAGTGTAAGCCTATTGCCTTGCTCTATTATTTTTTTCAGCTAACTAAACTCTGTCATAGAGCAGATTAGCTACTCACCTAGGTCCGAATCAGGCTATGACAAGGAAAGACCAATAAACAGAGTGCAAAACTCCAGTGGGCAAACCACTGTAAGATCCCCCCATTGGACACTTTCCCCATCTCCCAACCCATCTTAAATCTCTCCAAATATAACCCCGCTACCCTATTCACCCTAGCAGAGCTAATCATCACTTCACTACATCAACTAGTTTTCAACTAACAGAGCTAATCATCACACTCTAGATTTAACAAGGCTACTGCCATTATTAATTAGGCCTAAATAGACTATATTTGGTACCTTATGCAAATCCACATTACTCCTGGATGGCATCTATAACTTACCATTAAGACATATGTTATTTTAATGTTGCTTAAATCTAACACAATAGATGCTCTCCGAATTTCCTAACTGCGGTAACACAACACGTCAATCCTAGTCAATTTCCTTGGCCACACTAATGTACACAAGTCTTGTATCTGTCAAGAGCTGGGAGTGTTCTAGTCAAGTTCTTTTGATGTCACGCAGGTGTCTTCAGGGACACTAACTATTTCCAGAAATCTTATCTCCCTTGTGTTTTAATCAATGTCACTAGTGGTCTCCCCTGTCTTGACACCCAACACAAGGTAGCGAGTTCCTGCACTCTCCCAATGTTCACAATAACAAGCCTACACATTTTAGACTGGTGGAAACTTCAAAGGACGGCTGCACCACTTTGATCTGACTTGTTTTTTCTGTACTGGTTAAAAACAATTGTGGCCTTGAAAACATGCTGTGAATCAGACTGTCTGTATTTTCATTATCTGGTTAATCCACAGTGATTTCATGACACTGCCTGCCTGCCTACCTGCCTGCCTGTCTGTCTGTCTGTCTGTATGTCTGTCTGTCTGTTTGCCTGCTTGCCTACACGTCTGTCCGTCCGTCTCTCCCTCCATCTCTCCCTCCCTCCCTCCCTCCCTATCTATCTATCTATCTATCTATCTATCTATCTATCTATCTATCTATCTATCTATCTATCTATCTATCTATCTATCTATCTATCTATCTATCTATCTATCTATCTATCTATCTATCTATCTATCTATCTATCTATCTATCTATCTGTCTGTCTGCCTGCCTGACTGTCTGCCTGTCTGTCTGTCTGTCTGTCTATTAATTTATTGGTTGCAGTTAGAAAATTTCGCTTAATGCTAGGATTATTTTTTTTAAAAATGTTGTCGTATAATTTTCATGTAAAAAATAATGTTGTATAATTTTTATGTAAAAAATGATGTGGTGGTATCGAGAACAACCTTAGATAAACGAAGACCAACTTACAAAAAGCATTGGAAAGAGCACTTGAAAGATCTTTACATCTTCCCCCAACAATTAACTTGGGTAAATGGAGCA
Organism: Cepaea nemoralis; assembly: GCA_014155875.1. Lineage (NCBI taxonomy): Eukaryota > Metazoa > Mollusca > Gastropoda > Stylommatophora > Helicidae > Cepaea > Cepaea nemoralis. Next base: position 154,905 of record JACEFZ010022125.1, on the reverse strand, counting down.
GCGGCCGCAGCAGCAGCAGCAGAAGAAAAAGAAGGAGGAGGAGGAGGGGGAGGCGGAGGGAGCAGGAAGGGGAGCCGGAGGTGAGGAGGAGGACGAGTAGGAGGAGGGGGAGGAGGAGGAGCAAGGAGGATGGGGAGGAAGGGGAGGAGGGGAGAGGAGAAGGAGGGGGAGGAGGAGAGGTAGAATGATGAGGAGGGGGAGGAGGAGGGAGAGGAGGAGGGGGGAGGAGGAGGGGAGGAGGAGGAGGGGAGGAGGAGAGGAGGAGGAGGAGGGGAGGAGGAGAGGAGGAGGAGGGGGGGAGGAGTGAGGGTAGGAGGAGAAGGGAGAAGGGGAGTAGGAGTGGGAGGAGAGGGAGGAGGAGGATTATAACGCATATGCCAGTAGATAACTCTAGCGAAAAGGTCCACCAATTTGAGAAATATGCAACAATTTTACATATATAGCAATGCTATTAAAAGTTATGTCCCCTGGCTGTATATAAATTATAATGTAAATTAAAATATTACATTTTTTTAAGTAAATAACTGTTTGTACACTAACAAACTATGACAGTTGGCCATCACCGGAATGAGAAGAAGACGTGTAGAAAATTTCATCTCAATCGGATGGACCGTTCGCGAACGCATAAACAACATACATACATACATACTTACAGACAGACAGACATCTCATTTTATATATATATATATATATATATATATATATATATATATATATATATATATATATATATATATATATTGGTGGGTGTGTGTGTTTACGTGAGCACGTTGCCTGTATCATGCCGGAGTGCAAGGCAACAACAAGTTAATAAGATATCTTTTGACTTTAAGTGAGCTAGTAATTTTGCTGAGTGAGATGGTCAACAATGAAAGCCAAGGGTCCCTGTAACGCCACGAAGCGTACTGAGTATAAGCAGAAAGCTATGCAGAGATCTAATACATCTCCTTTAAACAATGACGGTATTTGCTTTAAGGACAAATGTACTTCACCCACAACCAGCGAAAGTCGTGGTCAAATGACCTAATCGGGACAAGAACATAAACCTGATCCAAAACTAGTTGAAAAGTTAGTTGCATAGCCTTTACAGGACGTCACATTCAACACCAGCAATTGTTTTGCTGTTGTGATCTCTTGGCAAGTTTACGTTCAGTAGTTTGTCATGTTTTATGAACGACCGGCACCCATACCATTTTGTAAATAATCAACGTAAGGCGGTCTGCTGCGAAATCGCCCGCATCTGTGTTTCGAACACATGTATGTGAGATTACGAACCGCGTCTGTAACTCCATCGCCACAGTGCCGGCTCAAAACTCTGGTGATTGTATAAAATGCCAATCGCTGATCACACATGTTCATCGGTATGGCACGGGATATGAAATGCCAATCCCTGATCACACATATTCATCGGCATGGCACGGGATAATCATCAGTACTAACGAAGTGTGTAAGTGACAGGATAGAGCCCCGCTGCTCCTGTAGCTTTAAATTTATCTGTTCCCCTGTGTATCCTATTTTCTACCTCTTCCGCGATGTCTTCAACAAGGGCCAATCAATACTCTGCTTGTATTCTTTGTGCATTTCAATGTTCCCCATGGATTGTTTGTTCAGTTATTGATATTTCTGCGTATTAGACAAAACGTCAAATTACATGCTTCGAGCAGTGTCTGATAACGAAGGGATAAACGGCTACTTGCGTGTCAGTCTTGTTCACTAACGAGCAGTATTTCGTTCACTAGTTGTTTCGAATCTAGGGTTCCACGTAGTTAATGAAAATACAGATTTCATACTGCAACATTCCTGCATGGTCTTCCATATTCTACATTGCGAATTATGGTAATGGTAATTCCATGGCAGATATAGGATGGTTGTTAGTCTTTCATAAATTCTAGTCCACAACATTCTACAGTTAAAAGACTATTGCCGTTTCTCACCGAATTTCCTTTCTTGAACACCCCTAGGATTATTCTATACCAATGTTATGAGGGTCTTTGGTGGCAGAGTGGTTAGTACACTTGCCTGTCAAGAAAGGTATGAGTTTAATTCTGAGCAGAGACAGTATTTTTCTTTCCTGTCAAAGAGTTCTATGAGGTCACCCGTCTCATAAAACTGGATGCCAAACAACCTTCCGAATTATCTGGGACTTTTTTTTTTAAAGGAAAGGCGACGGGGATGGGAACTTGAGTCTCCTCCTCATGTGTCGCTGCCTAGAATATGTGGAAGCCTAACACTTCACACTCGAGCGACAGTTTCTGCCATCAGACTACCTGTAACACTTCACACTCGAGCGACAGTTTCTGCCATCAGACTACCTGTAACACTTCACACTCGAGAGACAATTTCTGCCGTCAGACTACCTGTAACACTTCACACCGGAGCGGCAGTTTCTGCCGTCAGACTACCTGTAACACTTCACACTCGAGCGACAGTTTCTGCCGTCAGACTACCTGTAACACTTCACACCGGAGCGGCAGTTTCTACCGCCAGATTACCTGTAACACTTCACACTCGATCGACAGTTTCTGCGTCAGACTACCTGTAACACTTCACACCGGAGCGGCAGTTTCTGCCGTCAGACTACCTGTAACACTTCACACGGGAGCGGCAGTTTCTACCGCCAGATTACCTGTAACACTTCACACTCGATCGACAGTTTCTGCCGTCAGACTACCTGTAACACTTCACACCTTAGCGGCAGTTTCTGCCGTCAGACTACCTGTAACACTTCACACCTTAGCGGCAGTTTCTGCCGTCAGACTACCTGTAACACTTCACACCTTAGCGGCAGTTTCTGCCGTCAGACTACCTGTAACACTTCACACCCGAGCGGCAGTTTCTACCGCCAGACTACCGAACCTGTATGTCCATGTCATGTCCCTACGTTCACGCTAAGGCCCTTGCTGGTCTGACAAATTCATCCTGCCACTTCTAAGGTAAACAATGACACTAATCTTACTATGAAATAAGATTAACAGACAAACACAGAACCGGTGTCGCTATACGCTGCAGGAATTACAGAGGAGAGGCTCCGAGCACTGAATCATTCGATGTGCAATGAAAATGATCTGTCGACTAATAACTAAATAATCACTATGCTCCACCCCCAGAATACAGAGACACCTGATGCGTTTTTTTTTTTTAGCATCATTTCTCTTATATGTCCTTGATGTTCTTAAACTAAGCCAGAAAGAATGTCTTGCAGGATATGGGAAGTTGCACTTTCATGTTGGTGTTCATACACTTGGCCACACACTGCAGGACACAACTGTTCCGAATGCACTTATATACTCACTACTGGCTGCGGGTGACTTGATATATTTAACATCAGAATGTCTGCATGTGTATTTGCCACCCACTAGGGCAGGGATCACCAAATTTTTTCACGGCGAGCCGGACTAGCTGTGAAAATGACTTGCGCGAGCCAGATAGTCATTCTGTACAATACTTGCACCTGACTCCGTGGCGAAGGTCTTACGGACGCGGTTCGTAATCCTATATACCCGCGTTCGAAACACAGCTAAGCTCGATTTGGTAGCAGACAACGTTGCGCTTTTTTTGTGTGCTATGTTATGGGTGCCAGTCGTTCAGAAAGCAATAGTAAACTACTGAACGTAAACTTGCCAATATATCAACAACAGCAAACAATGCAGGTATTGACTGCAAACGTCCTGTAAAGGATATACAACTAACTTTAACAATAATTGCAAGCTAGAACGAAAGCTCTGGGAAAAAGACGAAGAACTAAGTTAATTATGGGAAGGGAGTGCAATGCACAAAATACAAAGACAACCAACACATTTATTTACTAAACAAAGTTATCAAAGAAGGTGCCGTTAGCAAAAAGATAGTTACATCAGACCTAATGTGCACATATCCGAATTTCAAAAACTAAGCAGCAAAAGAGGTTAGGGAGATTTGTGAAACTGTGGCTTTCAAAATAACATCAATGTTTGGTTTAGAATTGCTGCATCCACTCACGACAATTGCTTTCAAATGTTCACCAGTCAATCTCGTTCGATGTGGTGACTTCACAGACTTCATTTTTGAAAATGTTTGCTCACAGACATAAGTTTTTCCAAACACTGATGCCATACTAGCGGCAAATTTCTTAAGTTTCGGAAACTCAACATCAGGTAAGCAGCGGTACAATCAAACAAGTTTTCCTTCTCTGTGCTTCTCTTTCAACAATTCATTTTCTTGCAAATCAGTGAGCTCCAACTGTAGTTCAACTGGCACATCATCAAGGTTACAATCAAACGGATTCTAGAACAGAAGAATGTCACTCTCAATTCTGTCAAGATCTGAAAATCTCTCCAAACTCTTTGAAACAGTGAAAATGAGAAAGGTTTTCTCCTTCCAGTTGTGCTTCCAACAATGACAGCTTTCTCCGAAATCCTTTGATGGTTCTGTAGAGATCACAGTCGAGGTTAGCCTTTCTCTGAAGTTTCAAGTTCAGTTCATTCATGTCAACCAAAAATGACAACATTGACAGCCAGGTAGGATCTGACAGCTGTGAATCAGCTCTATCTTTTTCAGTGAGGAAAACATCTATTTCGTTTCGGAGCTTGTAAAAACGAAGCAGGACTTTACCGCAGCTGAGCCACCTGACTGATGCGTGATAAGGCAAGTCACAGAATTCAGAATCAATTTATTCAAGAAAAGCCTGGAACTGACGGTAATTGAATGCATGCTCTCGAATGAAGTTCACAGCAGAAACGACTGGTTTCAGTACACAATATATATCTAAGTCTTCCCACAGAGTATTTGCTGATGTATGATGCAGTGTATGAACAGAGCGCCCGGAATTTGCAAATCTTCCAACTGAGTTCTGATCTGCCCAACCAGACCCTTCCTCACTCCAGTAATGTTTGTTTTTCCTCCATCACTGTACACCTCGAAGCTGATTCCGCTGTAGGGTATAGTCTTGCAAAATTGTTTGCACTTCCACGAAAATGTCTTTCCCAGTTGTTCCATGCTTACTGAAAACGGACGCCAACTCTTCCGATATATGAAAGTCCAAATTTACACCACGAATAAACACGAGAAGTTGTGACGTACCCGAGAGATCAGTAGACTCATCCAGCGCCAGAGAATACCACAAGATCCTAGCTTTCTCGCGTATCTGTAGCACTATGTTCTCTCCAAGTTCGTATGTCCTTCCGCACAACTGAACTTGCCGAAAGGCTGATAGTTCCAAACAAATCGACTTTCTCAGGACACAAGTTCATTTGCTGTTTCGATCTTACACTCTTTGATGAAGTTGTCATCAGTAAAGGGCTTTCCTCGTTCTGCCATCTTATGCACTGTTTTGTAACTTGTACGAGTGACAGATTCTTTTTCAGCAAATTTTCTCGTGAATAGATTTCTTTGTGTTTAAAAACCAAGTTTAATAGACTCATATTTCCCAGAGCGTAACTTTCCAGAAAACTTTTAATATGTTGATAGATGTTTTGTTTCGTAGTGACGCCGAAGATTGTACTCTTTCAAAACGGCAACACTTTCGCTGCATATTACGCAACTGGTTTTCTGTTCATTTGTTTCCACAAAGAAGTACTTTACTCCCCATTCTTCATTAAAAAATCGACACTCGGCGTTCACTTTTGTTTTCCTAGTAACCATAATTAAGAGTGAAGTACACGGGATCTGAAAATAATAAAAGACATTAAATAGAAACATAATTAAACCCCTATTGAAACAGAAGAAAAGCAGAGGACTAGGGGTCACTAGTGAAGCTACGGCTCATCAAAGATACATATACAGTTTATATGTACCTTTGTGTAACCGCACAGAGACGATAGAGATAATAGCACAACGCCGACTGGTCATGGGCCGTAGAAGAAGAGAGGAATAAGAGGACAAAGAGAATCTCATTCTATCTCTACGGTTAACAAGAAATGAAAAGATTTAGAAATATCAGAAGAAATTCAGGTCCGTGTAAGGGAATCAGAATAATGTAATTGAAAAGATACAACAACATCTGATTAATAATGCTAATGCACAAATAAATAAAATTCAAGATTAGCTGCAATAACAAAATAGGCATCCCCATGAATAAACATACACATGATCATCCTTCACAGTGCAAGTGATCTTCTATCACAGCATGGGTAGTCATTCAACACAATACCAATGATCTACCATCACAGCATGGATAATCATCCAACACTGTAACTGTAGTCTGATACACAATATCAGCAATTATCAGACAACAACATGGAACAAAGGTAATTCATTCAGTAGCATGTCCTTTGCAGAACCTCGCTCCCATAACAACCTTCCGGAAAACCTCTCGATCATAAGCAAGATGCCCCGCTTCAGATACACCCATCTGGAGATCATCCGCCACATCCTGCACCCATCTTCTCTTTGGCCTTCCTCTTCCTCTCTTCCCAGGCATATACCCCTCCATTATTGTTCTCGGGCACAGACATAGCTATTATATTCCTATATTCCTATTTAAACTAAGAAGGTTCATTCAAATCTAGCCCCACAACAGATAATCGTCAATCCACAATCAAGATCCTCTTGGATCCTTTGGATCTTCACAGGGCCTGTCTGCCCTCTCAAATGCGGTCTGAAAAACAGAGGCCACGCTCAGCCGTGCCTGGGACACGTTCGCCCATCTGCTTGGTAGTGGCTCAGAGGGATGAGTTCAAACCGCGGTTTTCTTTACGTTTGTAAAGGTGGACTATTGACGCTTCCTTGAAATCTTGTGGCATGGTCTCGTTCACCAATATGTTTGTAAAGACTTTGTGAAGCTGCTCTGTTATCATTTTTACCCCTTGAGGACGCCGTGGTGGTTTGGTGTGTATTTTTATTTTCGAGATAATGACACGATGGTCTGTCCAACATTCGGCACCACACATGGATTGTGTCATCCCAACATCTTGTCTGTCACTCTCCCTGACGATGACATAGTCAATGAGGTGCCAGTGTTTCGAGCGAGGGTGCATCTACTATGTCCTATTTCTCATGGGAAGACGGAAAGTTGTGTTGGTAATCAGAAGATCGCGTTCGGCACATGTCTGAAGGAGGAGGAGTCCATTGCTGTTACAGTTTCCGACTCCATGCTTTCCTATAATGCCACTCCAACAGGTGGTGTCCGTGCCTACTCTGGCGTTGAAATCCCCAAGGAACAGATGTTAATACATTGTGTAGGTCCTCATGGAACTTGTTCTTGACATCATCTTCATTGGTCACAATTGGTGCGTAGACACTCACAATGGTTGCATGCTAACTTCCATTCAGCAGCGGTAACTTAATGGTCATAAGCCTGTCGTTTATAGCCTTTGGAAATCCAGCTAGTTTGCCAGCCAGGGCCGACTTAATGGCAAATCCCACAACGGACTGGTGTCTTTCCTCGCTTTTCCTTCCACTCCAGAAAAATGTGTAGCCGGTACCTACTTCACAGATATGGCCCTCTTCTGCAAGTTGTGTCTCGCTCAAGGCTGCAATATCGATGTTGTACCTGCCCAGCTCTCTCCCAATCAGTGCTGTTCATCTCTCTGGGCCCGACGCACCGTCTCTATCTAGTAGGGTGCGTATATTCCAAGTTCCGTTTGTTAAGGGAATATGGTTTGCTCTTTTATCTTTACCGGTTTTTACTTTGTTTGTATGTCGACCGCAGTATAGGGTACCCACCAACCGCGGCTAGCTGGTTAGGTAATGATGGAGCAGACAATGCGTAGGGCACCTTTTCTAGCCCCTTCCTCATGCTATGGAGGTGAGCAGTTTGTTCCTATAGAGGGCTGCTCAGTCGCTCAGGGGGCGGCCGAACTCCACTGCTGCTCCGATCAGTAGAAGACGACCATATTGCCTGAACCGCCTGTGTGCAGGTCTGCGACTACGGTTGCCAGCATACCCACGCCTGCCGCTTCTCCGCTTGCACATCGCCACAGGGCTTGAAGGTGATATATGACGTTGGACGAAGAATGACTTGCGCGATGAATTAGACTAAAGTGAGGAAGAGTTGTGCAATTTGTCGACCTCACTCTCTCGCCTGAGTCCATCTGAGTCCAGTGGCAAGACAAGTCAAGACGACTGGAGACGAATACAGGTGCAGTGGATGACCAGGGCGCTCTACTTGCCTTGCCGTGCTCATTACGTTCCACAACGCTTTGCAGGTAAACGCCGTCTTGCCCGTTGAATCAGGAATGATTTCTTCCGCACAGTCTGCCGAATCCTGTATCCACATGCTGGGTAGGCATACCATAATTCACCAGATCAGTTTGACACCAAATCGGCTACCCATGCCTGGTTTAGCCAGCCTGTCACGGCTGTTGCCCGGGGGCATGCTATCGCATGCTGACAGCTACTAGGAGCCACAGGCATGAGCTGGATGTCAGGATTGGACCAGTGGGGGATGGCCCTTTGAAAAGGGAGTGACAGCCATCCTTACCAAAGGTACTACCAATCCCTTACACCCCATACCCCCACGCTTATATTGAACACTTGAAGGAGATACAACTGCCATTCTGGACCAAACCGAATTGTTGCATCCAACCACATTGGAAGCACCATCTAATGCAAAACCAATGTATTTTTTTTTTTTTTTTTGATTACATTTTTTAAAAAAATTTCATTGTTAATCAAATTAAATATATTTTCTCCTGTAGCCTCATGGACTGGAATAAAACATAGAAAACTAGTAGTAATTTCACTTCTTTTGTCGCTGAGGTTTCTAACTAAAATTCACAAATACTTTTGGGCCGAGAAGTCAGCGGACTCATCAATGACGAGTGTATAGTTTGTGTTTTGCAGATCTAGAATTAGATTAGATTTTAAAGATGGTGAAATAACATTTCTTATTATTGATATGCACTTCGTTCGGTGCAGTTTTATCTGACCAAGAGTGCTGCCACTTCCATGGGCTACCATTATTTCACCTAAGTGATCACCTAAGCATGGTAGGCCATGCTAACAGCAATTTATAACTCTGCTAATTTGACTTTATCATCAATTTTCTTACTTGTTTTCATCACGAAAAGTAGTTTTGTGAAGAAGATGGCGCGCCCCGTTTGCGTTTTTCTGTTGTTTCATGATTTGTGAGATTTAAAAGTCTTGGAACAATATTACATCGGCATAATTTGCAATATGCTGATTCAGAACCATCAGTGAATTTCTTGAGCCACACAAATGTCTTTTCCCATTGATCATTATATTTCTGATTAGTATCATAAGATGGTTTCCACTTTGCCATGATAATGAGCTCAACAATAAGAAATACTTGCCTTGAAGGTATATTGAATTTGAAAACGTAACTTAACAATAAGGTGGCTGCGCAGTGTGTGAGTGCGCATAGAACAGTACAAGTACAGGACGAAAACCATACGTGTTTAATACTTATTAGCTGTTACGTTCGTTCTCGAGAATGAACCAAAAGCAATATAAGCTAAGCTTATTCTTTTACATTTTTTTTTAGCTACAAAGTGTTAAAACATGACAAAAATTAACATTACTATTTCAAAAAAGAGGCATGTATAGCTAATTATTATTATGCCATAACACATTTCAAGTCAAAAGCCAAGGAAAAAAGCCAAAACGCCAAACTGATATTTTGACGCCAAACCTGTTTTTAAAAAAGCCAGATTTATCAGATTTGGCGTTTAAAAAGCCAACCTGGCAACCCTGGTGTAAATACGTTTTGGTTTCATCTACGAAGCGTGTCACAAGCTAGAAGTGCCGTGTCTCTCTCTCTTAATCTACCACCCAGCCCTTGAAGAGCCTTTTGGAAGATCTTGCAAATGGGTACGCCACTGCCGGCCGTGCTCGAGAGGTCAGATGTTTTGCTTAAGCAGTTGAAGAAGATGAAAAGAAAGATGTAGTACACAGAGGCAGTGTTAGTTCACGCACAAAGAGATGAAGTACAATGGTAAAGATAGATCAGATGGCCTATGGTCATTATGAGAAAAGAAAAGGTGGTGCGATCATTGCTGAGACGTTCAATCCTAAAGTTTGCAAAGTCTTCTTTACTGGTACTTCATGTGACTTGAAAACTGTGTTTTCATATCTTACTCTTTAACACATTGGGGCGTTATCATTTATTTGTCGAACAATCAGAGCCGCGGCAACAAATTGTTAGTCTTCTTGCTTGCCACAAGATGGGTCTTGGTTCAATACCCACCAGTCGTATTATTATAATGTCCTATCAGCGTGGCTCAAAAGGGAGCCGGACAGATTGACTAATGTTCTGAGAATACTCTTTGCAAGGCAGGCGAGCCTGAGGAGAACTATTCACCCTACCTTATTATAATTGGCCTGGAATATGTGAAAGCCAAATCCGTCACGCCCCAACAGCAGTATATGCCAGGGGACTAGCTTTAACGCATACCAACAGAGTCAACTCAAGCGACTTACCTGCATACGACTCTTAATTGATCTCTATGTACAAGATCTTCATTTCTGAACCCTTCTGTTTCTTTCTTCTGGTATGTGCCCCTGTTTCCTCACTTTGACCACACTAGGATCATCTCAGCACAGTCTACAAACTCCATAGCACCTGCACGGATCCGCATGCCAGAACCACACATGTTATATATGTTCATTTTGTGGGTTGCTTTTCTAATTTTACAATTAAGATTTAGACCCAATTTGTCTGATCTTTTTAGTTGCCAACTGCACGTGCATTGTTCATGTGCCTAAAGCGCACGCAGGTTCACTGTAGCTTTCGCCCTTGTCCGAGAGGGCTTAACATAGTATCCTCTACCAGAGCATTAGCAGCGGTGGGCGCATACCTCACTATTGTCTTATTTCAATACAACTACTCTAGATCGTGAAATGATCCAGGTCAAACCAGCCAGACGCAGACGTAGAACTCATAGTGTGCTTCCCCCCCCCCCCCTCAATCCTTTCCCCGTAACAGCATACATATTTAAGATTAATACGACTCTGCGGTGGACTTAAACTAATGACATTGGTACTGGGTAGTTTTTATAATATTCTTACAACTACTTTCGGAAAGAAAATTTGAGTAACGGAACCGGCTACTCCATCACATTATTCCATGGCCTAGATGCTTTAATGCTAATGTACGCACACGTTAATGCTAATGACGTTAGTCAGGTCTTAGTCAGATATGACTGAGCTACCGTATAACAGTAGACGGTACTACCTGGTTTCTGTTAGCGCCGAACGTTGGGCGGCGCTTACCAAACCCAACACCCCACATTGTGCCAACGGCTTCGGGCGGAAGAGCACAATTGGGAGGGTACAAGCCTTACCCTGGTGCGAGGAAATGCAAGCTAAAGACAAAATTGTCATGGCAGGGCTGACCAGGCCCTAAGCCTTGGTTGGCGACTGGTCTAGGATCGAAGCTCCGACAGGCGGACAGTTAGAGCAATGCTTTGCTGATCCGGCAGCTTCTGCAGCTTGTCTTGTTCCAGATGTAGGGGTGTTACCTTTCCTCTGGAGTGAACTAGGCAGGCCGAGAGAGGGATCATGCTGCATGGGCAACACATGATCTCTATATTTTAGCCCAGGCTTTGTGCTATGGAGAGGCAATAACTCCATCCTTGGTCTTAACTGGTCTCGGAATCAAAGCGAGAGGCAACTGTTACGGGTTATAAGTCCTTGTCAGTTGGCGTAGACATGGGGCGCCACGCGTTGCCTCTGACGGTGGGAGACACCTATAGGTGTCACTGATCAGCTACCGCCCGCCTCAAGCTGGGCAGCCCCCAGCCAATTGGGTGCTGATCCGCCACAGCCTGCCTGCTTCAATGGGTGCTTGGGGCTAGGACAAAATCTGAATCGCAGGCTGTAAAACCAATGCACCAGGTACAAACAAAAATAAAAATAGAAACCTCAAGCTACGGCTTGCAACCTGGAACGTGAGAACCATGTGTCCAGGATTTTCCACTGACTTGACCAATATTGACGATGTGAGAAAAACGGCTGTGATTGATGCCGAACTCAATCGTCTTAACATTGATATTGCTGGCCTGCAGGAGACTCGCCTCGCTGAGGAAGGGTCACTCAGGGAAAACAACTACACCTTTTTCTGGAAGGGTAGAGGGCAGGCAGAAAAAAGGCAACACGGTGTGGGCTTTGCAGTGAAGAATTCGCTACTGGGAATGATTGAAATTCCAGCAGGAGGAAATGAAAGACTATTATCCCTGCGCTTGGCAACCTCTTGTGGGTTTGCCACCATTATTACTGCATATGCACCGACACTCGATTCCTCTGATGATGTGAAGGATTTGTTCTATGAGGAGTTAGACTCCGTGATCAAGGCAGTTCCAAAATCTGACTACATTTATATGCTCGGTGATTTCAATGCTCGTGTGGGCAAGGACTCGAGTTCATGGCCAGTGTCCCTTGGAAAATACAACATCGGTCGCATGAATGAAAATGGGCAAAGGCTGCTGGAGCATTGCACCAGTAATGACCTATGTATTACAAACTCTTTTTTTAAAACAAAAGAGATGCATAAGGTCACATGGAAACATCCAAGATCCGGCCATTGGCACCAGCTGGACTTCATCATCACACGGAGACAACATCTGAACCATATATCATTGACTCGTAGTTACCACAGTGCTGACTGTGATACAGATCATTCTTTGGTTGTTGCAAGAGTTAGACTGAGACCAAAGAGAATCTACACAGCTAAACACAAATCTAGCCCCAGGATTAATATTATTAACACTCATGATCCTGAAAAGTGCTTTCAGTTTCAACAGCAACTTGAAGACGCTTTCACTGATACACCAGAAAATTGTACAGTAAATGAAAAGTGGGGTCAAATTAAGGAAACTCTTTATAAAACTGCCGTAGGGGTTTACGGCACTGTGGATCATAAGAGGCAGGACTGGTTTGCGGCCAACAGCGAGACTCTGCAGCCCTTGATTGATAAGAAGAAGAAAGCTCTCTTAAGAAACAAGGAAAGACCAACGCGTAACACTCTGAGTGAGCTAAGGCAAGCTAGGAAGGATGTGCAAAAGGCTGCCAGGCAGTGTGCAAATGATTATTGGATCAAGTTATGTGAGTCCATTCAAATCGCAAGTGATAAGGGAGACATAAGAAGCATGTATGAAGGAATAAAGAAAGCCTGTGGTCCAGTGATCAAAAGAAGTGCACCGCTGAAAACCTTGACTGGAGAAGTCATCACTGATAAGAAACAGCAGATGGACAGATGGGTAGAGCACTATTTGGAGCTTTACTCAAGTGAGACCAAACTAGCGGATGATGCCCTAAATGCCATAGAGGCTCTACCAACTCTTGACCATCTGGACACACTTCCCACCATAACAGAAGTTAAGTGTGCTATAAATGAACTTGCATCTGGCAAGGCTCCAGGTAAGGATGGGATTCCAATAGAGGTTATCAGGAGTGGGCAAGACACACTCACTCTACAGATCCACCAGCTAATAGAGCTATGCTGGCGTGAAGGACAAGTCCCACAGGATTTCAAAGATTCAAACATCATAACGCTGTACAAGAACAAGGGTGATCGGAGCGACTGTAACAACTATAGGGGTATCTCACTTCTGTGTATTGTTGGAAAAGTATTTGCCAGAATTGTTCTGCGCAGACTTCAAGTCCTAGGAGATCAAGTCTACCCCGAATCACAGTGTGGCTTTCGACAGAACCGGTCTACCACTGATATGATATTCTCATTGCGACAAATGCAAGAAAAATGCCGTGAACAGAATCAACCACTGTTTATTGCCTTCATCGACCTCACAAAGGCATTTGATTTGGTCAGTCGTGAGGGTCTGTTCAAGGCACTAAAGAAGATTGGCTGCCCACCAACTCTTCTGTCCATTGTGGAATCGTTCCACACAGGCATGAAGGGTATAATCAAGTTTGATGGTGCAACTTCTGAAGAATTTGAAATCAAGAGTGGAGTTAAGCAAGGTTGTGTACTAGCTCCCACCCTCTTTGGAATATACTTTTCACTTCTACTGAAATATGCATTTCGTGATCAGGATGGTGGTATATACATTCACTCACGCTCAGATGGCGGCCTCTACAATGCTCAGAGATTGAAGGCTAAGACCAAAATTAGGAGGGTACTGATCAGAGAGTTGCTTTTTGCAGATGATGCTGCAGTTACGACCCACTCTGAGGAAGAATTGCAATGTCTACTATCTGCATTCTCCAATGCTTGTTCTGAATTTGGTTTAACAATTAGCAAAAAGAAGACACAGATTATGTCACAAGGTGCACATGGGGTACCATCAATCTTTATTGACGACGCCGAACTAGAGATAGTAGACCATTTTACATATCTAGGATCAGTGGTAAATAGCAAATTATCCCTAGATCAGGAAATCAACATCCGGATTGGTAAGGCAGCAACAACAATGAACAGGTTAAGAAAAAGAGTCTGGGAGAACAGGAAGCTTACTGCCAAAACAAAAGTCCTTGTCTATCAAGCCTGTGTCCTTAGTACTCTTCTCTATGGCAGTGAAACCTGGACAACTTACTCACACCAAGAGAACAATTTAAACAGCTTTCATATGCGGTGTCTGCGAAGAATTCTTGGTATTAAGTGGCAAGACAAAATCACAAATACTGAAGTATTGGAAAGATCAGGTTGTGTGACAGTTTATTCCATGCTCAGTCTTCGTAGACTTAGATGGATAGGACATCTTAGGAGGATGGATGATGGTAGAATACCAAAGGATATCTTTTTTGGTGAATTACAGATGGGTAAGAGATCTCAGGGTCGGCCTCTACTACGATACAAAGATGTGTGTAAGCGGGACATGATTGATACAGGCATTGATAATGCACATTGGGAGCAAGTCGCCGCTGAACGTGTTGCGTGGAGGGCAAATATCAGAAATGGAATAAAGTCAAAGGAGAAAATTATTGCAGAAAAGTCACACACCAAGCGTTTGAGACGTAAGATGGTGCATGATGGTGGAAATAACCACGTGTTCACATGCACCCACTGTGAACGGACATTTACAGCGCAAATTGGCCTTATCAGTCACACTCGCTACCGCCATAGTTAAAAGTTATTATGCCTTTTTAGAGCACAAACTATCGTCTGTCAAGACGGCAAGGTGCCAAGGTGCCAATGACGCACAGGAAGAGCTGAAAATGAGAGACACGATTTAGGAAAATTTGGATTGGGAAATAAAAATTATGCAGGTGACAAATTAATTGAATTTTGCACAGAAAATGAGTTAACGATAGCCAACACACTTTTTAAACAACACCCAAGAAGACTCTTTACTTGGAAGTCCCCGGAAAGTATAAGAAAATATTACCAAAAATCAGATAGGTTATATTTTAATACAACGAAGATGGAGATCAAGCATAACATTTGCAAAAACCCTACGGAGTGCAGAATGTGATACAGATCATCAGTTATTAGGAGCAGATCTGAAATTAAAACTCCAAAAACTTACCCGAGGACCAAGGCCACTTCCTTTTGATCTCACAAAAACAACAACAACAACAACAACAACAACAACAACAACAACAACAACAACAACAACAACAACAACAACAACAACACAACAACAACAACAACAACAAATCTTTATTTTGAAAGGGTTAAGAATTGGGCACGCAGGCCCGTAAAACATTCTGCCCTTTTATCACTCTCTTTCATACATTATACCATTCACACATCATTCAAGGCTAACTGAAAACAATAACAATATAAAAGAAATGCATTAAAAAGGCATGTGGAAAATGAAAAATTAATACTACACGACTCAGTAATGGTAATAACTGGTGTGGCACTTGTTATTAGCTATGTGGAATATACTGGCCTACCAAAAGGGGACTAGCTGTTATACTAGAGTTTTATTATTATTATTATTACTTCTATTATTAAGGGGGAAGGTAATCCGTACTGAGATAGTGTTCACATAATATGCGATTATATGTATAGGGATTGGTGATGTCTTTTATTTCATGTGGAAGATTGTTCCACGGCTGAGCTGCAGAGTACGTTAAGCTTGTTTTGTATAAGTCTATCCCAGGCTTCGGAATGTGTAATATATTTAATCGTTTACTGTGTCTAGCATTATATTCAAACAATGGCCAAAGGTAATTTGGGGCACTCCGATGTAGGATTTTGTGAATTAGTTTGGCCTTATTGAAAAGCAGACGTTTGTGGAGTGGTAGTAACTGAAGGCGTTTATGCAGGCTAGGATTGTCAGTTAAATGAATGCTATAAATTAAACTCATGGCCCGTTTCTGGAGTGAGTAAAGTCGCTTGGTGCTTGAATTGGAACAACCGTCCCAGATTGTAGAGCAGTAGTCAAAATGTGTCTGTATGTGAGACGTATAGAATATTTTCCTTGTGTCCTCATCAAGGAAATTTTTAATTTTGGCGAGTTTGTAGACTTTTTTCGCTGTTTGTTTAGTGAGCGCTTGAACGTGAGGATTAAAGGTTAGGTTTCTATCAATGATGAGGCCTAATGTTTTGTGCCCAATTACACTTTCTACTGGCATTGTTATCGATGTGAAGTTGAAGTGATCTGTGTGCATTTAGAGTTTGAAGTATTTGTCTGGTTGTTAATAACATAGAATTTGTTTTAGTGATGTTAATTTGTATAGGTTCGCATAGCTCCACCTAACTACATTATTTAATTCTTGTTGCAAAGACAACTCCAGCAAATTACTGCTTTCAGCGTTTGTATACACTGCACAGTCGTCTGCAAATAGATCGCAGGACACGAAAAATGCAAAGGTAGATCATTCATATATATGGCGAATAATAGAGGGCCAAGATTAGAGCCTTGCGGTACTCCAGTATTGAAGGTAGTGGTTTGGGACAGAGATTTATTGTTTGATACTACTTGCTTTCTGTTTGAAAGAAAAGATGTTATTAGCGTCACAACATTAGGGCGAATTTTCATTGTCTGTAGTTTTTAATTAAAATAGCATGGTCTATCATATCAAATGCTTTTCTGAAATCGATAAACACAGCTCCACATAGATTGGTGTTATTTCTATTCTGGTGCCAATTTTCTAGCATGTTTGTTAGAGCCGTATGGCAAGAATCAGATGTATACAGCGTAGAAGTGAGGAATCGTTTTGGGGTCTTGATGTCTGTACAAGAGGAAATGGCACCTGATGAATGGCAGTACAAACTAAAGATATCTTTATAACAGCAGCCAATGGATTTAATTCCGATCAGGACTAAGCAACATAAGCCATGTGTTACACCAGGCACGTTAGGATTAATAAAACAACGAAGGGAACTGAAAAAGAAAGGAGACATGACAACAATAGGATGAAGTATACATCTTTAACACGAGAAATAAGAAAGAACACAAGAAAGGACAAAAACCAATATGTACAGATTGCTGTACCAGAATAGAGCAATATCATAAGAATGAAAGAGATTATGAACTGTTCAAAGAAATGAAGTTATTGACAAGAAATGTTCAACCTCAATTAAATGTTATCTGTGACAAATTGGGAAATATCTTAACAGAATCTAGACAAATTATAGAAAGATGGCAGTGGAATGTATGGTGTGAATGACTGTGAGGATATGAATGATATACATGAACTAATGACAGTAGAGACAGAACCTAAACCCTCATTAGATGAAATTGCATGGGCAATAAAGAATCTGAAGAATGGTAAATAACCAGGATGTGATGAGATACCAGCTGAACTAATTAAAGCGGGATGAGAAGAAAGCATACAAATCTATCACGCATTATGTAACAAGATATGGAAATATGGTATATGGCCAAAAGATTGGAAGAGAACTATCTTCATTCCAATACCAAAAAAGGGCAACCTGAAATTATGCACCAACTATAGAACTGTTGCCCTGATCAGTCATGCAAGTAAAATTCTACTAAAAATCATAATGGGAAGACTTCGTAAGAAAATGGAAGAAGAGATTAACGTGGTTCAAGCTGGATTTAGACAAGGAAGAGGAACAAGAGATCACATACTCAACATGCGTTTAATAATAGAGAAGTGCAGAGAATTTAATGTAAACCTATTCTCATGTTTTGTGGATTTTTTAAAGGTATTTGACTGTGTACAACATCAGAAACTTTGGGAAATCATGAGGAATATGGGCTTTCCATCACATATAGTACAACTCACAAAAATGCTCTATCTAGACCATCAAGCAGCGGTTAGAATAGATGGCGAGGTATCACATTGGTTTGACATCAAGCAAGGAGTCCGTCAGGGCTGTGTGCGGTCACCCTATTTGTTTAACCTCTACGCTGAAAATATAACGAGAAATGTCAAAGATGATATAACCAAGGAGCTATATGATGCCCTAAGCATAGGTGGTCATGAAATACCAGAGATTCGATATGGTGATGATACAGTATTACTATCCACATCACAGAATGGTATAAAAAACTTTATAACCTCAACCCAAAGAAATAGTGCAAATCACAACTTATATCTTAACATAGCAACAACAAAAAATAATAATGCATACGGATAAAACTGCTCGTACTATGGAGAAAGAAATATGTGTTAATGAGGAAAGATTGGAGGTGGTGGAAAATTTCGAATATCTTGGGTCATTAATTACCAATAATGGTGACACAATGAAAGAAATTAAGCGACGACTATCAATTGCTCTTCAAAGACGAAAACAACTGAATAAATTATGGAATGGGACAGATAGTACAATAATTAGATTTTTAAGAGCATGCATCTTTCCCATTGCAACATACGCTTGTGAGACCTGGACACTTACTAAACAAGCTGAACAGCGCATAAATGCTTTTGAATATAAATGCTACAGACGGGTTCTAAGAATATCTTGAGTGAAGAAAAGAACAAAGCATCCATACTTCAAGAGCTGAATATTGAAGAGAAGTGGCTATTAAAGACGATAAAACAAAGAAAATTGATATATTTTGGTCACTTGAAACGTTATGAAAGTTTGTAAAGAACAAAAATGGAGAGGTAAATGTCTGGGAAGAGAGGAAGAGGAAGGCCAAAGACAAGATGGGTGCAGGATGTGTCAGATGATCTCTAAATGGGTGTATCGGACGCGGGAGATCTTGCTTATGATCGATAGGTTGTCTGGAAGGTTATTATGGGAGCGAGGTTCTGCGAAGGACATGCTACTTAATGAATGAGTGAGATGTCACTGGACGTAATACTTTACCACTCAAAGGCAATACTCAACAGCCATTTTAACAAACATGATTCACGCGATGAAACAACAGTCGAGAACGCTTCTTTACACTGTTCATTTCCTTGTAGAATGACAAATGACTACTGACATATGCAGACTATAAGGATTTAACAGGTACCTCAGGGATTACGAGCGTTACACTAAATAGGTTGTAACTATTTGTAAATATTTGTTGTACCATGAAATGCATGAACTGTAATTGTAAATAACACTTTCAAACACGCGTCCATGGCTCAAAGGATAACGAATCTAAAGTATAGCTTATATATATACATACATACAAGCTGACCCGGCCCGGCTTCGTCCAGTCCCTGGCGGGGATTTATCTGTCTGTCTGTCTGTCTGTCTGTCTGTCTGCTTGTCTGTCTGTCTGTCTGTCTGTCTGTCTGACCCGGCCCGGCCCGGCTTCGCCCAGCTCCTGGTGGGGAGCATCTCATGTAATTCATATATAAGTAGTCATATAAGCTTACGTTCCCATTCCCGACTGTCTGTCTGTCTGCCTGTCTGTCTGTCTGTCTGTCTGTCTGTCTGTCTGTCTGTCTGTCTGACCCGTCCCGGCATCATCCAGTCCCTGTTGGGGAGCATCTCATTTATTTCATATAAGTAGTCATATAAGCTCCCGTTCCCGTTCCCGACTATCTGTCTGTCTGTCGTATATGTCTGTCTGTCTGTCTGTCTGTCTGTCTGACCCGGCCCAGCTTCACCCAGTCCCTGATGGGGGAGCATCACATTTAATTCATATATGTAGTCATATAAGCTCCCGTTCCCGTCTGTCTGTCTGTCTGTCTATCTGACCCGGCGCGGCTTCGCCCAGCTCCTGGCGGGGAGCGTCTCATTAAATTCATATAACAAAAAAAAAATTAACTTAAGAATGTCCTTCCACACCCCATCCATTATTTTTAATGAAAACTGCTTTTAATCACCTACATGACTGTAGATAACTTCTTTAAACATAAAAAGATGAGTTAGAAAATTTTCACTATTTAAATAGATGCATTATTTTTATGAAAACTTTGAAAATGCCTTAAAGATTATATCATTATTTATTATAACTCATATGCCTGTAAATAACTATAGACAAAGAGTTTATAAATCTTTGAAAACATTGCAACAATCTATATATATAAAATATATAGCAATGATATTAAAAGTTATGCCCCTTGAAATAACTTTTCTTAAGTTAAGTCCCCTCGCTATATATAAATGGTGATGCAAATTTAAATATTAAATTTTAGTAAGTAAATAGCTGATTGTACACTAACAAACTATTACAGTTAGCTGCACGGGAATGAAAAGAGTACATGTAGAAAATTTCATCTCAATCGGGTGGACCGTTATCGAACGCATCAAATACATCCCTATACACATACATACATACATTGTGCGTCGGAAAAGGCATAATAAGTACAACACGGATGGAGTTATACTTATACATAGCACAAAACCTGGGCTGAATTGTATAGCACAGATCTAATTATCCGCATATCGGAGCTTCGATTCTAGACCAGTTACCGGCCAAGGCTTAGCGCCTGGTCTGCCCTGCCCTGCATTAGCGCGTGAAATCACCAGTATGTTGCGTCATTTCGTAAATGTCAAAACTGATGTATGCTTCCAACTTCCAAGTGTGTGTGTGTGTGTGTATGTTGTGTGTGTGTATGGGTGTGTGTGTGTGTGTGTGTGTGCGCGCGCGCGCGCGCAAATATTATCAGTATGCACGGTAACACAACTAATAATTAATAGTTACCATCAAGGAGCCGGGAGGAATGTCAGCAAAGGATATTATCTAAAGATAGCTTCAGGTGGTTCGGTCATGTAACACGTCGTCTACCCACAGACAACCTACCGTAAATAGCATTGCTAGCTCGAACAATGGGAACACAGTAAAATACAGACCCCAGCAAGTTTCCTCTGAAGTCGGAGAGTATCTGCTTGCAATAAGCCAGAAATGGGACAACGGATACTCACGCAAACCTCAGTCCGGTATGACATCACACTGATGTTGGGCAACAGGATTTCTTCATCCGACATACAGGACTTCACACTGGAGTTCACGGCCAGCAAACGCAAGCAAGCAAGAGTCCCGCAGGCAATGAATCCGCTGAAAACATTTGCCAGCGAACACCACCACGTAGCAACCTATAGGGAGGTACAAACATGGACAGAAATGTAACCACTTGTCGTATTGGTTGATACTAGCTACATGTTGTAAAACTGATACCTATAGGGAGGTACAAACATGGACAGAAATGTAACCACTTGTCGTATTGGTTGATACTAGCTACATGTTGTAAAACTGATACCTATAGGGAGGTACAAACATGGACAGAAATGTAACCACTTGTCGTATTGGTTGATACTAGCTACATGTTGTAAAACTGATACCTATAGGGAGGTACAAACATGGACAGAAATGTAACCACTTGTCGTATTGGTTGATACTAGCTACATGTTGTAAAACTGATACCTATAGGGAGGTACAAACATGGACAGAAATGTAACCACTAGTCGTATTGGTTGATACTAGCTACATGTTGTAAAACTGATACCTATAGGGAGGTACAAACATGGACAGAAATGTAACCACTAGTCGTATTGGTTGATACTAGCTACATGTTGTAAAACTGATCGACACCAGATGGGTCATGTCGTCTAGAGCACGTCGGTGGCCTTTGCTTGCCAGTAAATGTCTATGTAGGCATTTTAAGCTAGGTAAACCTTGGAGACCACATAGTTCACAATACATTCCCCGCCTCGTCGTGGATTTGAAGACATGAGCACCGGGCCGTCAGCAGGCCGCAGCTGTGCTACTAGTTAGTGTAAAGTTTCTCCTATCTTGGACATGTAATAACAGATAATGGCAGAAGTGAAATAGAAATCAACAAGATAATTTTAGTGGCATGTCCTTCACAGGACGTAGCAGTCAACCACAACATTTTGGCTGTTCGTGATTCCTGGGCAAGTTTTACGTTCAGTAGTTTGCCATTGCTTTCTGAACACCAGCATCTTTACCTTTTTCGAAAAAACCAGCACCGCTGTATTTCTAACCCGGTTATACGGGGTTACGAAACGCGTCCGTAACGGGTAAAAAGAGAAAAGTAATGGCCAAAAATACTTTCAACAGCATGAAATCAGTATTAACATCTAGAGAGATTAACAACGCATTACAAATTAGAATTGTCAAATGTTACGTATATTTACCACTGTTGTATGGCGCAGAAGCCTGGACATTGAACAAGCAACTAGAAAGTCGAATAGATGCCCTGGAGATGTGGATATACAGAAGAATATGTAGTATTTCATGGAAACAGAAACAATCAAATACAGAGGTTCTAGAAAAACTGGGAATGAAATAATAGTTGATGAAAGAAATAAAAAATAGGAAAGTGAAATATTTCGGCCACGTTAAAAGACATAACACTCTTATAAAAACCATACTGGAGGGCAATATTGAGGGCAAGCGAGCAAGAGGCAGACAACGATACATGTGGGAAGATAACATCAAGAGATGGACGAGCATCAATCTCACAGAGTGTACAGTCAAGGTGAGAGACAGTGTTGGAGATCCATTGCAGCCAACCTTCATTATGGAGACGGTACCTGATTGATTGACTGATTGATTGTCATTAATGGTTTTACAAGTGAAAAGATCAACTTAATTGCATTGGGTTTATCCCGTATGCTTCGGTTTCTTTCCGCAGGGTGGCCTGCCGTGAGTGCCGGACAGAGGGCAACTCCCCGAGAAAACATATATGTCGCACAGAGGGCAACTCCATAGCGTCAACGACAGCTATACAAGTCCCCGAGAAAACATATATGTCGCACAGAGGGCAACTCCGTAGCGTCAACGACAGCTATACAACTCCCCGAGAAAACATAGATGTCGCACAGAGGGCAACTCCGTGGCGTCAACGACAGCTATACAAGTCCCCGAGAAAACTGCACTTGTAAACCGAATGACGGAGTCCCTCAACGTTCCTACTGTCAAACTGTCATTTACTGCCAATATAGTACCTTGCGGTGTATGGCAGAGGGGTCTTTGAGCCTGAGAAATTAAGGCCGCCTGGCTAGTGCAGTCGCCGCGAACTGTGCAGGTTAGGATTTTATCTTTGCCCCCGACAGAAAAATATCCCACACCTTACCGAAGGATCGAACCCGGGTCTCCCGAAGGAGAGTCTGGCGTTCTAGCCACTCGGCCAGAAGCTTCTACGACTTACGGAATGCTAGACAGGCTTAACTACTTTGCAATGGAGACGATAACCCTCCTTCCCCTCACCCAAGTTAAAAATTGTCTGCATACCCTTTACAGGACGTCGCAGTCAACCCCAGAATTAAATGGCTGTTTGTGATTTCTTGGCAAGTTTACGTTCAATAGTTTGCCATTGCTTTCTAGCGACCGGCACTCATACCATTTGATAAAAACAAATGCAAGGTCATCTGCTGCCAAATCGCCTGCAGCTGTGCCTCGAACGCGGTATGCGGAATTTACGAACTGCGTCGGTAACCCGTTGCTGCAGAACCTCTCCTCCACCCCACTCCCATCCCAACCCCCCAACCCCCGAACCCCATGTAGTTAGAAAAATTAGAAAAAGCACTTGAATGAGACGGTCTGGTTAGGCTAAGGGCGGAAGGTTGATTATCCTGTAGTTTCTCCGGACAAACTTCAGACAACATGACGGCAAAGCTTTTTAAACTCTGTTGTTGAAATAAGACACTCCGGCGACTTTCAGTTCCAACGATCTCTTCTTGTTTTCAG
Organism: Cepaea nemoralis; assembly: GCA_014155875.1. Lineage (NCBI taxonomy): Eukaryota > Metazoa > Mollusca > Gastropoda > Stylommatophora > Helicidae > Cepaea > Cepaea nemoralis. The sequence continues at coordinate 131,056 of JACEFZ010022125.1, read as the reverse complement.
GAAGCGTTGTTTTCCCTACGTTTCTCCAATACACGATCCCGTTAAAATGGGGTTACTGTGGTATTATTGCGCGACATATGTCGATATAACACCGCTAGCGTATGATGGAACACAAGTAGCAGGCGAGAGAAGATTGAGGTCTTATCTGCAAAGCCAAGAGAACTCTCGCCTTCAGAGACTATTCTTGGTGGTTACCAAAGTCAACAGCGTCCGTTATTCAGACATAATGGAGATAAAGCCACGGCTGGCGTATGAGAGTAGGGGACAGCGTGTCCCATCTCGCCTGTGGAGGAAGTCCTTTTTATTGAATTACATACGGGATCTGATCAAGATCGAAAATAATTTTGGATACCTGCCGCTGTCTCAAGATCCTGTCCTATTTAAGCCGCACTTTGTGCACTCTACGTGAGAAATGCAAAGTGGTTCTTTAACGGGCGCTGTCTATGACGTCATAACAAACACAATATTCTGTGGTGTAATGTCCATCATATAATGAGACCTAACATTTTGTAATATAAGATGTAACACATAACAAGACATACCATTCTTTAACATAAAATATAACCCATAACAAGACACATGCTTGTGTAACATGGAATGTAATATATAACGTTATTCTTTCAAGCTGGAGAGCTAATATTTGGGGCAGGAATGATGAACATGGTTTTCAGGGTGTAATGGGAGGAAAGGTATTGGTGAACACCGGGGCGACTAGTCAGATCAGCGATAGAAGAGACAGACCAGCGATAGAAGAGACATATCAACGATAGAAGAGACAGATCAGAAATAGAAGAGACAGATCAGCGATAGAAGAGAAAGACAAACGATAAAAGAGACAGACCAGCGATAGAAGAGTCAGACCAGCGATCGAAGAGTCAGACCAGCGATAGAAGAGTCAGACCAGCGATAGAAGAGACAGACCAGCGATAAAGAGACAGACCAGCGATAGAAGAGACAGACCAGCGTTAAAAGAGACAGACCAGTGATAGAACAGAAAGACAAGCGATAGACGAGACAGACCAGCGATAGTACAGAAAGACAAGCGATAGACGAGACAGACCAGCGATAGAACAGAAAGACAAGCGATAGACGAGACAGACCAGCGATAGTCCAGAAAGACAAGCGATAGAAGAGACAGACCAGCGATAGAACAGAAAGACAAGCGATAGAAGAGACAGACCAGCGATAGAACAGAAAGACTAGCGATAAAAGAGACAGACCAGCGATAGAACAGAAAGACAAGCGATAGACGAGACAGACCAGCGATAGAACAGGAAGACAAGCGATAGAAGAGACAGACCAGCGATAGACGAGACAGACCAGCGATAGAACAGAAAGACAAGCGATAAAAGAGACAGACCAGCGATAGAACAGAAAGACGAGCGATAGACGAGACAGACCAGCGATAGGACAGAAAGACAAGCGATAGACGAGACAGACCAGCGATAGAACAGAAAGACAAGCGATAGACGAGACAGACCAGCGATAGACGAGACAGACCAGCGTTAAAAGAGACAGACCAGCGATAGGACAGAAAGACAAGCGATAAAAGAGACAGACCAGCGATAGACGAGACAGACCAGCGTTAAAAGAGACAGACCAGCGATAGGGCAGAAAGACAAGCGATAAAAGAGACAGACCAGCGATAGACGAGACAGACCAGCGTTAAAAGAGACAGACCAGCGATAGGACAGAAAGACAAGCGATAAAAGAGACAGAGCAGCGATAGACGAGACAGACCAGCGTTAAAAGAGACAGACCAGCGATAGAACAGAAAGACAAGCGATAAAAGAGACAGACCAGCGATAGAACAGAAAGACAAGCGATAAAAGAGACAGACCAGCGATAGAACAGAAAGACAAGCGATAGAAGAGACAGACCAGCGATAGACGAGACAGACCAGCGTTAAAAGAGACAGACCAGCGATAGAAGAGACAGACCAGCGATAGAACAGAAAGACAAGCGATAAAAGAGACAGATCAGCGATAGACGAGACAGACCAGCGTTAAAAGAGACAGACCAGCGATAGAAGAGACAGACCAGCGATAGAAGAGACAGTCCAGGGATAGAAGAGACAGGCCAGCGATAGAAGAGACAGTCCAGGGATAGAAGAGACAGGCCGACAGAAACTACACTTGATGGTCCAAGACGGTGATAAGGGGGAATGGCAGTAATAGAATTGACCCAGAACACCTAAGTCCGAGAACAGGGGAGAGAAATGAGTACATGGTCGATTTGCCTTATATAGTGTGGCATATTATGATAAGATAAGAACAAGAGATAAACTTATGATCATACGTACAACAACAAGAGATAAGACTTATGATCATACGTACAACAACAAGAGATAATACGACATATAATGAAAGCAACAACAACAAAAATCTGAGAGAATACGACATAAAATGATACATACATCAACAAGAGATAATACGACATATAATGATACATACAGCAAGAGATAATACGACATGCACTGATACATATAAGAACAGGATATAACATATATGATGATACATACAACAACAAGAGAAAATACAACATACGCTGATACAGATAACAACAAGAGATAACACTTATGGTGATACGTACAAGAAGAAGAGATAATACGCCAATCGATGATACAGATAATAAAAGAGATAACACGACCTATAGTGATAAAGATAATAACACGAGATAATTCGACATATGATGATACATACAAGGACAAGAGATAATACAATAAATGGTGATATAAACAACAAGAAGAGAAAATACGACATATAGTATTACAGGTAACAAGAGCTAATACGACATATAGTATTACAAAAAGCTCTTTCTCTTCTTCAGCATTCCGAGCCATTGAGGTTCTTTGCTGCAGATACAATCCGTCTCCATTCGTCTCTCTGGTTGACCTTCTCTTGCCAGTCACTTCCAAGTGCTTGTAGGTTTGTATGTATATTATCTCTCCACCGTCTTCTTGGTCTACCTCGGGTTCTACGGTCATTTATTTCTTGAGTTTTGATTCCCTATTATCTTCCAATCTTTCTATATGCGACAGCCATTGCACTCTATTAGCCTTCAAGATACCAGTGATTAGCGGGGACTTAAACAGATCATAAATGTCTTTGTTGCTTCTTTTTTTCCACTCTCCACTTTGTGTGTCCCTAATGGGGCCAAAGATGCGTCTTAAGACTACAAGGGATAATACACCATATAGTAATACAGATAACAACAAGAGGTAATACGACATATAGTAATACAGATAACTACAAGAGGTAATACGACATATAGTGATACAGATAACAAAAAGAGATGCTACAACATATCATGATATAGATAACAACAAGAGATAATGCAAAATAGGATGACACATGTAACAGTACGAGCTAGAGCGACATCTGATACAGATAACAAGAAGCTATAGTGAGGCGTATAATGGTAAATATATCATCGTGTATTAGAGCGATGTGCGAGCGTATGATGATACAGATAACAACAAGAGACGTCGTGGCACCTGATTAGATTGATAGCAACAAGATATGTTGCGGTAGATGATGATATAGATTACAGCTAG